>CM077788.1:2862293-3171049 GCA_039737535.1 Lagodon rhomboides | reverse complement strand
GTTGCTCCAGGGGGCTATCTGTTTGTCTGCGGCAAACACTTTTCCCCAGACTCATTTACAAACTTGGGACAGTATAATGCTGGATTAGCGAAGAAGCTTCGGCTAGAAAAAGGAGTTGTTCCAAGCATACGGGACCCGACTACAGCACAGCTTGTGGTGAGTTAACGTTAGCATTTAGCCTATCATATTCATCTGTTATGTAACGTTAGCTCTGTAGCCGGTAATGTGAACGCTGCATAACTGCTCCATCGCTACAGCTGCATCCTCCTCCTCCTCTGCTTCATTATCGGGTGCAGCAGGTTCGGGTTCAAACATGAACGGTCTTATGCCATAGTTCACGTCAGCCATGATTGTTACTAAGGACGCTGTGTTGCTGTGAAGACAGTGACATGCCTGCCCCCCTCTTACGCACCTCTCCTGCCGCCCCTTGCCTAACCCCTGCTCAGCACTGCCCCAGGCTTCCGGAGGACTCAAGATTGTGCTTTCTCTCACGAGAGCGAGGTGAATACACAAAAAGGGCTAAATAGAAGTGAATACTGCATATTTTTTCTCAAAAATGTAGATTTAAGATCCTTTCAACATCTGAAAGCGATATAATGATGATGGGTGATGGGTACTTTAAAGACAACACAGGACTTTTTCTATGTAAAAAGGCAAAAAAAAAAGTCGTGGTTAGGTGGGTGATGACTTGAAATGCAAAGTCTATTTTCTTTAAAAGAATGACTTACTAATATGCAAAAGTCTCAAGCGTTGGGCTAACTGTGACTGTTGGGACCAGTACTTGAAGCATTTTCCAGGTGCAGCTAATGAAATGATGCCATTTCTTTTCGCATTGTATCCCTGCTAAGGAGCACATTCATGCACATAAAGCAAACCAACTTGATATAAAAGAAGTACACATGTATATATGAAATGTATCCATCAAAGACAAATAGTGCATGAATAACAGTGGTCTGATCCATGTTGCTATCAGCATCAAGTTACACTCACCTGTCAGAGAGAGACTCTGCAGAAATAGTGGAAACAGCAGGGCATGGTTCTGTTGTGAATTGACTCTTCAAAGGGTGGAAGTTGATGCATCGCTCTCATAACTGTAGGACACAGAAATAGGCAACATCAGCACATTTGTAAGTCCAGTTGAAAGTCTATATGAATGAACGTCACATAAATACCATCTAACATGTTGCTAATGTCCAAACAGCCAAGGGTAGCAGTGCATGTATGAACACTGCTGTAAGGATTAGATCCACAATATGTGTAAACCTTGGTCTGCATATGTGTTTCATACCACAGTAATCTACCATAGCTAGCTAGCTAGCTAACATTAGATACAAGCTGCGGATGCTAACGATGGGCTAATACATACAACAGTAACATAAGGAGCTAAAGTTAGCTATGTTGACTACATAATGCAGAGTAATAATACATTTCCCCAACCAAAACAAACCAGCTCACCACCTGTCCAACAGACTTATATTATGACTGGCACCCCATCACTGTCAAACCGCTACATGAAAGTGGCATCCCAGTCTAAATGGACTTTGATACCTAACAACCAGTTTGTGTTTACAAAAACCACACCCTGGCTTTGACACAAAATAAAGGCCTACCTAAAGGAACCTCCAGAAGGAAAACACACACTTGAAACATACCAATATTTATTTGACATTCAAAATAAACCATAGGAAAAAATCAGAAACAAAAATTAAATTCCCCATGTAAAAGACCACTTGAAGGACAACACAATTTGGAGAAGCAAGGTAAATGACTGAGTTGCTGACCATCTACTGGCCAGGATGTACAGGGACAACAAACCACCTTTTAACCAAGAACCCGCTTTACAAGGGAGTCCGCCACCACCTTGTAAGGAAGGCCAACTGCAACTCCTCTCCTCAGAAAGCTTTGAAACCCCGTCCTCTGCTGGACAAAAGGAGAATGCAAATTCTGGACAAAGAAATGGAAAGGACAAAACAAATGTGTCATTACTGGACATGGAACTCACAGAGGGTGAAACTCTTGTTCCTCCACTGTTAAAGCCTCCTGATAACACAAACATACAGCACACCTTGACTGATCTACAAAAAAGTAATAAAGAGCGGAACTGCATAATTCACCAGTGGAAAGCAGAGCAACAAACTAATAATCAGAAAATGCTGAACACCCTGTCAGCCCTTAGAAGTGTTTTTACTGGAATACAGGAGCAAGGACAACAGCAATTAAAGAACTGCTTGAAACAGCGTACAGAGTATCTCAGGGTGCAGTTCACAGACACTCTCAAGTGGAGACTTCATCATCACCATACTGAGGTGCCTAAAGACATCAGCGATGTAATGACTCCGATGGTGGCCAATGTCACGCACCTGAGGGAGGAAATGACAACAGTTAATGAGCAATTGCATGTATGGTTGAGGAAGTTAGTATTTGACTGGGAACACCTCAAAAATACAATAATTTGGGCAGAGGCTACTACCTCCCTGTGACAGACACTAACAACTTCACCGACTGGACTGGGAAGGCCCTGCTTTCCTTATACTCTGCCATTGATCCCAGAAGGGCTGCTTATCCTACTCTCTCCAGCCTGGATTCAGAGCTGTTGCACAAGGCAGTGGAGAGAGCTCAGATGGATGGAGGCAGCAAGAGTCAGTTCTGCGACCTGCTGAAAATGAATTTTGACGTATACACCTCCTCATTGGGCCGAACCAGTGTACTGACACATAAAATCCAAGTCACTCAGGACATTCCAATTAAACAAAAATCCTACCCTAGCAAGTCACCCTAGCAAAACACAGGGTGATATAGGAGTTAGTGGAGGAAATGCTGACAGCTAACATCCTCTAACCCTTTTGCTTGGCTTAGGCGTCTCCCGTGTTCCTCATTCCAAAAAAGATGGGAAGCCCATGTTTTGTGTGAATTACATTTAACTTAATGCAGTGACATACACTGACACTTACCCTCTGCCCATCACACAAGAAATACTGGACTCACTTGCTGGCTCTGTTGTTTTCTCTACCATTGACCTCAACAGTGGCTACTGGCTGTTGCAGCGAGTCAGAGGGGACTTTAAACGCTCCGCTCCGTCCGTGTGCAGCGGGGAATGCGCGTGCACGAGGACGCCGGTGAGCGCTCGCCCATGCCAAACTCCGCAGGTGATTAATTAAAGGAGCTGGGAGCGGGCAGCGAGGCTTTCGTGTGTGCACGCCAGGATTTGTTTGTCAGACGTTTATGGAGGACAAGGAAAAGGTCTTAAAAACTCTAAAAGGACTGCCGGTAAGCATCCATGTTTGCTTGCTTGTTTCACTATGGCCATGACCTGGCGGTGTTGAGCCCGTTGATTATGAGCTGCGACCCAGAGTACGAGCGCCACCGGGCGTCTCATATAATCAGTGAAATGCACTGTTAAAATATTTCAGTTAAAAGGGGTGTATTAAAATAGATTATAAGTTAATTCTTTGGAAAAATATCAATAAAACTGTGGTGTAAAATCTGTTAAAACATGTAGTTTAAATTAAAACATCTCATTTAGTTAAAAATTTAAAATGGGAATAATTTAATTTAAATTAATGAGCCTAAATGTAACAATTTCATTTGAAGTTACTTTTATTCCCACTAACATTTCAGTTAAAGAGTGTCTATAGTCTTTCATTTCTTTAAGTGATATTTAGCAGCATGTACTGTATAATCTTTTCTAATTTTGTATTTCTTTTGATTTATCAAAGGTTTTTCACCTGTGCCAAATACAATACGAATAAAGAGGTTAAAGAGCACTGAGTGAAGTCCAGCGTTTGATTTGAAGAGAGTGAGGCCCTTCCCTTTCAAGTGTGGGAAAGCTTGGACCGTGAAAACACTTGACACTGGCAGTGCTGGTACCATCGAGTCGTCCCAAACTTCTCTTAGCTGGCAGAACCCCTGAATGCGCTGAAGCATGAAGGAGTCAAATTCAAGTAGACATCTGAGTGCCAGTCTGCTTTTGAAACCCTGAAGACAGGACTGGTCTCTCCACCCATCTTAGGGCATCCAAACTTTGACCTAGCGTTCATTGTTTATACTGATGCCAGTGACATGGGTCTGGGAGTGGTGCTGGTTCAGAAGACCGGACTTGGAACCACAGAAGTTCTGGCCTATGGCAGCAGGAGCCTAAACCAAGCAGAGCGAAAATATACAGGCACTGAGAAGGAATATTTAGCAGTGATGTGGGCTTTGGAAAGGTGGAGTTATTACCTGGACGGAAGATTTTTCACCGTCGTCACCGACCACTATGGGTCTTTAAAATCCAAAGATTGTGGTAAACCAACCCTGGGAGATTTTGGGAGTGGACTTGATGGGCCCCTTTCCTAGGAGCTCCAATAGAAATTTCTTTTTGTTTTTGTGGACTACTACACCCGTTTGGTGGAGCTATTTCCTCTACAAAAAGCCACCGCAGAAACTATATCAAGAATACTCATCTAGAAAATGCTCACCAGATGGGGAGTACATTCTGTTGGACCAGGGAAGCCAGTTCATCTCCTCCATCTTCATGCCACCAGTGACAAATGGAACCTGAAACACAATACCACCCCCAAACTAATATGACTGAAAGATTAACCTGGACATTAAAAAAAGATTGACTAATATGCAGGAGAGAACCAGTTCCATTTTACTCTAAATTCAGCGGTCCATGAATCCACTGGAGTCACCCTGAACTGAACCTCGGAAGGGCCCTCTGAGGACCTGCCGATGCCATCCTCCAGGCACAGGAGGCACCCAATGTATCTCCAACTACAAAACAATGACAAAACTTGAGGACCTCTCCGCTTTTGCTCAGGGAAACCTCGTGAAAAGTCGACAAAGACAGAAAGAAATTATGACAAAACTCACAGAGAACAGCACTTTCAAGAATGAGACAGCGTATGGCTCTGGTCCCATCCATTGTCCAAAGCGAAAAGATAATTTACGGTAAAACTAGGTCCATACCAAGTTGTTGCTCAGGTGGGATCGGTCAACTATGATGTTGTACTTCAGGACAGTGGAGAGGGGGGAAAGGTGGTACATGTTTCACGCTTGAAGCCCTTGGTATGGACCTAGTCAGTTATCCCTCAGCCAAAGATTTAGATGAGCTAGAGAGGAAATGCCTCATGGACATTTTTAGAGAGGAAAGTGATGTGGAAGAATTTCTTGGTTTCCCAGCCATCTCACTGCCCTTCATCTGGAGCCAGGTCGTTATTAACGGGCAGAACGGACAGTGACCGCCTATAGGACAACAAGTGTTTGTTTCATGGAAGTATGGAGAAAGAAAAGGAAGAAAGTGGAAGTCTGCTGGTGCGCAGCTTTTCTAAGGGGGTGGAGAGTGTAGCGTTCTGCGCCGTTAAGCACACACCCCTGCGTCACACACATACACACACCCCAGCAGGAAATAACTATGTCGGTTCAAATCAAAATGGCGCGGAGCTACTCACCTGAGGAAGAGGTCTAGTCCGTCCCCACAGTGTGTATCGTAGTTTTGCCAACCCCTGGCAATGAGCCAAGAGTCCATATTTCCTTTGTCTACCCGATCGGCTTACAGTACATGGATTATTTCTCTTCACCAACCTCTACGCCAGAAAGTCACCCAACTCCCAGGCTGAGCATTCCCTGGAGCTACACGGCGCAGTGAAACCAAGTATTTTTCTGTTGGTTTGCGAGAGCTCAAAGATTGTTTATTTGACGCAAGAAGCGCCTTGGTTTTGTTTTGCGGGCCCTGTTAATGCAGGATCAAACTAAGTATTTTTTTGTAAGATCTCAAATGTAGGAAATACACTACTAAATAAAATGTAATTAATCACTAGGAATTAAGTTACACACTCGTAAATGGGGCACCACCTCCGTTGTCTGATCTATTTGAATAATCCGGAGGTAATTAATCACATCTGGACTGGACAAGTTTGGCTTGTAACAGTTCTGATCAATTTAAATTGACATATTCAATTTCATATTTCATAATTCAATCTCATATTCTCAAGCAGTAGTTCTTTTACACAGTTTCCTCAGTTTCCCACATTAAAATGAACTTCCACAGACAACGACAGACGGTTAAATATGTTTATTAACTAACTAATTCAAGGTGAACAAAATGCAATAATACTGTGAATCAATAACCAGTTACAACGAATAATATGGAGACTGTAGTGAGTGAAATAGGCAGGTTATGTGGATAGACGGATGGTGAAATTACGGGTCGGGTTTTGAGCCTTCAAATGTTACGGTAGAAAAGTTTTCTAACAAGAGTAATTTTAATGCTAATGAGATCCTAACGTAATTTCTCTTAAGATCAAAAGGTGGAAGTCAGAACCTATAAGACACCAACTCGTGTTCATAGGTGTAAATCCAGCTGTGTGCAAGATATTCAGCCTACTTTAGTTGGAGAGTGGCGGAGTCCGACCTGGTGTCCTTGTATGACCCTTTGCCCGACTGCGGTCTGCAGAGTCGGTCCGCTGGTCCGAGGGAGGTCTCGACTGGTCCGGTACTCGGCTGAAGAACTCTCAGTCCAATGCCCAGCGGGGTGTTCGCTTGAGAGCGCTGGGGGCAGAACCAGAATCGGCTTTGCAAAGTCTTTCTTTCGTTGGAAACCTTGGCACGGTTTCTGCAGCAGTTAATTACTGCAATGTCTGCAGCAATGATGATTTTCTTGTTTCGAGTGGTGGTTTAAGTTCTGACCGTAAACTAATTAAACTCCCGGACTAAACAACTGGAGGATGAAATGCTGGCCGGGCAGATCTTCCGTAGCTATTCAATACAATGAATTGGATTAAATTCACTTTCTTTGAGTGAACGGTAACACTTAACGAGATATCAAAATAGGCAAAACCGCAAGTTATAAAACTGATCAAAAATCAACACTTGGTTGGTTTTGCAGAGATCGCTGTATCGCAAAGTACGAATACAGGTAAAAATTAAAAAGCAGCAAAGAGTAAAATTTCGCGAAAGTAAACGGGAAAGTTATAGATAAAACGAGAGCATAAAAATGAGAGCAAAACAAGAGGACAAACAAGAGCAAAAACAAGAGGACGAGCGGAGCGGGTTCTCTGTTTTTGTCCGCAAGTCGGGCGGGCGGAGTCAGCAGGCGTGGTGATAGTGTTCACACCTCCGACGATATTAAAGTCTAATCTTATAAGACCTTAGTTAAACTAACGATTAATATATATTTCTCTATTGTTTTAAGATTGTTTTTCACCTTTCCCAGAATTTCACCATTGTTTAATACGTGTATCATATTTATGATAAAAACGGGACAGAGTTGAACTCACTTAAAACAGAAAAAGATAACGTGATTAAATAAAGAAGAACGACAAACTTGAATACAAAGTAGAACTCATGTCTTATCATACCTAGTCCTAACTTAACACTGATTAACAAGATTTGTCCGAAACGTTTACGAATACAGTCTTCAAAAGTATCAGACAAAGGATTACTCAAAAATCCTTTTCCAACTGTACCGGACTCACCAAATGGGGGCGCTGTGGCTCCACCAAACATCAGGCACATTAAAACAGAAATCAAATCTTAACTCCACTTTAACGTAAAGACACGTGAGAAAAATCAATTTCCTGCATTTCTTTTGGTGTTCCTTGATTTGTTAAAATGGAAAAGATTAAATTCTGGCCTAATGGTTATTTTAGAATTTGTTAGAAAAGAGAAAGAGAGACAGGAACAAGTACATGAATGGAATGTCACACTCCCTGCAAAACAGTTATAAACAACATCTTGACAGTGAGGGAGGCAACACAGATAGTGCCATCTTTATTGCCTCTCCCTGGGGAGTCCAAGGCATATGGACTCAGTGTCTTTGGCTAACTTACAATTACAAAGACTGGTCAATCTCACACCTATCTGAAGACGCCATCGCCTGTCCCCTTTGAAGCTCAGGAAGTGGATTCCTGAGTGTTGGGCATTGCGTGACCTGTGAGGAAAGAGAGGTTGTGTCTGTCTAAAAGAAAAGGGGAGAAAGGGACAGGTAATCCTTTAGTTGTAATTCACACAGGGAAATATCTTATGTGAAGCTTTCGTTCTGATGGGTTTACTGCAGTCCAAACATCTCCTCTCTAAGCCTGGAGAAGAGAGGGCACTTTCAAGGCCTCCAAAGAAAACAGTCAAATTGGGGACAAGGGTGATTAATGTAAGCAACAGGCTTGCTTTGGAATCCAGCGATAAGGGCATGTTCTCTTACACAAAGATTGATTATTTGACTATTTGTTATTTGTTATTTGTGACGATTATTTGTTTTGTTGACTGAACTGATACTGACACTCAAACTGAGTATTTTTCTGTTTGTTTGAGGAATTTAGAAGAGGAGTGATTTATCTGTGAGAAGAGACAGTTTTTGGGGTATTTGAACTGTGGGTTTGTACTAAATGTATAAATACACTGTTTTGGTCTGCTAAATTCTTGTGTGGAGGTTTTTTATTGCCTATTGAGTTCTGGTTGTTAAATAAGGGGCCATGCACTGAAATACACCGACCAGACATAACATTATGACCACTGACAGGTGAAGTGAATAACACCATCTCTTCATCATGGCACCTGTTAGTGTGTGGGATATATTAGGCAGCAAATGAACATGTTGTCCTCAAAGTTTATGTGTTAGAAGCAGGACAAATGGGCAAGTGTAAGGATTTGAGCAAGTTTGACAAGGGTCAAATTGTGATGGTTAGACGACTGGGTCAGAGCATCTCCAAAACTGCAGCTCTTGTGGCGTGTTCCTCGTCTGCAGTGGTCAATATCTATCAAAAGTGGTCCAAGGAAGGAGCAGTGGTGAACCGGCGACAGGGTCATGGGCGGCCAAGGCTCATTGATGCACTTGGGGAGCTAAGGCTGGCACGTGTGGTCCGATCAAACAGACAAGCTACTGTTGCTCAAATTGCTGAAGAAGTTAATGCTGGTTCTGATAGAAAGGTGTCAGAATACACAGTGCATTGTAGTTTGTAGCGTATGGGGCTGCATAGCCACAGGCCAGTCAGGGTGCCCATGCTGACCCCTGTCCACCGCCAACAATGGGCACATGAGGATCAGAACTGGACTACGGAGCAATGGAAGGTGGCCTGGTCTGATGAATCATGTTTTCTTTTACATAACGTGGATGGCCTGGTGCGTGTGCGTTGCTTACCTGGGGAACACATGGCACAGCATAGATTATTATTATTTTACTCCTCTTTCAAACCATCTGTCTTCTCTGGCCAAGATGTTAACATTGTTGTCCTCAAAGGAATGTTTTTTCTCCTTCAGATGTAAGTGGACAGCAGAGTCTTGACCTGATGAGTTAGCCCTTCTGTGTTGTGGCATTCGTTTATGGAGAGGTTGTTTTGTTTACTCAAACAGTATGATTTAGTTATAAAGCCTGAAGCTACTCCTCAGTCACGAACGTAGTGTTTAACTCCATGGTATCATAAACTGTTTGAAATAAAATAATCTAAATTCAAAAATACTGTTATATCCCACATCATTATTTATTCAACTGAACATCACTCTGAAAGTTTAAGTGTAACACAGAGCGTAGAAGATCTATTGACTATTGTGTTGTTGTTTTTCTTTACTTTTTCTACAAGCCGAGTTTTGTAGTGTATTCCTGTTAGTCATTATATTTCATATGACTTTGTGCTTAGAATGCTGAAAGACCTTGAAATTTTAATTTCCTAGTGAAAGTTATCTGTATACAGAGAAGAGAATGAATCAGTAATTGTAAAACAAAAGAAATAAAAAGTCAGTTGTCTGACATCCACTGCAGCCTTGATCAGAAGCCTCCTCTATTATGTTGGTCACCAGTTTTCCCCACACCTCTGTTGTCAGTAGTTATAGAAGGAGGTACTGCTACCGAAATTCAAACAGCAAGGGACCGAGAAGTTTATCACAACACTAAATAAACACAATAAGAATATTGATATTTGTATTGACTCAACAATGTAAAGCCATTTAGCCATTTTAATGAAACATTGGTTGGAATTTGTCTTGATATTTGCTCAATGTAGATAAAACAGTACAATACAAAAAGACATCAATATAAGCTTATATGATTTAGTGGTCAACTAAACGGAGAAACACCCGCCAAACATAGGCACAGAGCAACACCATGTTGCTGAAAACAATCGCCATCTTGGAAACTTACCAAGTCACTCAAAAACACACTTAATTCAAACAGAATGCCTACATACAGAAAAAAAAGTCACCAACACGATCCTGGGTAGTCTCTCCACTGCTCCAAGAATAAAACATAAACTCTTAATTCATTGACTTATATGCAAAAACACACTGGTTCCACACACTATCTTTCCTTGCTTTGTGTCTTTGCCTGTCAGCTACCTGCTAAGCAGCAGCTCTCACTCATTCTTTGGAGGCAGGTTGTTAAATAAGCAAATTAAATGGCAAAAATTGTACTGAGCAATTCACTAATAAATTAAATCCCCCAACCCTAGTGGCCTACCTGACAGGTGGCACCTGTGAAAACTTTTGGCTGCTAACGATCTGACAGCGAACTTGTTGGGCTTTTCCATACACTTCTGAAGGCTCAGCTTGACTCAGTTTGACTCAGCACGACAGTCCAGCGCTGCAGGGATTTCATATCCATTACAACAGGGCTACCTGCTTGATGTTGTCTCTTTAACTGATGACACATTTGTCTTATGTGGTGGTCAGGGGTGTAGAACTGTAAAGCTCCTTCCTCCATGCAGTACAATCGTAAAATAGCCGTGAAAAAAGCTCCACTGATTCTGTGATAAACACTTCTTATAAATTATTCACGTTAAAAGTCCTCTGTTATTTACTTTTTAAAACCTTTTTATTGCAAAGCAGAAAAAACAGGAAATGTTGGTTTTCACCAGCAGTAACTTAATACAACTCCTGAAAATCCAAATAAGCATTATTATCGTGTAATCATGAATTTACCTCATCACTGTTTAGGAAAGATTAACAAATAAAATAAAAAATCATCCAGAATATCAGTTCCACAGAAAAAATGCTTTGTCCTTTAAGGAAATATTGGCGGCTAAAGACAGCAGCTACAGGTATGGTTTAGGTGTTAAAACCAATGACACAAGTGACTATTTGAAAAAAACAATGGTGGCTCCTCGAGATATTGGCGTAGCTGCTGCTGTAGCATCAATCATTTTAAGAGTGGAAGATTTAATTGAAAGAAGAGCGATGATCAGTCCATTTCCAAACAGTTTCTAGTCTCCAGATGTAGATGTCATGGTTCTGTGTTTTGTTGTGTCTTTTGTTTTGATTTCCTTGCCATCTTGTGTCTTGTCTGCGTTATTTCTCCTCTGTGCTTCCCCCTCGTTAGTTCACCTGCCCTTGTTTCTCCTCTCTCTCCTCACCTGCTCCTCGTTCCCTCATCAGTGTGTCTGTATTTAAGCCTTTGTTCTCCTTGCACTCCTTGTCGGATTATTGTTTTGTAATGTTCTGTTTTGTACGGTATAGACTAGTCTTGTCATGCCTCGTCTATGTCGCCTTGTTTTTTTTTTTTGTTCGTTTGAAGAATAGAAAATTAAATATATAATGAATTCCCGCAACCTCCGTCTCCTGTCTGTGCATCTGGGTCCTCCTACCTCAGCCATTACCACCCTGCCTGACAGTAGATCGTTTTATGAAACAAACCATTTTTTGTAACTAATAATCTGGCATGTCAGGTTGATGACACAATGTCCCAGAAACTAATCGGCTGTTCCTTCGCCCATGGCAAACCTTTCCTTCAAATTTGATTGAGATCTGCTAACCAACACAAACACACACACACATATGCAAATCTAAATCTTAAGTAGAACGTTGAGTTACGTTGTAAGCTTGGTTCTCTGAGTGAAGAGACTATCTCTCCATTCCGTTACATATTCCATATGTACGGGATATGTCCCCCCCGGCTGCTTGTCAGGGTACGTGGATGACTCTTTAAGACACACCGGCTTGCCAGGCCATGCCCCATTGCGTAGCTATAAATCATCTGCGCTGGCATGGAATCACTGATAGTTTGATCGAAAGGTGTCTCTGAGCGGCCCAAGGACTGGAGAGATAGTCTCTTCACTCAGAGAACCAAGGTTACAACATAACCCAACATTCTCTATCGTCTTGAGACTATCTCTCCACTCCGTTACATATTCCATATGTACGGGATAGATCTTTAAGACACCCCGTGAACAGACGGTGCAGCCAAAATCCCACACCATAACGTATAACGGACGAACTATTTACAAATGTACACTATATACAACTCAGCAGAGCATATGGAAGCAAGGGAGGCCCCCCGCCACAAAGCCCATGAGGCGGCCACGCCCCGAGTGGAATATGCCCGGACCCCAGATGGGACAGGCACACCCGATAGTATGTAAGCCTGCCGAATAGTGTCTACAACCCAGTGTGACAGCCTGGATTTCGACAGAGGCCTGCCCAACCACAAGGGTCGTAGCACATGAAGAGCTTGTCAGACCTCCGGACAGCCTGAGTGCGCCAAATGTACTCGGCCAAGGCCCTGACCGGGCACAGTGCAGAGCAGCCCTGCTCAACTTCCTCACCAGCACTGGGAGAGGAGAGAGACCTGAGCTCGACTGACTGAGACAGGTGGAAATCAGTAAGGACCTTAGGCAGGAAGGCCGGTTTGGGGCGGAGAACCACACTCAAGCCATCCAGGGAGAACTGACAGCAGTCACGAACGACGCAAACAGGTCGACCTCTGCCCTGCCAAAGTGGCGCCATATCTCGAAGACCACCTGTACTTACGGTGCGGACAATGACGTGATGACCCTTCAGCCTCAGCAGGAAATGACGCAGAGCGAGGAGAACTGCCCTCAGCTCTAGGACATTTATGTGCTGACACAGCCACTGGCCGGTCCAGACACCACTGATGCCGTGGCCTTCGTGTATGGTGCCCCACCCTGAGAGGGATGCATCCATGTGCACCAGCTGGCGATAGACCACTGGACCCAGAGCCCGGCCTCCCTTGATGTTTGCTGGGACGTTCCACCACTGGAGGGCCCTGTGGAGCCTCCGAGAGACTGCTACTTTGGTCTTGTGGGACCTCTGAGGGCACAAACCCAAGCGCAGCAGGCATCTCTGCACAGGTCGCATGTATAAGAGGGAGAGGGGAACCACCTGCATCATGGCTGCCATCAGGCCCATGAGGCGAAGGCAGAGTCCCCAGTTGACCCGAGCATGTAACAGGAAAAGGGCAAGGCAAGTTCTGAAAGCCTGCTGCCTCTCCAGGGTCAATGTAATCATTGCCCTCCTTGAGTCCAGGACCATCCCCAGGAAGGTCATTACCTGGGAAGGCTGGAGCCTGCTCTTCTTGTAGTTCAGGCGCAGACCCAGGTGCTGAACATGCTCGAGCAGCAGGGCTACGTGGTGGCGGCACTGCTCCTCTGAGACTGCACAGACCAGCCAGTTGTCCAGGTAGTTTAGGATTCTGATCCCTCTCTGTCTCATGGGAGACTCACGGTTGTAAATGTGGGTGTCATTGTTAGAGGTGGTCGGCTCGAAAATTGTATATGGTATCCGTGGGTCATGGTTGAAACCACCCACGGATCCGCTCCTAAGGTCAACCAGGCCTTCTCGCGAGAGGCAGACGGAGGTGACTGGTTGGCCAGGGCCTGGTAATTGTCAGAGGGGTGGAGGGTGCTTGGAGGACCCTGCGGCCTTAGCAGGTGGTCCTCCCCTTCTGCTCCGTGGGTGGTACCTACGCCACCGGGAAGCCTCCAGCTGGAGTCTAAGGCCCCTTGACCCCATGTCGAGGCCTCTGGAGTTGCCTGAGACCGGGATGGCACTGACCCCTTAGAGCCTGTGGCACACCTGGCAAAGCCCCCTGAGACCTCCTTTGCACAGCGACGGCTCTCCTGCGCCTGCTGTATCAAGGCGGTAACATGAGGCCCAAACATAGCCGTGGGTTCCACTGGTACTCTGAGCAGACAGTCTCTATCCTTCTGCTGAAGCTGGGATTGAGACAGCCACAGGTGTCGCCTGGTCACCCAAAAGGAAGCCAAGGCACTGCCTGCTGCCTCAGCCTGTTCCTTCATCACTGAGGAGAGGCATGAGGAGGTCGTCTGCAGCTCCTCGCCCACACTAGTGTCATCCTGAACCTGACGAGATAAGTTACGGAGGTAAAGGGATAGAATAGCCCCGGTATTGGCCAGCCGGGTCTGCACTATCATTGCCTTATTTAGCTTAGCGAGCAGACTATCCATAATCCTGCAATTCTTGCTAGAGCAGGTGGCATCGCCGAGGATGGAGCTGGAGGGCAAAACTAGTGGAGTGAGGGTTCGGTCCACTGGGGGAAGTGGCCCACAAGAAATCCGATCCCTGTCATGTACATTGGAAAACCGGCGACATGCCGCAGACCACTTGTGGGCAGCAGCTGGAGAGTGGAACTGCTGGCACTGCAGCTCTTTAAAGTCAGGTAGGAGGGGCACCTTGGTAGATGCAGGGCTCGCCTCCATATCCTCCTCAAACCTAGGGGATGTGGCCTGGGAGTTCTCAGGGAGGGCAATGCCCAGAGCCCTGGAAGCTCTGTTAATTACCTCCTCAAACCGGCGGGCTGACTCCCCCCTTGTTGCTTACTGTCTGCTGTGCACAAGAGAGGTCATTGTCATCAGAGGAAAAGACTGTTTCCACATCCACGTCCACATCCTCAGCCACCCCACCTCTGAAGGTGTGGGTGGGAAGGAGCTAAATGGAGGCTGGACCACCATAAGTTGAAGAGGAGGCAATGGAGCCTGCCAGGCTCCTGAATGTTCACTCCTCCCCTCTGAGGCTACAGCCATTCTCCCAGTTTTCTGCCTAGGCCCTTCAGAGACATGAGAGCCTGCACGTTTTGCCACAAAAAAGCGACAACGAGCCTCCCTAGTACGTGCAGGAAAAATGAAACAGTCCATGCAAGACTGAGGATTTTCCTTAGCCATCAGAGCATGCTCATGTCCCAAACATAGCACGCAGCTATCATGCATAGCCACCCCTCAACCCACACAACAATGTCTCTCCTGGAATGCCATACTGCCGGGAACCCGGAAGTACTTCGACACTTCCTGTTTACAACTAGCCAGTAGGCCAGAGCTAACTTCTCTTTCCTCGTCTTATAAACTTGTTTATGCTTTCTGTGTATATATATATATATATGTGATATATATATATATATATATATATATATATATATATATATATATATATATATATATATATATTGGAGGGTATACTGTGTGTCGGCCGCTGTTTCGTTATGTGGGGAGGAGCAGGAGTGACGTTCGCCGCGAGACCGCCGATCCGGGTGCCCAGTTCTCAGCGTGGATCCCACCAAGCACGTCAGCTCACGAACTGTAAGCAATATGCCGGTGAGATAGCACTGGTCAGCCCCGGTCAGCACTCAGCGTGTATCTGCCAAGTGCGTTAGCCCACGAACCGCGAGCAATACACTGGGAATAACACACACAACCACCACTGCTGGGAGCCAGAGACCTCCGGCTCAACCAGGCAGGATGATGAGTTTGCCGACACAGGTCAGAGAGCCTACAGTACAGCAGTCTAGGGAGGCTGCCAACGACAGACGCCCCGACTTACTAAGGTAAGCGGACTGGAGCTGTACACCTTCTTTGCTTTTTCTTTTTCTTTTCTAACACGGATTGTGAAACCTTGCACCCTGACGCACGAGTGGAGATCAAACAATCAGTGATTCCATGCCGGCGCAGGAGCTTTATAGCTATGCAATGGGCCGTGGCCGGGCAAGCCACAGCCCAAGCCCATACATATGGAATATGTAACGGAGTGGAGAGACGGTCTCGAGACGATAGAGAACTGCCTTCTTGGAGGTAAGAGATTGAAGTGTTTATTGTCATATGCACAGTAAAGAAACATGTTCCTCTGTACAATTCCTTTGCTGTCCACAGAATGCCAACAGTGTACATACATACATACGAATATAATATATAATACATCCGAAATATACAACATACAAAGTGAAGCACCTTAAAGCACTTTTACACACATGTGATAAATAAGCAAAAGAGCAACAATAATAATAATAATGATAAAGCAGTACAAATCTGAAAACTGTGCAATTATGCACGTGCAAAAATGTAAATAGTTCAGGACAGTTATGAGGTAGATTAAACTCCTATCTGCTGTTTAGGAGTCTGATGGCAGTGGGAAAGAAAGAGTTATTTAGTCTGGTGGTCTTGGACTTAACACTTCTGTACCTCCAGCCTGAGGGTAGAACTGTGAAGAGTCCGTGCTGGGGATGGGTGGGGTCTTTGAGGATGGAGGCAGCTCTCCTGTGGACTCTGCGGTGGTAGATGCTCTGCGGATGTCTGCGGAGCTGATGGTGTTGGTGGTGGTCCTGTCAGTGATGTGCTGTAGGCCTTGCCACATCCGCCCAGAGTCAGCAGTGGAATAGAAGCCGTCCAGCTTCTCTCTGAACTGCCTTTTGGCCACTGTGATGGCTTTTTCCAGTCCATACTTTGCAGCTTTGTTCCCCCATCTCATTGCCTGATTTAAATGCAAGAGAGCGAGCATGCAGCATGTGATGTACCTGACTGTTAGCCCAGGGCTTCTGTTTGGGAAACTTCTTGACGTGTATGGTGGGCACAATGTTGTCGAGACAAGTGCTAATATACCCAGTCACATACTCAGCATAGTTCTGTATGCTGACAGAAGAGATCTCCAGAGTGGCTGCAGCTTTAAACACATTCCAGTCTGTCTGAGTAAAACAGTCCTGTAGGATGCTCTCAGTATCTGGGGTCCAGAGTTTGACTTGTTCAGTCACAGGGTTTGTCTATTTCAGTCTTTGTCTGTATGCTGGATACAGGAACAAAGAGATGTGGTCTGAGTGTCCAAAGTGAGGGCGGGGTACGGCCCTGTAGGCACCGCATATACTGCTGTAAGCATGATCCAGTGTGTTCTTATCACGGGTGGGAATATCCACCTGTTGATCATATTTAGGGAATACAGTCTTTAAGTTGCAGTAGTTGAAGTCACCAGCGGCGATGAAAACAGCATCAGGATAAGCCGTTTCTTGTGCGTTGATGACGTCATGAAGGCCAAAAACACAGCAGTAAATTCCCTCGGTAGATAGTAGGGATGGCATTTCAGCAGTAAAAACTTCAAATCTGGTGAACAGTGCTTATAAACAGTCCGTATACCTCCACACCATAAGTTGTTGATAAATACACACACACTTCCCCCTTTGGAGGCTGCAGTCTGGTCTCCTCGGTGTACGGAGTGAGTCTGTAGCTGAACAGCGCAGTCTATGACTTTGTCTGAGAGCCAGGTCTCGATGAAGATTAGAGTGCAACACTCTCTAACTTCCCGATGTGCTGTTATCCTGGCTAGCGGTGGTCGGCTATGTAGGTATGTATGTAACCCTCCCCTCTTGCCCTGCTTGTGTCGCCGTCTCCGAAGCGCTATCCTGGGTTCAGCTAGCTCGTTCGAGCTTGGTGTTTCAGGGCCTTCCCTGGGGTGGTGGTGGTGGCAGACAATGTGTTGTAGCTCCGGTGGTATGGAGCCAGTAAAATCAAAAAGGCTGTGTGAGTTGTTGATGTCCAGTAATGCCTGTCTGTTGTATGTTAACAGTGCATGGTATGTATGCACTGCAGAGAAAGCAAAATACACACAAAAAAGAAATAAAAGCCGGCATTCAAGAGCAGAGCAAACAAACACGCCTGCCTCGGGGGGCACCATGACCATGACATGAATGATTCCTTGAATCAGTCAGTCTAATTCATCCTCTGCAAATTGTCTCAACAGTTTCTCGTTCATGGACAGTAATTAAACTAACCGCTCAAAAATTAAAGTATGGTAGCAATCCATATAAACATGAGTACAGGTTTCTTCAGCCTGTAGGAGGTAGGAGAGGGAAACTCATTCAACCAACTAAACCATCACAGACAAACAACAGGGAGACCTGGTCCAGGGAAACTGTAAGGCATCAGTAGTCACATCATATCATTGTGCTCCAACTGCAATTTTCAGCCACTGAGTGTTGGATAGTGCAAACAGAGCGAAGTAGGGGGAAAATTACAGTAGTCACCTCTGTGATGCAGCTTGTCTAATGGCATGGTGTGGAGGCAGCAGACACCCCGGCACAACAACAGAGCAAAGGAAGAAAAAATGCTCCATGGGACTGATGATACAATAAAGCCAGAATAACACGTTAAGTAGTAGATGATAACAAGTAGCTGAGAGTCAGAAAACAATTATTATCATCTTCATTAGAAGACATTGTCTCTAATGAAAATCAGTCTGTGGTACAAAGTATAACAAAAAAGATATTGTCGAAGTGTTTTAGGGTAAAGAAAGTAATTTTCTGAGCAAAAAAAGATTTATGCTTTAGTTTTTTTTTTTTAGTAATTTGATCTTTTTTCTGATTCATTTTTGGAAGTATGTAAAATCTGAAGCAAACTGGAGGCAGGTGTTTACCTGCAGTCTGTCATTTACTGTACACTACACAGACTGCGTCTCTGTGTTGGTGTTGTTCCAAGAACTTCATAATGCTGTTTCTGGACCATCATTTCAGCTTAGGAAAAAGCCACGTTCATATCTTATCTATCTTGAGCATGCCATTGTGGCTGAATGAGCTATGTATAGGACTTTCACCAAGAAGTCTGGGGTTCTTTTCCCCTTTAGAACCATACTGTTCACTTCTTATTTTTACATAAAATTCACTCATTATTTTGTGTTACTTTAAAGTTTCCGATCACTGTTTATTTAGGTTTAGGCAACAAAAATACTTGGTTGGGTTTAGGAAAATATTTTTGGGTTTAAATACACCCTTACGCAATGCTAACGACATGTTTCAAATAATAACTTTTTTTGCATGTTCTGGTCTTTTCGAGAGCTGCAAAGCAATGACATAAAAAACAAACATGTGTGGCCAGTTGCAATCATGGTCCTGGACCAACATTAATTATGATGTTGCAGGAACAACACCACTTTGTTGGTTGTTTTTTGGCAGCAGAAATACATCTATATGTAAAGTTTCTTATATGAAACCAACATTAGTCGAGTGTAACAGTAAAGCTACTGGCATGCAAAAGAGCACATCCATCAACCAGACAACAAAGGTTTCTTATTGTTTGTTTGGTTGATTTCCAAAATTAAGTTAATTATCTGAGTAAATCCACCAGTTACAGTTATCATTGGTACTAGTGAAAGCGACTATCTACTATTTATATAAATCATAATCCAAAAATGGAGCTCTTGCACTTAAAAATGGCAAATTTCAAATTCATGATTTCAAAACACTTGCTATTACATGCATCTAAACTGTCTGCAGATTCTGTGTTTCAAAAGAATGACAACCTATATAATATTTACACCTAATACTTGTATTGGATTTGTATGCTTCTTTATGTAAAAAAAAATAAATGTGTAATTGAAAATGAGCACACACTTTTACTGAAATAATCATTAAAAAAAAGGACATGTTTGATACCCACACACCAGCCTTTTTTCGTATCAGAAATAGATAATTAAAGTTTTAACAATACAAAAAAATAGGATGTGAAAATAATTTACTGTCACAGATTGTAAGAGCTCCTGCTGTACAAATGTTACCTGACTGCGTTGACTGTTGTACTTGCAGCAGAGTAGCAGTGACTTTATTTGAAAAGACTGTATACGCCATCTGCAATCTACTGCATGTTGTCTCGTCTGCAGATCAATGAGGCTCATAATAGGAGTTGGTCTTCACTGCTGTGATAACTACATGAAATAATTACACTGGAGAGAACGATCATAACAAGAAAGGAAGAATGCTTTCCATTATGCTATCCGTTTGTATTGACGTATATCGTACAAGTCAGATCAAAGCTGTGGAGGATATGAGTGATGGAGAAAGCTGCAATTCAAGAAGGCAAGCAAATATGTCAGGGTGTCAAACAACTGGCAATGTTAAACAGGGTAGGAGTGATGCTGCAGTCACAGAGTAGCAACAGTTTAGTACTGGGGTTCAATTTTGATATAGCATTACCCTGTAGTGGCAGTTAGCGATTGCAATATTGTAGTTCTCTTCACAACCCACTTAAATCCTTACAATCAAGGTTTCCCAACTGTAACCAAGTATAACTTAAACCATTATCTTCTCCCATACCATAAAAGTGGCCTACAGGGTTTCTTGAAAATAAAGAGCAGTTTTTTGAATATTTAAGTTCTGCATTGTTTACAACCACATTTTGTAGCTTGCAGGCTTCTTCTTCTCTGCTTTTGTTGGTGCATTGCTGTGTTTATGTTACTGCTGTAAACCTTTAATCATTGGAATAGTGTGAAAACGGCAGCAGGGGTGGGTGTCAATCACCCACATGCTGGTTTTATGTGTGCATGATTCTAACAAATTGGTGATCCACTTGTAAACACACTGCCATAGCGCTACTGGTGGTCCCAAACTCCACAGGGTACTTTGAACAAAGTGCTTTTAGAGCCTAAACATGGCCATAGAGCCAGAAAAGTAAAGGAATAGTTATTATTATTATTATTATTATTATTATTATTATTATTATTATTATTATAAATGTTATTACTAAAAATAGAAAGACTTTTGAAGTAACACTATGTAACGTTTTTACCTTAAAATAACCATTTTAATGGACCAGGGTTAGGGGTACAGAACCTGGCTGAGCAGCTTCTACGGACATCATGACAGAGGTGAAGAGACCAAAGATGATGTTGACGGATGAAGCTAATAATGGGGGAAAGACACAATGACTGAGCAAGAGGCAAGAGACTTTGTATCAGGCTGGCTTTTTGTTGTTGGCGACAGCTTCACTAAATAAAAGACTGCAGACAGACACTTAGCAGGATTTAGTAAGTAGTAAATAATAGTAGATATCATAAGAAGTCAAAACTATGTTCA
Source organism: Lagodon rhomboides (assembly GCA_039737535.1). NCBI lineage: Eukaryota > Metazoa > Chordata > Actinopteri > Spariformes > Sparidae > Lagodon > Lagodon rhomboides. The sequence goes on along the minus strand of CM077788.1, from coordinate 3,150,231 downwards.
GATCAGTATGATGTCTGGCAAATAAGACCCTAGGTAATTAATGTAACCTGACTTGCAAGATATAGTGCCCAGAAAAGGTATTCACCCTCTTGGATGGATGGATGTGTTCCCCTTTTATTGTTATTATGAATAGAATCATGATCAAAATACAAAAAGGATAAAAAAAATAAATAAAAATAAATTAAAAAAAAAACTCTGTAATGTCAAGGTGGAAACAGTTTTCTACAAAATAATGTTAATTATTTAAAAATATATGATGTAAAATAGGTGATTGCATAAATATTCACCCCCTTTGAAGAACCTCAACAGAGGGCCAGCCAACTGGTGCTAGTAGTGTCACAATTATTGAAATGGAGATCAGCTGAGTGCAGTGAGTCTGGAAGGTCCAGTCACTGGTAAATCAGTGTTCCAGGCTTCAATTAAACCATGAAGACAAAAGAACACTCCAAGAAACTCTGTGAAAAGGTTGTTAAAAAGTATTAGTCATAGTCACTGGATGGGTACAAAAACATTTCCAAGTCACTGAACATCCCCCAGAGGTCTGTTAAATCCATCATTAAGAAATGGAAGGAATATGGCACGTGTATATCTGCCTAGAGCAGGCCGTCCTCACAAACTGACCATGCAAGAAGAAGACTAGTGAGGGAGGCCACCAAGACACTTATCACTACTCTGAAGGCGCTTTATGGGAGAGTAGCAAAGAGAAAGCCATTGATGAAGAAAGCTCATTTAATCTCAAGTAGAGTTCACCCAAAGGCATGGGGGAGACTCCAAGGTTTTTTTGTCCATCAGGCTAGAGGCTATGTTTGGCTTACACCAAACACTGCACATCACCACAAACACAGCATCCCCATCGTGAAGCATGGTGGTGGCAACATCAGGCTGTGGGGATGCTTCTCAGCAGCAGGCCCTGAAAGGCTTGTAATGGTAGAGGGTAAAGTGAATGCAGCAAAATATTGGGAAATCCTAGAGGACAACCTGATTCTACGGTGGCCGGGAGATGCAAACCAAAATGACAAAATGTAAAACACTTTTACAAAGTTTGAGACAAATTTACATTTTTGAAAACATTTTTACATATCATAAAACAAAATGACATTACCATAACACATTTACAAGTCCCAAAACAAATGTACATTTCAGAAAACAAATTAACAAGATGCAAAACACTTTTACAAACGGCGAGACAAATTTACAAGTGGCGAAACACTTTTACAAGTCCCAAAACAAATTTACAAATAACATCAACCGGAAAGGGAATGCACCAACTCCGGGGTTGAAACGGAAGTGATAACGGGAGTGGCCAATTCGAGTTGTTGTTGTCGTTGATGGAGTTCATGGTGACCCAAGATGGACAGCGATTGAGTGATGTTTTGCCCGTTTTGTGGCAAACACATGAACCGCTTAACGCAGTTTTGTATTTCGTGTGGTCGGTCTTTAGAGTTTTTAAATGGTGAAGCCCAGACGGAAGGACCAAACGCACAGGGGACATCTCAACAGCCGGATAATGCTAATCAAAGTAAGTGCAGCATAGCGCTCGCTATCTGTGAATAACGTGAATAGTGCTATTGGTTAAGCTAACTTTCTATTTTGAAATGGGGCTTTGTTAATTTCAGCAGAAAAACCTTGCCCATCATATAAGCAGTTCCTGGAGTACAGAAGCTCCAAGTCAAAAGAGCATCAGTCTTTTAACTACGGGCTGAGAGGAAGACATTCAGCTGAAGAACGAAAATACGTCCAGGTAGGTTGTACTGACTGTCTTAGCTTATCAATACTCAACTGTCTGACTTGAGATGATTCAGAAGTGGATCTGTATCATGTTAGATTTATTGTACAGATTGAATTAAGTTAAAAAGAAAAACTAATATCTTTGATGCAGGCATCTGTACATAGATTTTAGAGCATATAGCGCTCTAGGCAGGATAACAGGAGCTCTCGTGCAAGACGAGATGCTTTGCTAAAGCAACTGGGCACAACATTGTAACGATTTGGAGTGTAGCTTATAGTCATTTTCGGCTCACTATGAAAATGTGGTGGCACAAATTAGACCATGGAGTGACACAACATTCTCCATAATTAATGGGAAACATTGTTGTATGTATAATCTATAATATTATCTATGTTTAATACATCAAATTAACCTTATCTTTGTCATTTTTTAGATAAACATTGGATTGATGGTGCCAAATGGAACTGATGGAACTGATTTAAGATATCTAAGAGGGAAAACACTCCTGTTACTTGTAGACCCAGAGGTAGCAGCACCTGATGTACTGAAACAAGCTATCCAGAAAATGAGAACATTTAACAAAGATATGCAAGAAGGACCGCAATTCCTTTTGTATCCAGACTGCTCAGAGGTGGTCCATGTGCAGAAAGGCCATTCAAATTGGCTGAATATAAAAAGGAACTAGGGAAGCCATATTCCAGAATTACCTTTTTCATTTGCCTAGAAACACATTTTAAAGGAGGTTAGTGGATTTCATGATTCAATATTTTTACATATTTTAAACTCTACTGAAGGATACATCTACAATATCTACACACTCTAAAAAGTGTATTTCAGCAGTAGTTGAAGTAGCGTAAAGTTCTGAGTGAGTTTCATTCAGATTTCTGCTTTAGTGGAGGCAGTCAACATTTGTGGAGTATATCAACTTGGAATTACATATTGTTCCCTCAGCACACATGTAACCTGCTATTCTCATTTGAGTGAACCTGCATCTATTAGGTTTCACGTGATGCTGTGCGTCTGACGTCATGACGTCTCCGCCTTCTCCAGAACTTTGTACCTGCACTTGAGCCGCCAATTTCTCGCTCCGATAACTTTGGAAGAAGATAGATACTGAATTAACACCGTCTCCATCGTGTTTGAAGGTAAGTCAGAGATAAAACAAATTACTTAATATGTTAGATATGAAATTGTCCAACTGTGTTGTTAAATTTGTTAAAAATAGAGTCGGATAGCATCCGCCGCTAACACCCGCTAGCATCCGGGACAGCTAGCGGGGCTAGCAACTCTCCTACTCTGCTGCATGGAGCTTCACCTGATAGTAGTTTGCGGGCGGGAGTCTCTTGGTTTAATATCGTAACGTTAGCTTACAGTTGTGTATGCATGCAGTGATACACGAGTGTTGGTTCATATGCCTGTCGGCGCGCACAGTCACGGCCATGGGTGATGTGGGAGGTAATGTTAATTATGCTTAAACTGTGGTGCAACCACCTGCGTGGTTTTCAATGTACTTGATGTTAAGAGGGAGAGGAGAGAGGGTGCGTACAGCGCTCATACACGCACGGGTCGGTTGTAGGAGAGGGAGTAGATGGTGTGCGGTGCCTCGGTGGCTGCCTTCATATTTACGCTAGATATTATCGAGGCAGTGGTGATAAATGTTTGCTGTGTTGTTGTGCCAATGTGTTAATAAGCACCTGTGCTAGTTTGTGTCTAGAGTTGTGACGTTCACGAACGAACCAAATCTTTTGAACGGCTCATTAACATGAACGATGGGAACCGAGTCGCGTTTGGTTGGGAGCCGTTCTTTTTTTTTTCTCTCTCTCACGCTCCCTTCACGTGAGTGCCTCAGTAAAAAAAAAAAAAAAAAGCAAGTGCGTCAGAATCGGTAGACTGAGATGGGGAGGAGCGCTTATTTCATATGCAAATGAGTTGTGCAGGGCACGCTCCCTTCACGTGAGTGTCTCAGTGAAAAAAAAAAGCAAGTGCCTCAGGCCACGTTTATACATTGCCGGGTATTTAGAGAAACGAATATTTCACCCCCTCCGTTTTCAAAAATAACATCGTGCACACAACATCGTTTTCAAAAAAGTTGTCATTTACATCAACCCGCATAAACACGCCGTCGAGCGCCATTATAACTATGCCAAACCTCTGGGCGGCAGTGTAGGGAGAAGGATAAAGCCATGCAAGCCAATCAGAATCCTCAGAATCAACAACAACGAATAACACGAGCGACTTCCTGTTCCTTTCAAAACAACGCTCACATGACGTTAAGCATTTTCTGGCACATCTGGCCTTTCTGGCCTAATGAGCGTGAGAACCTAAAACCCCGTTTCTCCCAGTTGACACGACACATGTGGCTGTATGTTACTTACAGGATGGTGTGTTATGTATGTAAAAATATTTGAAAAATAAACATAATTTTAACAGTTACAGTAAATGTGAAATGCAGGTGATTGTTTACAGGCCTTTTTTAACTTGAGCTATAACAACAACTTTTAATGTACAGTAATAATAGTTTTGCAAAAAATGTATTGTAATTTTGTAACACAACAATTAAAAATATGCACAATCAAATTGATAAACACAACATACACACAAACAGGGGCGGCTGTAGCTCAGTGGGTAGAGCAGTTCGACCAGTGTTCGGGAGGTCGCTGGTTCGAATCCCGGCTCCCCGGGGCGGAGCTGAGCTAGTTGACGAAGTATCCTTGAGCAAGATACTGAACCCCAAAATTGCTCCTGATGTGCAGAATGTACACTTGGCACCTTACGGGGCGGCCTCTGCCATCAGTAAAGGGCCCTGCGATGAGCTGGCGACTCGTCTGGGGTGTACCCTGCCTTCGCCCTTAGATACCTGGGATTGGCAGAAACCAGTAACCTCCCCGCAACCCTTAAAAAAAAAAAAGGGATAAAGCGGCGACTGCGACCATCAGACCATCAGCGGTTGACAATGAATGAATGAACATACACACTGGTATAATCGGCACAACTCAGTCTTTGTAGAATGGAGGACAAATGTCTATACATCAAAATTAGAAATAAGTATTACACTATTTAACACGGAAAATACAGCAATCAGATTTCTTGTAGACCAGTATGAGTCTGAATCTAACATATCTTTAACCCTCAGGACTTCTGTACTGCAGAGCTTCCTTTCCTTCCTGTCAACCTCTCCAGAGGGGTGTCTGCTGATAGCAGAAGGATTACATGACCTCTGGTTGGGACCCTGGTCAGTTCCACAACCTTTGGCTTGTTGTCCAATGTGACTTCTCCCCCCACCTGGCCTTCTGTATTCTCAGCTCTCTAACTTCTTGTACCTCAAGAGGGACAGTCCTGTGTGGAGGCGTGCCAGGCAGCTAGTTTTATCTGTGAACCTGCGTACGTTCACTTCATCAACAACAATGGTAGCCCTATATATGTATATATATATATATATATATATATATATATATATATATATATATATATATATATATATATATATATATATATATATATATATATATAAATTGTGTTTAAATGATTCCCTTTGTGTTGGGCAATGTGGCAAAAAAAAAATCACATCACAATCTTATATAAACTACATACGTATGTCCCTGAGAAATTTTCAACAAATCCAGCTATACTGTGTGCACCAAGGTTGTCAGCGACCACACACTGAACTGTGCCTTTTACTGTTCTGCCCAACTTTGACAGAAATATCCTACTCTGTTCCAAAATTACAAGATCATTAATTACACTTTCTCATACCCATAGCACAAAAGTTGAGATGATATCTAGTCTGATATCACCATATTGATGATATATTGTAATCAGTGTTGTGCTAGTTACTGAAAAACAGTAACTAGTTACAGTTACTAGTTACTTTGTAAAAAAGTAACTCAGTTAGTAACTCAGTTACTTAAACCAAAAAGTAATGCGTTACTGAGAAAGTAACTTTTTAGTTACTGTAAAACGTTCTTCCAATGCTTCCATTAAATAAAGGTTGACTGACTGAGTTCCCCTCTCGCCGTCATTTCAGTTCTGTACTGATGCTGAATAAAACAACCGTTTCAATTCATTTGCATCCACATCACTGAATCTAATCATCCAAGCAATATGATCCGCTGTGCACCCACACAAACACCAAAGTATTTTTTCAATGCCTATTTATTTCAGTCAGGCCGTAAAGTCAAATCAAACATACCGTGCTATTGTTTTATCAAGTTGTGCCTGGCTATGGGTCCTTCTTTCGAACTCCAACCGCTGCTGCTTGGGTGGAGTGGGTGTGTGCTGCTCGCTGCTGTCGGTCTCGGATGCTGCGTTAGCTGACGTTACCTTAGCTGCTAACTTTGTGGAAGCATGCTGCTTCTCTAGGTGCTTCAGCAAATTGCTGTTTCTGTAGTTCGCCGCAGAAAGGATTTTTGACCCGGGGCACAGTTTACATGTTACCGAAATGTTGTTTTTCCCTTTGCTCTCGAGTTGAAAATAGTTTGAGTATTTCCACGAGTAGAAACTTATCTTCCCCTTCTCGCTCGCCATCATGCCGTGCCCTGACCTGTCCAGTCCTCTTCATGGCGCGTGTTTGATTGCGTGTGTGACGCTAGAGGGCGACAAGTGCTTTGTTTTTCAATTCAATTAAACTTTATTGATCGGGAACTGTGTGCCGTTGTAAAACCTCACCTAAAGGAACGGAGTAACACAGCGTTTGGTAACGGGAACGGAGTTACTGAGTTTTAAAAACAACGCGTTACGTGACGCGTTACTGAAAAAAGTTACGGCGTTACGTAACACGTTACTAATAAAGCGTTACTACCCAACACTGATTGTAATATTGCCCAACCCTACTCTCTTTGTTTCTCCAGTGTTGTGCTTCATGTGGAGATGCAAGGACTGTGGGACGGCATTAACAAAAAGATCTGAACTGCTCAAGCACTACAAACTGATTCATAGGCATTACGGACGGGGCCACTCATATCCATGCACTTATTTAAATTGTGCATGTAGGTTCAAGACTTGGAATGCCCTACTGAGCCATCTATCAAGAAATCACCCTGCCCAACACGCAGCCACCAAAGCTGTGTCCACATTCACATGCCATATTTGTGGCCATAATCAACTCTCCACAGAAAGTGAATATTTTCAACATATCTATCAGCATCTTAAAAATAAGGAGACTGTAACATGTGTGTTCCAAAACTGTGAATATAAAACCAATGTCTATGAGAACTTCAAAAGTCATAAATACAGAAAACACTCTGGTACAGTGAACAACTTTAAGCCTGGGATAAGTTCTGTTGAAGAATCTTGTGCCAGTGTTGCCAGTGATATTTCAGATGGGGAAATTATGGAGAGTAATGTAAATTTAAATTCTGTTTTTGACAATGGGGATTATGAAAACTTGGAGAAGGATATTGAACTTAAAGTTGCTTCAGTGCTCCTTAAGTTGGAACACATCTTTCTTGTGTCTACTGCAGCTGTAGATGAGCTTTTGCAGGAGTTAAACTCTTTGATTGGTTCTTTTTCTCTGCCGATTACCCAAAAGACTATTAGCCAAGTATTACAAGACAACGGATGCCAGTTTGACCAGTCAGTTGTTGAAAAGCTAGCCAGTGTACTCTGTGAGACGAACCCTGTAAAAAAAGCAATTGGAGATAAAGGTCCACTTTCCAGTGCTTGGAGGCGAAAAGCTTACTATAAGAGCCACTTTAATGTAGTGGAACCAGTGGAATATATACTTGACTGAAAGAATCATAAGTCATTCCAATATATTTCAATTTTAAAGTCATTGCAGCATTCTTGACTGCCAGACAATCTTCGATCAGGCTGTTAATTTGAATGCTGTAGATAATCAGCCTCAGAGAACTTGCGTGCAGTTATACAAAACTATCTTTGATGGTGCCTTCTTCAATGAAAATGGACTGTTGTCTAAGCAGGAAAGCATTTCATTGATATTATACATCGATGAATTTGAAATATGTAATCCCCTTGGTACATCCAGGAGGAAGCATAAAATTTGTGGTTTGTACTGGATTCTGGGTAATTTGCCACCATGCTGTAATTCTGCTTTATCCTCCATCTATTTGGCTGCTTTGATCAAAAGTAATGATCTGAAGTGCTATGGGTATGAGAAAGTGTTGAAACCTGTAATTAATGATCTTGTAATTTTGGAACAGAGTGGGATATTTCTGTCAAAGTTGGGCAGAACAGTAAAAGGCACAGTTCAGTGTGTGGTCGCTGACAACCTTGGTGCACACAGTATTGCTGGATTTGTTGAAAATTTCTCAGGGACATACGTATGTAGATTTTGCACAGCAGAAAGATCAGTGTTCCAGACTAAAGAAGTCAGAAGTGAAGTCTTTACTTTGAGAACAAAAGACATCCATGCAGATCATTTACGAATCCTTGAGGAAAACAAATTGCCCAGTTATTATGGTGTGAAATCACAGTGTATTTTGTCAAAGCCTTATTTTTCTTGCTTATAGTTAGATGGTCAGATTGATAACATCTGCTGGTTGTGGTGTGAGAGAACACCCAGCCAAGAAATAGCCCAGCACATAACACATATTGGTACAATACTTCATCACAGTAAGAAGTGAGGCCAATGATGATTTATGTTTGTGTCCTGTACTCCTCTGTAGGACTCTGGAGTAGATGATGCTCAGAGAGACCTGGAGCAGCTCACCATGGCAGTGTTTGTGATTTGAAAGGAGGGGGAAGGGCTGCAGGAGCCACCTGAAGACATTGGCATCGTCATTGAGGGCGTGGAAGTGTTTCATGAACTGACTTCGGTTGCCTCAGCTTGTGCCTTGCTTCTAGGTTTTATTTATGCACTCAACCTTGCTTATCCAAAACCCTTTCGCTTCACTTTTGAAGTGCTCCAAAAAATCTTCATGCAGCTTGATCAGCACAAGATGTCCCCCAAAGTCCATAGTCTCTATATCAATCTTCAAGGATCGCAGTAATGACACACAACGGTGTATTCCGCCCCTGGACCTACAAATGGCCTTGTGCCATAATGTGAAAGAACAGTGGTGTTTCAACATATAGCATGTAAAAAATGTAGTGTCTTTCGGATGTTGGGCCTTTTTATGCTCCAAGAGAACAGATATTCCTCAAACCACAATTTGAAGTGCTTTAACACAGATTTTGTAATGGGTTTCTTGTCCTCTCTTTTCCTTCTCTCTTCTCCTCCTTGTCTCTTCTTCTCCACTCTCCTCACTTTGCCTACTCTCTTCTCCTCGTTGTCTCCCCTCTACTCCTTGCCTCCTCTCTTCTCCCCTCTTCTCATCTCTTCTTCTATTCCCCTCTCCTTCTCCCCCTTTGCCTTCTCTCTTCTCGTCTCTTCTCCTTTTCACCTTCTCTCTTCTCCTCCTCTCTCCTCTCCCAGACATATTTTGTCATTTTGTGTGTTGAGCATGTGTTGAGATTGATAGGCATAATTGTGTTACTTTGTTGCACTATTTTGCGATCCTGCAAACAGTTACTTGTGCATTTTGTGCATATGTGTTTTAAAATGTGTTGGGCCAAAAGCTGTGTTGGTCATTACATTCATACAGTAAAGTAGTAAAAAAAAACATCTGATTTTGAGTTTTTTTTTATATTTTCAGCCAACTTAAAATTGTAATTTTAGTTAGATTAAACAAACTAAAATTAAATTTTAAGGTTACTACAAAAAGTCATTTACACTAAACCATAGTATTTGGTTAGAAAAGAGCACTATTTTGCTTTTGGGTTATGCAAATTATTGAGTTGGAAAAACTGAAAACTTTAAGTTGACTTGCCTTAATATTAAGTTGAATTAATGCAATATGTTGATTTGAGAACGATTGAATTATTAAGTACATGTGACTTAAATCAAAATTGTGAAAACTTAAATTGTGTTAATCCAACTTAATAACTTAATTTTAAAGAACTTAATTCATTTAGGTGTTACCAATTGAAACAATTCAATTAAGTTGGTTCAACTATTTTCTTTTTTCAGTGCATGATCTGCTGATTTTTTTGTTTTTACAGCAGTGAATGATACCTCAGACTCTGATTCTGAAATTGTCATCACATCAAGGAGCATGACTGAATTAAATCGAGCTGATACTGTGGTACATCAATTATTTATTTATTTTTTTCTAATACCTATTTATGTATGAAAATATTTATTGATTTATCTATGACAACACTGACAACTTTCACCATTGATATATACTGTATATGGCAAGGGAACAGTTATGGAAGCTATTACAAATTGTTGATAAATGTATGCGTTTCCTCTCAGGTTTTTGAACCATAAAACCAAAGTACTCCCAAACACAAACCTGAAGATGAACGGTCTGTACATTTTGGCATCTAGTCTTTGTCAGGGAGTCAAACAGATTTAATGAGAGGTCCTTTCTAATGGTAATCAACCAATAGGAATCTTGGCTGTATTCATTTCAATTCTTAGATGACTATTGTAGGCCTGAAGGATAGTAATAAATAATGTCATACTTTTAGAATTTTTATCATGTTTCAGAGATGCACCAGGACATTAAGCAACAATTCAGCCTAGACAGGTAATAGGGCAGACTGTGGCAGCCTGACGTTTCTTACTTTCAGTGTTGTTGTTTCAGACATTTTAATTTGTTTTTCAGATAGTAATATCTGGTGCTGAGGATATGGATTCACCTGAAACAAATCCAGCCAAGACTTCTTGCTACAGGTAAGTAAAAAATGATAGTGACTCACATAATTTCAATATAATTCATCGGGAAGAAATTTGTGTTTGTAAGATGTTTTAACATGGAAATTGTAATTTCCCAACAGTAAATACATGGACCTGTATGCACCAGGTGTTGAGGAAGAGGACAAGGAGCTGGTTGCAGTCATTGTGGAGAATTTCCAACACATAGCAGTGTAAAATGAACTTCTGACTGTGGTATTTAAGTAATTGTTCTAAAAGTGTGCACTGTCTGGGCTATCCAATAATTAGATCACTTTTTGTCATTACAGGGAGGAGATGAACATTACACTACCTGACATTGTGGCAAACTTGTCGCTTCCTATTGATCACAAAAGAGTCAGCAGGTTCAAGATCTCAAAGGCTAATGTTTGGGATGGAGCAGTCAGAGGTTTCAAGCCTCATACAACATATTCTGAATCTTGTGACATGCTGGTCAGATTTACTGATGATGCTGGTGTTTTTGAGGAGGGGATTGACACAGGTGGTCCAAGATGAGAATTTTTAACTCTGCTAATGAAACACCTGAAAGACCGGCCCATTTTTGATGGACCAGAAGGACATCGGTTCTTGGTCTATAATGCAAATGGCATGCATCGGGTTAGATGTGTACTATACTAATGGTTGGTTAATGATAATTAAACATATATATCACATGGCATATGCTTTTTCCTCAATATCTTAAACTATATAATTATTGTATGTTTTAATTTTGCAATATGAATTCATTCACAGCTGTTAGGGAGGATGAATACTTCCTGGTAGGAAAGATGATCGCAGTGTCAGTTAGTGTCAGCAAATTCATCACATGATCCCTCTTCACTCGCAGATTGTACTTTTGTTTGAGTACCTGCCACATCATGCGGTAGCCAAACAGCTGTCCAGGTCCACGAAGTTGCAGTGTCCCTCATTAAAGTATCTTATGCACTGCTGCAGCCTATCTGGTCCGTTGGTGTGGTCCATGCCCCTTAAAGACTCTAAAGACCAACCACAGGAAAAACAAAACCGCGTTAATCGGCTCATATTTTGTCCACAAAACGGGCAAAACATCACTCGATTGCTGTCCATCTTGGGTCACCATGAACTCCATCAACGACAACAACAACTCGAATTGGTCGGTCCTGTTATCACTTCCAGTTCAACCCCGGAGTTGGTACATTGCCTTTCCGGTTGATGTTATTTGTAAATTTGTCTCGCTGTTTGTAAAAGTGTTTTGTATCTTGTTAATTTGTTTTCTGAAATGTAAATTTGTTTCGGTACTTGTAAATGTGTTATGGTAATGTAATTTTGTTTTATGATGTGTAAAAATGTTTTCCAAAATGTAAATTTGTCTCAAGGTTTGTAAAAGTGTTTCACATTTTGTAATTTTGGTTTGCACCTCCCGGCCATCGTATGATTCAGTCTGCAAGAGAATTACGACTTGGGAGAAGATTTATTTTCCAGAAAGACAATGACAGTGAAAGCTACACAGAAATGGTTTAAAGATAACTAGCTGAATTTTTTGGAGTGGTCGAGTCAAAGCCCAGACCTCAATCCAATAGACTTGAAAATATCTCGACCAGGGAAACCACAACAATAGTTTGGACTCAATTGCATGACTCGACACAGAGTTAGGCAGGGTAATAGTCTTTACACAGAAACAGGTTCAGTGTACGTATAGTCAGTCAGCAAAGGCAAACAAATCCGGCAGGGATCAGGCAGAGGCTAGGTCGAAGGAAACACGGGCTGAAGTCGAAAACAGGAAACACTAGGAAACGTTTGGAACAAAGGCTAGGACGTTTATGCACAGGGGCAAAAAGACGAACTGGCAATGGACAGGGGAAACACAAGGACTAAATATACACGCACACACACACCAACAACAGGTGAAAGTGATCAGAGAGGAGACAGACAGTCAGGGAGGAGGACGAAACCACACGAGCAGGATAGGGGGATCTGGAACGAGAGGAGAGGTAAATACACAAGACTAAAACAGGGACAAAACTATAACATGGACCAAGTCATAACAGAAAAGGGCTTTTCACGCCTGATCCCCATGCAACCTGACAGAGCTTGAACAGTTTTGCAAAGAAGAATGGAGTCAAATTGCAGTATCCAGATGTGCAAGCCGGATTGAGACCTATCCACACAGACCGTGCTGTGATTGTGGCCAAAGGTGCATCTACTAAATACTGACTTGAAGGGGGTGAATAATTATGCAATCACTTATTTGAAATGATATATTTTTAATTAACTCACATCACTTTGTAGAAATCTGTTTACACTTTGACATTTTTTTCCTCAAAAAAGCCAAATTATATTGATATAGTGATATAGTGATTCCATTTATAAAAGCAATAAAAGGGGAAAACATCTGAGGAGGTGAATACTTTTTATAGGCACTGCATATTCATGGTGCATGGTTTAGCTGATAACATGTTATAGCCAGCTGTTATGGTCTGTGGTTCAGGTTAGCTTGCTACTGTTCGGAGTTGCACTTGTTCAAACATTCCTTAGCGCCAAAAATTCCTGAGCATGCGTGTTTACTTAAAGATATATGTTTTCAAGACAAAACATTGTTATGTTAATATAAATGGAACACTGACTGCACAGAATTGTCAGATTAAATTAAATCTATTCACTGGCTTTAAGGACATAACCGTGCTACTTTGGGGTGGCAGTTGCTCAGTCCGTGAGAAGAGGTGCTAGTTCACCTCCTGGGCATTGCTGAGGCGCCGTTTAGTGAAGCACTGAACCGCTAACTTTCTCTACCTGTTACTTTACTCTGCTAAAAATAAACTTGTAGAAGTGGAAGCAATTAGAGATAATTTTGAATACTGATGGAATTAGTACTTAATATTACAGGGAATTGCAGTGTTCCTCAATGTTTGTTAGCCTGTATATTTTACAGGATCAGCCATTAAATGAATACACTATTATCGTTTCCTTTCTATATGTGTATAGAAATGTATGTGCTTGCATGTGTAGAGAGAGAGAGAGAGAGAGAGAGAGAGAGAGAGAGAGAGAGAGAGAGAGAGAGAGAGAGAGAGATAGAGAGATAGATAGATAGATAGATAGATAGATAGATAGATAGATAGATAGATAGATAGATAGATAGATAGAGAAAGAAAGAGAGAGGGAGACATTTAATCAATCATACTCCCCAAAATGATAAAAAGCAATAAAATCCAGTCAAACAACACTTCTCAGTACTCAGTTTTGACACCATGACGGATTGTTATGTTCACAGTCTCTTAGATTTCCAATCTCCAATCTTGTAGCCTGAATTATTCTTGCCCTTCAAATGCCAGGCACCTTCCTGTGATGCAAGACTACAGCCAAGGCTTCATTCACACCCACTACCTCCAAATCGCCATGCTGTCACATCTGAAACCATGGCAACAGGCATCGCAGTCGACTAACGCATTCAAGCAGTTACATGTGCAACTCATTAAAATTCATTTGCATCCACATTAATATCCCTATATTTTTTGGGATTATTCAGTCCTCCCTTTATGAGCTTGCAGGTAGAAATACCACAGCCAGGATGAAGCTGCTGTATTAATTATGGGGAGTGTGACTGATAGTTGAGATGAACCAACACTGTCTTGTCAATAGGACAGGAATTTCATTTCATTTCAATTTCATGTGTTCACGACATCAACAAGTGGCAACAATTTGACTGTTTTTACCTGTCTGCATTTGTATATACCTGGAGCAGGGGTATCAGGAATATTTGTCTACGGTCACATTAAGCTAAATTTGATCTCAGGTGGACCAGGCCAGCGAAACCACAGTATAATAACATATTTTTTCACAAAGGCCTAGTTCTTATGAGAACATTTGCAATTAATTAACCATCAATTTAGAAAACAGATAATAAACAGCCTGTATAAGGCATAAAACATTTGGTTACATGTATTTTTGTTCTGAACAACAATATAGTATTTTACTTCTTTATGATTCAAGCAAATTCTTGAGATCTAGATATTCTATTAATTTTCCGTACATTTCTACTCCTGCATAGTAACATTGGCAACAGCACACCATGCCAACTGAAGTGGAAGCATGTGTGAAGCCTGGAATGCAGTTCTTTCAAACTCACTCACACACCTTTTGATTCTGCCTTTTCATCATGACTCAAAATGCAACACATCAAGTAACTCACCATCACTGTGCTCATTCATAGTCCACATAATTGAGATGGTACACTGTCTCATGTAGTTGCATTGGTGTGAACTGGCAGGTTTTTATAACATTGAAGACTTCAACAATCTACTGCTAAATGTCACTAAAACCAAGGAAATAAGAGGCAATGACACACACCCCTGTCTACATCAGTGAAGCTGAGGTAAAGCAAGTGAATCCTTGGAAGTTTGATCTACTGTGGGGCCTCCAGTGATTAGCTTGTTCTAGCACTTCCCACAAATGCTATTTCAAATTGGGATCTGAGGAATTTGTATCCTAGTATTTTTTCTTCTTGACCATGCAAGAAGGAGACTAGTGAGGGAGGCCACCAAGGCACCTATGACTACTCTAAATGAGTTAAAAGCTTTAGCAGCTGAGATGGGAGAGACTCTGCATACAACAACTGTTGCCTGGGTTCTTCACCAATCAAAGCTTTATGGGAGAGTGGAAAGAGGAAGCCACTGATGATGAAAGCTCATAAAATCTCAACTAGAGTTCACCCAAAGACATGTGGGATACTCCAAGGTTAACTGGAAGAACGTTCTTTGGTCTGATGAGACCAAAATTGAGTTTTTTGTCCATCAGGCTAGACGCTATGTTTGGCGGACACCAAACACTGCACATCACCACAAATATTGAGAAATCTGTTTACACTTTGAAAACTTTTTTTTTGTAAAAATGTAAGAATTTTTTGACAATTTAACAAAAGTTAAGGTTAAGTTAAGGTTAGTCCTGAATTATCCCTAAAACCAGTCATTTCCAGGTCTCTCTTCCAGTGACTCACTTTTAGTGTGTGCAATTACACTTTGAAAACTTTTTTTTTGTAAATAATTTGTCAAAAAAGCCAAGTTATATTGACCGTGCTTCCATTTATAAAAGCAATAAAAGGGGAAAACATCTGAGGAGGTGGAAACTTTTTATAGGCACTGTATATGCATGGTGCATGGTTTAGCTGATAACATGTTATAGCCAGCTGCCTGGTTATAGCCTTGGTTTTGCTGACGTTGAGCAGTAGATTGATCTCTGCGCACCACCCTACAAGATTGTTGATTTCCTCTCGATATGAACCCTTGTCATTGTTTATAATGTGGCCGATGATGGTAGTGTTGTTCGCATACTTCACAACAGAGTTCTCTTGAAAAGTAGAGGATGTTTGCCTGCCAATCAGAATTGTCTGAGGTCTTATGCCTGCTGTGTCTTTGTATGTTAATCCTTTGCTAACATGAAGTAACAATCTGACATTGCTAACGGGAAGAACAAATCTGCTTCCGTCCAATATCCAGTTGCCGAGCGTGCAAGTTTCATAAGATCGTATTGAAGGCTGAACTGCAATCAACAACAACAGTCTGGTGTAGTTTTTGTTATTTTGAAGGTGTGTGAAGATTGAATGGAGAGCAGTAGATATGCATTCTCCGTGGTTCTTTTGATTCTGAAAGCATATACCGGTGAGGGTCCAGGTTGGCAGGGATGTTTTCTTGGATGCGCTATAGAACCAATTTCTCAAAGCATTTCATCAGACACTGTAGACATATCTAATTATGCTTTTACAAATCTGCACCTTTGCGATTTCAAAGGTTGACATGTAGACTGAGCAGCATTCAAATTAGTCTTGTGCTCTGAAAACTTTTGCCATTAGTTCTGACGTGAACCGTAAAATTCTTCTGAATTCTGTATGATTGATTAAATATCTATCTATCTATCTATCTATCTATCTATCTATCTATCTATCTATCTATCTATGAAAAAAATAATTGGTATCATGAAGCTCACACAGTCCATATAAACTGATGTTATTATTAGTTAATCGAATGTGATGTTGTACATTCAAGTTTTTTTTCAGTGTGAGATGAATGAAACAACACAGGTAATAATATTAATATGCTGTGGGTGTATTTGCATTCCTTCCATTCTGTCCTCTGTTTAACTCCTTTTTGTTCTTTTTGACAACACTCACTCACAAAGGAGAAAAGATACTTACATTAAACATGATTAAATGCCTTCAGAGCACATTTTATGAAGCCAGATCCATCCATTCGAGCCTCACAAGATTAATTTGGGTTCAATAACAATTCCAAACGTCACTAAATGACTTGCACAATATGAGCGCAGGACAGTATTGACAAGGGGGATGTTTAATTATGATAAGCAAGGAAAATCAAATTTATCATTTTAGAATTTTAATTGATTAATTCAAATCATTTCCCCCTTTTACTGTCGGAGACAGAGAATGGGTGCTGAGAGGAATATTAGGCAAATTATGAAATGAAGCTCTTGCATTTGAAATGAATGATATATTAGTTTAGAGGATATTGGAAAGACTCATTTGTCCTCACAGACCCACAGTTAGCAGCAGTGATTACCCAGCCATTCACTTGACCGTCCATCCTCTTTGAGTCCAAGTGAAGTTTTTATGATCTGTATTTATTCTGCATACTGTCAAGATGACATGGTCGTGATTTTATATCAAATGTTAATAATCCACTAACTTTATAAACCTCCTCCCATTCAATTTAAAAACAAACAAACACCACAATCAGAGTGAATCTGTCAGGGTGTAGCAGGTGGAAGACGAGGTAGGAGGACCCAGATGCAAGGATGACAGAACGTGGTTGCAGGGATTCAAAATATTTAACTATTCGAGGATCAAAAAAGGCAAAATGAACATGGCATGGCTTAACAGCAAACAAACAACTAACAACAACTAATTAACTAATGAAGCGGCAAAGACAGAACAAAAACCCAGAACTTAAATACCAAGAGGAAAAAGAGGGAACAAGGCACAGGTGAGACACAAGAGGACAGGTGCAGATAATCAAACAGAACAGTTACAGGGAAGACAAGACGTGGAACACAAGAACTACAAAATAAAACAGGAAGTGTCTAAACCTAAACACAACATGAAACAGAAACAGAAACTTGACAGAATCTTCAACTACAGATATGGCTATTTTACCTACCCCCTGAGATTTTATGGCAGACATAGTTTGAAAGCACATAAATGATACATCCACTGTAAACAAAGACTCCAGCCATTCATGGGGGATTTCCTCATTATTTTGGTTTTTGATTGGGGCTCAGTTTCCCAAGAGTATATCTTCGAGGAAAACTCTTGATGATGTTGGAAACATATCGCTGTATCAGAACAGTGCTCACTTTCAACATGCTTTGTCTATATTTCATTCCACTTATTTGGCAATGGCAAATAAGACTAAACCTTTTAAACCTTGCTAGTGGCCCCATGAGGCAGTATTGTTTATAATAGCTCACAATAACAAACTGTTTGATGGAAAAAACATACTGATGATTTTCAGACATACTAGGCGTGTAATGGTACAGAAGTCACAGTTTGGTATATTTTTCGGTTGGGGGGTCACACTTTTGTGTTGGTACAACAGGAACAAAGTAAATCCCATAGCATAATATTAACTATCCATTTATTTTCAGCAGACTGTTGTGCAAATTATGACTCTGACACACCAAACTGACATCAAAGAGCTAGCCGTTGAAGGCCATGTCTTGCAACAACTCATGTCTCCTGTGTCTCGGCCAAAAAGCTACACTTGAACACACTGCTAAGACTACAGCTGGTGTCCAACAAGCTTATAAGTTCTGTGTCTGCATAAAAATAAATACCTCTCTGGCAATACTACGACCGTAGTTGAGATTAAGCAATTTTTTTTTTTTAAAGCACTCTTGCCAAGAGAACTTAGCATGTGTATTTAGCCATAGTGCCAATAGTGTATTTAGTTTCTTTACCTGGGTGAAGATATGTGATTACCATGGCAGGTTGTACATGAGGGACCTAAAATTGTTCACCTGCTCCACCTCAGGTCCAGTCATGTAGATATTGATGTGTATCTTTGTCTCCTTTTTTCTCAAATCATCAATCAGCTCTGCTCAGGTTGGGTTTATTACCATTGAGCAGTAGATTGTTCTCTGTGCACCACTCTGCAAGATTGTTAATTTCTTCTTCATATGATCGCTCACAAATACTTGTTTGTAGTGTGGCCGATGATAGTGGTGTCGTCCGCATACTTCGCAATAGCGTCCTCTTGATGTCTGGGAGTGCAGTCATTGATGCACAATGTGAATAGGATAGGGCTGAGCACACAGACCTGGGGGGCTCCAGTATTGAGCACTAAAGTAGAAGATGTGTGTCTGCCAATCCTAGCCATCCAGGCTCTGTTTGTTTGTTGTGTCTTTGTATATTACCCCGCTCACATGATTTACATCCAAAAGATATGACGGTGTCACTGACACCAAGGGAGTCCGTCGGCTTTTAAGGGGGTGCTCTTGGTCTGCACTGGTGTTTGGGTTGTTGGTGTGTGTCAAGTGGCATCCACATGAATGCTCTGACCCAAGGTTTCCAACTGCACTGTAATGGGATGATCAATGTTATTCACTTCACCTGTCAGTTTTTTTTTTTTTATTGTGGCTGATCTGTGTACTGCTCTGTACGGACCTTGTTAGGTGGTAGTACCACAAGAATAGTTATTAACTGTCTCCAAGTTATACATTTTTTTCAAAAGAGATGAGAGTTACAAAAATCAATGTGTTATGAAGGGAAAATTAAAAATTTTGGTGTAATACCAACCTATAAGGTCCATACCGAGCAAAGTACATGAAGATTGTAATTCATGTACAAAAACGTTCTTACTATCAGTAAGCAATAATAAAGCAGCTATTGAGGGAAAACTCAACCACTTAAACTGGCAGGAGATTTGACATTTGTTGATAGTTTAACATTCTTATAAATGATGTCTGAAAAGAGAGAATTTGCAGAATAGAACTGACATGTGTAGAAATAGCTAAAGCTACAGAAGATAACATATCTGAGAGACATGACCAGCAGAAAAGTAAGATTCATTGTTAGGTCAAACATCCAGGCTTTTTGTCAAAAGACAGCCCATACCCTTGATTAAATTATCTTATCCACCCCCCAAATACAACATGTTGGCACCATCACTGGACACTGAAATTTCTCTGAAGTCCAAATGAAAATTTCTAACCATGCCAGTTAGACTCTCCCTGGAGCACTGACAAAGTGAGAGTGATGTTTGTGTTTTCAACGCTCCAAACTGAAGTTCATGTGCAGTTTTCCTCTTTTTAAGACAGCAGGCTGTTGGCCAGATTTCAAATGTATAATTTCAAATCCTTTTTTGAGTTGCTTCTGCTTATTTCTCTATGACAGAGGCAGTGTATGCCATCTGTCTCACTTGGCTGTTTTAATGTCATGTTGCTATACACACCCTAAACAGAGCTGTGACTCCAATCTGTTCTCATTCCCAGGTCCTACAATACCGATATTTTGTCAAATCCACTGGCATATCAATAGACAAGCCTTTGGCGTCTGTATAGTGACGCAACAGGTTTCCAATTGACTCTAATTATAACCCATGGCAATATTAGATGCCCACAGCAACTGCTCCTGACATCCATTGACCCTGACACTCCCCACCCGCAGCAATAATGGATGCTTTGAGCTGTGTGATTCCTACTGATGAGCTGAGGCATTAAACACATTTGTCTGCCCAAATAAGGGGTTCAGTGGGAAGCCCTACTGTTAAGATGCATATTTCCTAACTGCAAGTTCCACTTTTAAGAATTTGTTTATGATACCCTCAATGTAAGAATCTTTTGACAATTTAACAAAAGTTAAGGTTAAGTTAAGGTTAGTCCTGATTTATCCCTAAAACCAGTAATTTCCAGGTCTCTCTGCCAGTTTTAGTGTGTGCAATGGACTAATGGATCAAGGTCAAACAGTTAAGTTGTGATCATCAGATTGCAGTTGCTTACAGTATTATGGAAAAAGTGGAAATGCACAATGTATATTTTTTCAACCAATACGGAAAACCTATAATTACCTGCTTCCTCTTGCTAACCAGTTTACCAATAATTTGACATTTTTATATTTTAAAAAGAAGTTCGTAACTTGTAGCTTATGGACACCTGAAGGTAAGACAGCCAATGATGTAGTGAGCAAAGACGACATAATGTAAATTGCTACTCAGGTGTCGTAATGACTACTGAGTAGTCATGGGTCAAGACATGAACATAGTGATGGCTGTCACGGTTGGTCTTTTGTCAAATTTGAATTGAAACTTGGCGTTTCCTTTTCTGATTTGTAACAATTGTGTTCCACATCTGGGAGAGCAAGTAGAGTGTTTTCTGCCCTCAGTATACATGTCATTCGGAAACAAAAACAATTTGCCAACACCACTGGCACCAAAAGTGTTGGCCAAATCAGCCAAGACAAAATTATAATTATTATAAGTTAAAGGTGTATTTTGTAAGACCTGTATTTGAACAAAATCAACTACAGCTACCAACAGCCATAGTCCTTACAAAATTAACTAGTTGTCAGGGTTAGTTAGTCATAGTGTAGCATCCTCTTTCACCGCGGTTACGCAGTGCAGGCATGCAAGCATGTCATATATAAGTAGATAGATCTGTATATCTTAGCCTGATCACATCCCTGTTCACACTGTATAATAAAAATAGTGCTAACATGCTGTTTGGGTACAAATGAAGGGCAGGGGTGGTTTTTAGCAATCAGAGAGACAAAGAGAGTGAGAGAGACAAAATGGCTGACGCAATCTCTTTGGAGATTACGTCACGGAGTGTTCGAGATGGCAGACTTGGAGATGTCACGCCATGACACCGCAATAGAGGTGACTGATTCATGGCCTGTGAACAAACTTAGACTCGAATCACCTTTGGCTGGTCCTCGATCGGAACACAGCTGATTGTATGCTCACAGGGCGGCAAAAAAAAAAAATATCCATTGTAGTAAATATTTCAGTCCTTACAATTTTACCAACTTGCAACAATTAATTTGTGAAGAAAAAAATAAATTATGTAAAATAACTACAAAAAGGGTTTGAAGTAAAAATTGATCATCCTATGCATCCTATTCGTTTGGAGCAGGTGGCTGGAAAATACAAATGAGTTCTTTAAAAGCACATAACTACATTTATGTACAGTAGCCAATACTTTCTGATTTTGGTATAATGCTATGTTTGAAAATGAATAAAACTGAGTGAAAATTGTTAAATAAATAATGGTTTTATAAAATACTGATGGTGCATACATTAAGATATGTATACACCTCTACAGTGGCAGAATCCCAAAACTAAATAAACTTAGAAACTAAGCAATCTGAACCACTCTGAATATTTAAATCTGTGCTGTTTACCTTTCCCAGATTGGAAAAGAAGCAGACTTTATTTGCCAGCAGAGAGCTGAACAACATTCAGGCAATCAGCCCCTCACAGGAAGGAGACAGACACCATAGCAACAGCAGAAACTTTGAGAAGTTGTGAGCTGGGAGCAGCAGCGGCAGCAGCAGTGCTTGTGTTGAGTCGTTGGACTGGAACAGATATACGTTAATTGGAAGTAAATCTGACAGCTCTGGGGGAGAAATGAGGTACGGCAAAGAGAGGGGGGAAGCAACACCATCAGCAGACACCTAGACCTAGGAATGAATTAAGCAGTAAGCTCCCAGATCTGAAGAGGGTACTTCAAACATCTTGTCCTCATTATGTATTTATTGTTTGTATTATAGCCTGTATTTCTCCCCACTTTGTACATCAAGTCTGAGGAAGAAGCAGTGGGTGCACTCAAGGTCTGCATTCACTATTATTTCCAGAGAGATGTTGTTTCTCAAAAAGTAGTTATGAAGTTATTTTGTTTGGCTCAACTTTGAACTTAATAGACGGCGAGTGATCCTAATCAGGAACAAACAGAATAGAAGTGTGATGCTTTCAGACAGGAGAGGGATAGGAATGGGGGGTTGTGGGGTTGATGATGGTGGTGATGGGTGGGAAGGGGAGGCTGGAGCAGGGGAGGACAGAGATGCTGCCGATTGAAAGGGATGCTTTCGAGTTTTCAGGTCAGACTGGGTGTTTTTGAAGCTGACAGCTTCGCCTGCCATCTGAAAGAGCATGGTGGGAAGTCAGGGGAAAAATATGGACTATAAAAGAGGGAGAGGAGCTTGCATTGAAGCCTGCTGCCAAGAAAACTGAGATAAAAGCAATGACAAATAACATAAATATTAAATATTAGAGGTCTGTGTATCTTATTTAATGACTATTTATTAAAAAAGCACCTCTCAGTTCAAACCAAATTCTGAGGGTGGTATTTATCTCTAAATAACTTTACTGGAGTAGGAAACAGTTAAATAAGTCTATTGAGATTCTATTCTATTAAAGGATTGGCTAGCAGTTAAAAAATGGTTTACAAAAAGGATCAATGAGTATATATTTGAATAACATATGTAAGTATAATGCCACTCCTCCAAGCTTCAGTCAGATTGTGGCAATAATTAATCTGCTATTCTTGCAGCCTTACCAGAAGTGAAGCTATGGGTGGCACAAGAATAATCGATCATCTTCTAAGTCATGAGTTTATCTTCTTCATAGCATAAATTGGTAAACTATTAATACACATTTATTGTGCCAAAAGCTAGGTGAGCATTCCTACGGAAGCTAAAAATTATCATTAGGCCTTGTAATGGTACCAGGCTATGATGTCATAAATCCAGTGAGCCCTCAGAGAGGTGTCACCACCTCTAGGCCTGACCTAACTTAACTACCTATTAATCCAACTCTGATCAAAGAAAAGAGCAGAGAGTCAAAGCCTATATATCCGCCTTTTTTCTGCTTAGGTTAACGTACTGTGACTGCCACTCTACTGGGTTACAGCATCAGCTGACAACACGCTTACAAACAATAACCAGCTAACTACAATTTAAACTACCTTCGTCAACGGCAGCAATGTGCCTGAACAGCCAATCAGCAAAACAAAAGATCATCTTCAGCTTCTTCACTTAAGCTGGCAACAGAGCATATGTTTCTGTCTCCAGCTATCAACATCAGCAAACATGTTAAGCTAACAAGCAACAACCAGCTAAAACCAACCATGCTAAGATTCTTATATTTCTATGCAAAAGTAACCCTTCGGACTGAATTTGCTATTAGAAGAAGATTGAAGGGCCATAAAAAATATTAGAACTTATCCTCTTGAAACCATGAACATTACATTTCATGGAAATACCACATTTGAGAAATATAACTGTGCCTAATACTGCCATTAAAATCTAAAGCTGGTTTGCTTTATTATATACCCATAACAACCTATCCTGATTATGCAGATTTTCTTAGTCCAAAGTCCAAAATGGAATTTATTCATCCTCTGAAAAGTAATAATGTGCTCAGTAAATTTAAGGACTATCTGTTAGTTCAGGCAGAGCACTTAAATGGTTCTGCCAGATGTTACTGTTAGTGTCATATTTTATGGTACCACCCAGAAAGCTGGGAATGCAGCTACCGAGATTTCCTTCATATGGAAGTGGGTTTAGTTAACAGTAGTTAACTGGGTTAGAAAAACATTAAATGTATCCAGTTTGCTGTCCACCATGTACAATAATCCGTGTGAATGCAGAATAGGGCCCGATCCTCCCAAAAAGCCCAGTCCTCTTTGACTGGCAAGCAAGTAGTAACTAGCTTAGGGTGACCAGACGTCCCCGATTTCCGGGGACAGTCCCCGTTTTGGGTGACCTGTCCCCGGTCAAAGCTGTCCCCGAAAATGTCCCCGATTTTGACACTGAACCTGGGGAAAATGCGCGCAGACTCAAACACCAGTTTTTACGGTAGCCATTTAACGCATCACCAGAGAAGACGTCTTATGACGAACAGACGCAGCAGCGTCAACAGCAACAATCTAGAGGCGGCAAAAAGGAAAGAAAAGGAGACCAGCGGCCGCGATAAATGGTATGTTGTGTATGAACTTATTTATTTTGTGTGAACTGGCAGTAGACTTGGCTGTGTGTATGTGTGTGTGTGTGTGTGTGTGTGTGAGTGTGTGTGAAGTGATGTAACGCTAAAGTAAGTATGATTATCTGAACTGAAGACCTAACGTAACGTTATAAAAGTCAGTGAAGGTTAACATTACAACACTGTTTTCATATCTGTCATTAGTGAAGCTATAACGTTAACATTAGCATGAGATTACCAGGTGATGACATGTGGCTCTGTTTTGGAAGAGGAGGAGGTGGAAGACTGCTTTGGTAGCATGTGATTTTCCTGTAGGCATAGGGACCTGAGACTCTGTTAAAATAATAAGTGAAATAAGTGAGAAGATCATGGAGATGCTGGCCAAAGACAGAGCCATCCAGAAGAAAATACATTCTTCTGAGAAATATGCTAGTCAGGTAAGAAGAGAGAGGGAGAGAAAGAGGGAATGAGGGAGAGTGAGAGACAGAGAGACAAAGTGAGAGAGGAGAGGAGATAGAAGGAGAAACAGATAATATATGAGCCCAATTTCTATACTGGAACTGTGAATATAGTCTGTCCCCCTGATGAGTGACTTTTGTGAATGCACGGAGTGTTGCATGGGACATAGTGGTACATGCTCTGAAAGGTTTAGGAACCTCTGATGTAGCACATTTCAAACAGAGGCAATTGCATAGAGCACAATGATGAAATTATATAAGTATATCACCAAAACTGATGTTATTTCTTTAAGAAACAAACTATTACTATTGGCTCTGTTCTTGCAGTCTTTCACATGTTCTCCTCTGCTCTTATTCTACCCAGGTTCCTGAGGCGGAGGTGGGTGAATGAGGAGATCACAGTAATGTCACCCATTTTTTTGATTGCCACCTTTTGTGTCATAAATATCAGTTCAGTATTCAGTTGTGAGTAGAAACTTTTGACCAAAAAATCCATCCTAACTTATATTGATATTTTTGTCTTCCTCAGTGGATGGATGGTTGGTGATGTCACCCATTTGTTTGATTGCAACCTTTTGTGTAATAAAAGCTGGTTAAAATACATGAAAAAGTACTTGTCACCGTTTTTTATTTCATAATGATAATATTTAATGATTTTTCACTGTCGCATTGAAAATGTCCCCGATTTTCATTTCAGAAATCTGGTCACCTTAAACTAGCTGTCAAATGTTACATTTGTACACCATTGAGTGACTGTGCTTAGCTACATTCCAACACTGGGAGGGAGTAGATGAAGAATTTTTGTTGATTCCCGAGCCAGCAAAAGAGAAATTGGTGCGCTTTGCTTGTACCTTCCACATCTTCGTATAACAACTGCAGAAAGCAGGTGTTGGTGCTGTGTGACATAAGCTTCATTTCCACCAAGTAGTCCAACTCAGTTCAATTTAGTCTGTCAGAAATGCCGCTTAAGGTCCAATGATCTTTTCAAAAAAAACAAGCACAACAGCACTTTAGTGCAAAGGTGTTTGTATTTTAGCCATGCAAAACAATGTCACCATAAAGGTGAAAATAGTCCACAATGGATCCACAAAAAAAAACAAAAAAAACAAACTATAATACAAACACTAAGCTTCTCACAGGCTCATCTGTACCTACTCCTTTTAGGTCTCTGCCTCAACTCAATTCACCAGGCCTCCTCAGCTGGCTTTTAGCCCTGTAACCACACCCCTGTGGCCCCAACCAAAACATGCAGGGATGTCACACAATCATACAGTACATCAGTGAGTTAGAGGGTAAAATAGGCATATGAAATTAAAACAGCAATCACACAAGATGAAAAATACTATCTCTAGCAAATGCATGAAAAAGACCTACATTTCACATCTTCAGATTTCACATATGCTTTGCGCCAGCTTATCACCCTGGTTATTTCCCCCTCCCCATGAGCTCACCTGAATTCCCATTTTCCCGCTACAACTTCGCTAAAAAGGCGTCACTATACCACTAGTCCAGTTTGTCCCGACACGGCACCCATACCCCGGAAGCACAACCACGGAAACACGAACAAACACAGAGGACAATACAAGTGTCTGCCGGTCTACTATGATAAGTATCAACCAAAACTGAACTACTGTATTATGTTTCCACAAATAAAACAACATATGATTGGATTCACTACTCTCTTCATTTTATTTTGCGGAGGGGAAAACTTACGTGGGTTATGTGTGTGTGTTTTATGAAAGGGAACAGTTAGCTGCTAAACGGTGCGTGCACTCACTGCCGCAGCTAAAGGGGCCCACCACCCAGACTCAAACTCAAATGGTCAACTGCCTTTATCTGACCACTCCATTGCCTCCTGTCTGATCCGTTCGGCAGAAAAGTTGCATTGAAACACACCGCCTCAACTTATGCCAGTTACACAGTAGCGTGTACGTTCTGCGCCTGCACAAGATGCAATAAGTCTCCTAAACAACGGGTGGCGCTAGTCTCATGCTAGTAACCCATAACATGAAAACAGGAATTGACGAAGTGCGGACCATAGCTTATCAAAAACAAAGCGCGGTGGTCTCTCTTCCACCAGGGCAATACGATGCTCCTCAAAGTCCTCGGTCCACACAGCCATGGCTTCCAAAAATATGTTGGTTTATCCCAAAAATAACGAACGGCAAAGTGTTGTTTGTAACTCTGCGCCATCTCTGTTTATGTGGGTTGTCTACCATCGCCACTTCCACTGCCTCCCACATGCCGCGCTGTTTTGCTAGCACACCGCCAATCAGAATGGTCGTTGAACAGCTAGCCAACAACCAATCAGAGTATCCGATGGCGTCCAATCCTCAGACGGACAACTCGCTCAGACTTTGCAACTTGAATCGGACCAGTCACTGTCCGCGCGCTTCCAAAAGCTTCCGACACAGCTGAACACACCAAACAGAGTTGTTCCCGAATTTGTCGACTCTCTCCAAACGCTTCAGACATCCGACGTTTGGGTCTGCCTTAACAAAAACAGAGGGAAAGATTAGTGGTGTGTTATGAGGGAAGGCTGCCGTGTTCAGTGACAGAGCCCATTGTCACATACACATTTGAAAGGTTATTACGTTTCCATTGTCAATAGTTGTGGATCGAACCAAAAGAACCGTTCCGTACCATCCTGTTTTTTCAGAACTAGCACACTGATCCAATACTAAAAGGTGTTAACATGCTGCAGACCACTGATTGGGCTGTCAGAACAACTAAAGTTGTCTCTTCATCTGCGCCTTGATGTTGGATTTCCAGAACTCCTGTTATTTCAGCAGTTTGTAAAACCTGTCTGCAGACTTTGACTAGCAAAGCTATTTAGCTTGTTGTAATAAACAACAACGTGTGAAATCTGAAAATCACTATATAAAATAAATGTATTATTTGTATTATTATTATTATTATTATTATTATTATTATTATTATTATTATTATTATTAACTGATATATTCAATCTTAAAGGTACAAGTATGTGTTGCATTTCAGACCGTTCAGGAGCAGTGTTTTTTCCCTTGAGAGATGAACTCCCTTTGGCTGTAAAGCTATATAACACACTAAATATAAGTGAGAAACACAAAGAGCATAATGTGGCCTCTTTAAGATGGCGTGATATGAAATCATTGGTAGTGGTGATGATAGTATGGTGTGTTTCTACATTTAAGATTCAAGATTCATGATTCAAGATGTTTATTGTCATATACACAGTGGAAACATAGATTGCACTGGGCAATGACATTCTTAATTTGCTAGTTTCCCATCACACAAAATATACTTAAAAAAGAAATATAGATATAAATATAAAAACTGTACAAAGAGCAGAATTTGGTTAAACAAAACAGTTAAATATAAGGTGCTGTTTAGCATGTGCAATGTTTGCATACAGCAGAAGGCACTGAAAGACATTGAAATATATGAATTTTGAATATATACATTGGATATTGAATAAGTCACATTCTTGAAGATGTATGATTCAAAATGTAGTTCCCAGTGTTGAATTGTTTTTGTGTTTTGTGTTTGAATTGTATACAAAGTTGTCATGAGTGTGTTACAAAGTCATTCAGCAGCCTGATGGCCTGTGGATAAAAACTGTTTTTAAGTCTGGTTGCTCGGCCTTTTACGCTCCTGTACCGTCTGCCAGATGGTAACAGTGTGTGCTGGGGGTGTGTGGTGTCCTTAGTGATGTTGTGTGCCCTCTTTGTGACCCAGGTGTTATAAATGTCCTGAAGTGATGGGAAGGCTACTCCACAGATGTGTTGTGCAGTTTTAATCACACGTTGGAGAGCCTTCCTTTCCTGTACCGTGCAGTTCCCAAACCACACTGTGATGGAGTGGGTCAGGATGCTCTCCACTGTACATCTGTAGAAGTTGCTGAGGAGTTCAGTGGACAGTCCAAATTTCCTCAGCTTTCTTAAGAAGTACAGCCACTGCTGAGACTTCCTGGCAATGTGCTGGGTGTTATGAGACCAGGAGAGGTCCTCACTGATGTGGGTGCCGATGAATTTAAAGGTTTTCAACCTCTCTACCTCAGTCTCACCAATGTGAAGTGGACTGTGCTGGTCTCTCCTCTTCCTTGGGTCGATAATCAGCTCCTTAGTTTTCTCTTCGTTTAAGGAGAGATTATTTTTGTGGCACCAGGACACCACCTGAGCCACCTCCTCCCTGTAGTCTGTCTCCACCCCACCAGTGATCAGTCACTGACTGTTGACTGACTGTTGTGTCATCCGCAAACTTGATGATGGTGGTGTTGTGCAGGGTGGAGGCACAGTCGTAGTTGAAGAGGGTGTACAGAAGAGGACTCAGCACACAGCCCTGGGGGGTCTCTGTGCTCACCGTCCTTATGCCTGATGTCCGTGTATCAACTCTGACTGTCTGGGGCCTGTCTGTGAGGAAATCCAGAACCCAACTGCAGAGTGAAGGTGTCAGTCTGAGGATAAGGAGCTTCTCAGCCAGTCTGGTTTGGAGGACCGTGTTGAATGCTGAGCTGTAGTCAATAAACGGCATTCGAACATACGAATATAATTATACTTGCATGGCATGTGATTTCATAATGATGAATATTTTTCTGAGCCTTTCATTTGATGCCGAATTATTCAACAAGACATAAACCTGGCAATCAGAGTGTGGCAGGCGGTTTGGCTGGGAAATATGTTGTTTTCCTCTGTCATCAACACTGAATCTCACTTCCCACCCCTCGCCTACCCCTTTATCTCACCTCCTGATAAACAGTAGCAAGATGTAAACTGGTGTCACAGGAAATGTGTTCCAGCACAGGTACTTCCCTCATTTAGTTCATGTGAATATTTGATAGCAGATATGTGGCACAGCAGTTTGCCCCCGGTGTTTGTGTTTGTTTAGCTGCCATGTGGTTACACACAGACAAACGCTCCACACATCCACACAGTACTTGGCAGAATACATGTGCCAATTTGTTCTCAGTGCTCATAAAAATATTTGATTTGACCTACTTGAAATATTAATAGCAAGCTTTCTGACCACAGTTTATAGATATAATAAATATATAATTTCCTTAATATGAAAGAGATGAAAGAGACACAATAACATTTGTTCTTGTTTCATTCTCTTTAGAATATTTTGTGAAAAATGAACAAAAACATTTAAAACTATGACACAATTTATCTAACGCATGCCATTAAAAGGCATGTAAATGTTTCCTCTTAAAATTCTACAGTGAAACATTATTTCAGCCATATAATAATCTAACCAAAGAAATTATAAGATGAGGACTTCACTACAGCAGAGCAAGTCTGATGAAGCGTGAGCAGATCATAGAGGTTGCAAAAAAGTCAACAGCTTATCCAGATGATCTAAACCATTTTATTTGCAGGTGAAACTGAAATGCCACCAATGCCCCCATTTCACAGACAAAGGCAGGTTGGGTAAAAGTATCTCTTGAACAGGAACTTTGCTGATTGTCAACCAGTTTTGTATCACTACAATGTTGGTAGTATATCTTAGACTTGTAGTTCTCGAGACCGGTCTCGGTCTCAAGACCGGTCTCAAGACCACTTTTCCGTGGTCTTGGTCTTGTCACGGCCTCGACAGTCTTTGGTCTCGGTCTTGTCTCGGTCTCGGGCCTCTCGGTCTCGCAATGTCTCGGACTGGCCGAGCGGTCTCGAAGGGATTTGTAACCTATAATATCCAGACAGGCACATTTTTTTTTCCATATCATTATGCGTCCCCTTCAAGATCAGATTTATTTTGTGACACAGACGGCGTTGGCGCTCGTCCTCTCTCACTCCTTTTTAGACTTTTTCTGAGGTGCAGGGTGGTGTTGGAGGCTTGTTATTTTGTTAGATTTAGGATTATAGTCATGTCAGTCCTTAATAGCACTCAAGAGTCATTCCTCAAATACTGTAGAAAATCGGTCATGCAATTGCTACACATTTGATTTGCACTGTCTCTGTATTATTGTGCCTGTAGTTGAAATAATACAATCTCATATTTATACTAAGCAGCTGATCCCAGTATGGTGCTTAGGTTCTACAACTCATGCAAAATGGCAAAAAACTAGTCTTTTTTTGGTCTCGGTCTCAGTCTCGAGCTGAACTAGTCTTGGTCTTGACTTGGTCTGTCTTGGCCTTGGTCTTGGTCTTGGTCTTGGTCTTGATACTCTCTGGTCTTGGTAGTGTCTTGGTCTCGGTTTAGGCGGTCTTGACTACAAGTCTAGTATATGTAGATGAACAATGATAAACCTTTGTCTCTTTGTGTCTTGCGCCAGGAGCCCCCCACTTTTATGAATATACTGCAGGTAAAACAAGGCCATGTTGATCAGTTTTGAACCACGACCCTGTTAACTGTGTTTTTATTTTCCTACCAAAATCTGTGTGGATGTAACGCAATATGGTTTGTTACCAGCTGGCAGCTTTACTATTTATTGTTTTAAAATGTAATCACCATCCATCTCACAGTTCAGCAGGAGTATTTCTATGCTCAGTGCATTCTGGTTGTTGAAGGTATTCTACCTTTTGAGCAAATGGGAATACAAAAACTGTTTTTCTCTGTTTTCTCTGGTCATGTAGCACCATTTATAATAAATATTTGTGTCTTGCTACTGCAGAGACAGCCCAGTTTTATGCAAGGACCATCACTCCAGTGGTAAATACTTCTGTAACTATATCATGGTTGCCGTACTGGATATTAGACATTTTAAAAACATTGTCACAAGATACAATCTGGTGTTTTGCAGAATTTTTTGGTATCAAAAATACTCAGCATTTAAAATGTACAGGTTGCTAAAATCAAACAGCAGGTTATCTGAACCACTTTATTTAAGATGAACTCAGAATGCATCTTAAAAAAAAATCTGTCTCAGCAGTGTTGAGCAAGTTGCTTTTAAAATATAATGATTTAGATATTACTAGTTACTATCATTTTCCAAAAATAACTTACGTTAAGATATTGTCTGTGTAGAGTAATGAGTAATCACAGCACTTTTGCGATAGTAGTACCACGAAAGTAGTACTGTAAAGTAGCATTATCAAATGGTAGAGGGTAATGCTGTTTCGCTACTATAGCCACAGATTCACCAGGTCTCTTTTGACTAGTGATGGCAAGATGATGCCTCATGAAACGTCGAAGCCTCTCAGCCGGATGAACCACCAAAATGGTTCGACCTCAAAGCCTCAAATAAACACGTAGACACCTAGTGGCGAATGCAATTATGATGAAAGAAAAAGGTTTCTCCAGTCAACCCAACCCAAAATGTGATGTTTGCGTCATGTGCTGATCCAACATCATTTGAGAATTAAAGTCATTTTAGTGATATATGTGTGAGTGTGCCGTTCAAAAATATCTCCTGAGCTCATGAGAAAGTCAATTATTTGGTAAAGAGGAACTAGTCATCCCAGGCAAAAGAGAATGTCTAATCAACTACTTTACTAATTAATAATACTCAGTGATTGATAGATTAAAGTAGTATCACACTGCATCATGACTGAGAATGAACGTGATTAATCGCCATTAAAGTGATCTTGGAACTGGGTACTGTATTTTTTGTTGGTAAATGATGTGTTTTAGGTAACAGGACAGTGAAAGTGCTTTTGTTATTGAACATTTTTTGGGAACATGATAGTGGAATAGTGGATAGGGCAATGTAGTTGAGACCTCTGAACACACATCGCGGAACAGTAGCCCGAGACGAGGCCTCGTCTGTCACACGCAACGTCATTTCGCCAAGGTGAATCAGAGCTCGACATGGAGCTTCGCTGGGGGAGGAGCCGACGTACTCGACACACGCCTCGATGCCTCGACGCAAACCATAACATCACTACTTTCGACTATAAAACCTTTTACTATCATTCGAAACGTTTTCTTTTGTTAATCGTTCAGCAGAAAACAGCTGGAAAAAGATGCCTCACACTGCAAAATCTGCACTCTGTCTGACTGGGAATTTGCACCATAACACATTAAAATTGCTTTGCTCCCATACAACCCTACACTGATGAAAAGGGAAAATAATTGGCTCCAATTGCTGGTGACTGATTTGTTGATAGACAAACAGCCCATTCTACCATGCTGCAAAGATACATGAAAGAGCTAACTGGCCTTCACAACTGGGACCACTTGCAATACTGCAGGGGCTTTCCTGAGGAGAAAACTACACAGAAAAAGGTGGAGATACTTTCATGTAGTCGGCAGCAACATAACCAAAACAACATACCCATCAACACTGGACAGGAATTAATTATTGTTCAGTTCTTCTGGTTGCAGTTCAATGAACCGTACAACTGAATTGTGGAGATTGCAACTGGTCTAAGCATGTAGTTTAAACATTTATATTCTTATTCTTACGTTTTGCTTGTGTTACTTGTTTTCAGAGGTGCTTGGTGAGGCCAGGTTTTCTGCTGGGGCGGCTGTGGCTCAGGAGGTAGAGCGGGTCGTCTAGTAATTGGAAGGTTGCTGGGGGAGGAGCCGACTATGCTGGTTCGAATCCCGGCTTCTCCCAAGCTGCATGTCGAAGTGAGCAAGATACTGAGCAAGATACTGAACCCCAAGTTGCTCCTGATGAGCAGTTGGTGCCTTGCATGGCAGCCTCTGTCATCAGTGTGTGAATGGGTGAATGTGGCGAGTATTGTAAAGCGCTTTGAGCGGTCAGTAGACTTGAAAAGCGCTATAAAAATGCAAGACCATTTACCATTTTACCATTTGTTATTGATCAACACACCTGCAGCGCATTGGATTAATCAGCACCTACTCGTATACCCTCTTTCCTCTGCACGCTGCCAGATTATTGTCGCCAGCTCCAGTGATACTTGGTTCTAGAGTTTGTATGTCTGAAGTTTTCTGAGTTTCATTCGGCAGCGATCTAATCCAGCTTATCTTCCATAGTGTGATTGGACAATTTCTATAGACCAGGTCCTTGACCACTTACCAACCAACCTCCCGCACCTCTGCCACCCTGCTCAACCCTGATGACCTGAGTGGGCTACGTGCCTGTGCCTTTGCCCACCGCCTCTACCAGCCTGTTATTACATCGTGTTCAAGAGATTCACCTTTGAATTTAGAAGATGAGCTCTCTGTTTGGCGTCAGCTTTTGTGTCCACCTCTCTTACACCAACATCCAACTCTTACACATACTTCCTATTTTAATTTGTAAGATAGCTAATATTGATTGATGATTGAGCCTATGGCCCACTGATGAAAGCCCTTGCAATTTCTGTAAGAGCAATGATGTACACACGGTGTCCGTGGTGACTTTCCTTGAAAAAATCACAAGTGGCGCACAGTTAGTAAGCAGTGGTTGGTCAACCAGAGAGATTAGGTAGTTTGCACGCACCATAACAGTTTTGTTTGTCCTGGTCTCTGCTAGCGTTGAATGGTCAAAATCTACTCTAGCTAAATGGTGTACCTTGTTTTGGGGCTAACATTACATCACCACACCTATTGAGTTTGTTACCTCAGCCAAGGAGGTTATATTTTCGAACAAATGGGACTGTCTCAGGGCTAATTTATTTTCTCTGTTACCGAGCTAGCTATGATCAAATTACCTCAGAAAATATGCAAGCTAAAGTTAGACCCCATCAGACTACTTGACTATCTGGTTGTGTAGTTTAGCGCAGACAAATGTGTGCTGTAGCTGTCAGGTAACATTCAACTAGCTAATGCTGATGTTACAGTATGCAAGGTTCTTGAGTAAGCCATACAATAAGGTTGCTAGTAAATATAATGTTCACCTGCAATTCGCCACTTATCGCCATCGGTGTCGCCAATCTTCAAGATTACCACTTTAACTGGCAAGTAATTAGTACTCAGATAACTCACCAAACAGCTTTGGTAACATTGAGGAATTCAGTGAAGCACAGGAATGACTCTGCTCGGAGCAAATCAAATAAATCTCAGACATACAACAAGAAATATCAGCTATTTGATGAACATACATTGGGTTTATTGTAACGTGGTTCTTTTTTTTGATAGTTTGACCATTATTCCTTTCAGTAATAAGAACCTTGCCACACTTTAACATGTAGCACTAAGTAATGTTTTCATCTGGCCGTCCTCATCAGAAATATGACCATATAGGTTTACTGTTATGGCAGCTTATTACAACCCATATTTACATTTCTTGTTAGGCAGCAACCTCTAGTGGCTGTGGAATTTATGACTGCAGCAAATGAGGAAGTCAG
This sequence comes from Lagodon rhomboides, assembly GCA_039737535.1. NCBI lineage: Eukaryota > Metazoa > Chordata > Actinopteri > Spariformes > Sparidae > Lagodon > Lagodon rhomboides. Next base: position 3,115,252 of record CM077788.1, on the reverse strand, counting down.
GTTAAGTAGTATAAAGAACAACAAGTCTGCATAGGGAGGTCCGGGATGGATAATCAGGTCTATTAAGCACAGGAGTTTCATTCAGGAGACTGCTGTTTGTGTCCAGTGTGAAAGTTAAAGAAAAACATCACCGTTTTTCCACACTGAACTATGTTCTTCCCTGATGTTAGACGAGTTGACACATACATCTCTCGGCTTCATGCGTGCACTCAATCGCACCGGCGTGCAGCACTACTTTGCTAACATGTAGCTTAGCCCAGTACATTCCTTCGGTTCCAAACGGGGGTGAAGTTAGAAACAACCAAGCACTTCCACGTTTTCCCTATTTAAGTACGGTTACGTGAGTAGTTACATGACCCAAGTATGGTTACACCAAATGAAACATGCCATTTTTCTAAGCGGATAAAAAGGATAACTATAATGTATGGCGGAATAACACCTGGGAGCACTTTGTTGTCTGCGCAGGAATATTATCACTCCTATGAATAGGAGTGATGATATTACACAGTATGTGTCAACTCTAACATCAGGGAAGAACATAGTTCAGTATGGGAAAACAGTGGCGTTTTCCTTTAACAGCGAGTTTAATTACTAATGTAGTAAAGTTATGTCACATACATTATATGGCTGAAGTTATGTACATAAATTAGATACTTTTTTAAGTTAATTTATGTAAGTAACAAATTAATTTGAACCCAAACCGCAATGTGTTTTATTAAACCTAACCAAGTACTTGCCTTGAGCTAAAGTCATTGTGACTGTACAACCGTACATATGACGTCTGGCGCTGGTACACTGCAAAGGTCATGTTGTTTCGGAAAAGGTGTTATTTGTCATTTGGGAGTCACTGGCAATCATCCTACTCAGTCCGATTTGAGTATGTACTGGTTTTCATTCTCAGGTAATCCACGAAAGCATGCGAAATTCACATGATCCTGGTTTAACACAACCAATGTGATGATCTTAAATACCAGGGAATATACACACACCGATCAGCCACAACATTAAAACCACTGACTGAAGTGATCATCTTGTTACAATGCAACATTCTGCTGGGAAACCTTGGGTCCTGGCATTCATGTGGATGCCACTTGACGCGAACCACCCACTCATAAACCGTTGCAGACCAATACACCCCTTGCAGCCTTCAGATGTCGAAGGATCCTGCCACCAACTCACTGGTGACAGAAACCACAGGAGATGCCCCAGAAGTCCTATGTCGATGCCTTGACGAGTAAGACACAAATCTGATTCATGATTAGGCCTCCATGGATCGGACTTGTTATGGGACATCTCACAAATGTTCGATCAGATTAGGATCCAGGAAGTTTGGAGGCCAGGTTGACACCTCAAGCTCTTTGTCATGTTCCCCGGGCCACTCCTGAGAAGTTCTTCCAGTGTGGAAGGGAGCGTTGTCCTGCTGGGGGTGCATCAGGTGCCTTTAGGGGTCTGCAAAAGTGTTTGGATGGGTGGTGTGTGTCAGATGGCATCCACATAAATGCCAGGACCTATAATTTCACAGGAAGAACATCGCATTGTAACAAGATGATCATTGTTATTCACTTCAACTCTCAGAGATTTTAATGTATGGTTGTTTTGTGTATATTCTAAAGATTTGAAGATATACCATCGGACGTATTAATTAGTCATTCAGAGACCTCAGAATGTCAATAAAATAAGCATATTTAGACAAATAATCTATCCTTTTCCAAAGATGACTCTGAGATCAGAGCACACTGTTAAATGACCAAAGGGATTAAAAGGGCTTTGATGTTACTGTTTTAGAAATGTATTACTGCACAGATGGAGAATGCAGCAGACGTGTGTGTATGCGTGTTAGATACACGAAGAACAGGATGGAGAAAGTTGAACTGTCTGTGCAGGGGAGGCGTCTCCATGTAACAGATAAAAAGAGAAAAAAATAATTTGTTTGGGTGTATGCTGGACTGAAAGGTCAATCTCTCAGCCTCCATCTGCAAGAGTGGCTCTTTAGAGGAAAAAGGCAAAGGTTGTTAATCAATAGCATTTCAGATTGGTCCCAAAAGTCTGCTGTGAGCCTGGAATATTGCTGCCATTTTGATTACCCCAATGATTAATTAAAACTTATGTATCCTGCAATCAAACTGAGCTTAATCAATACGGAGTGCACCGGCTGTGCCAGGCTCATCTTTCACGCTTCACTAACAAATATCACATCAAAACTTTCTGTTGTGCAGGGCACTCCCACCTCCTCCACAGCAGGTAAACGGGGCTCTGCTGTTTTACACTGCATCAGGAGGTGCTGGCTCCAATATATTCACATTTACAAATTAAAGAATTAAGTTTGTAAAAACTTGAAGTAGTAAAAAGCAATCAATGCCATGTGGAAGCAGTTTGAATTTCAAAAACATTGGTGAAGCCTGTGAAAAAAGACATGATGATAAAAAATATGCTTTGTGCTCACTATTCTTATCTATAATGTCATTGTGATTGATGAGAAATATGACTTTAGCCAACAAAACAATTCAGTGGGTGTATCTTCAATTCAGCGTAATACACGACGATAGAGAGATAAAGTTACCCACAAGCCCTTATGAGAATCCATCGAAAGTAGAGCCTTTTCTGTGCTTTTTAAATCAGGGTGTTGATGTGTCATGACCGAAATAGGTTCTCAGTAATGGTGATTCCAAAGAACCTAAAACCGTTTGCCTGCTCTACCTCAGCTCCACTGATGTAGACAGGGGTGTGTGTCTTTGCCTCCTTTTTTTCTAATATCAACAATCAACTCTTTGGTTTTGCTGATGTTGAGCAGTAGATTGTTCTCTGTGCACCACTCCTGAGTTGCCTCAGTTCGACATAGAGAGGGTAAGAGGGTTTACATTATAGCTTGCAGCTTTCCTCTCATCTTCCTCTCTGTCACCGCCTCCACACTGTCCAGTTTCATCCCCACCACAGAGCTGGCTTTCCTCACCAGTTTGTTCAGCTTGATGGCACATCCGCTCCCGATGCCACTTCCCAAGCACACTGCTGCAAAGAAGATGACGCTGGCTACCACAGACTGGTAGAACATTCATAGTAACATTGCGAGTGCACACATTGAAAGACCTGAGCCTCTTCAGAAAGAACAGCCTGCTCTGTCCCTTCCTGCAGATGGCCTCAGTGTTGTCTGACCCATCCAGTTTATTGTTCAGATGCACCCTGAGGAACCTGTAAGTGTCCACCATCTCCATCCCCTCCCGGTTTATGGAAACAGGTGTTGGGGGGCTCTTCCTGCGCCAGAAGTCCACCAGCAGCTCTTTGGTTTTCCCGATGTTTAGCTGAAGGCAGTTCCTGCCACAACATCCTACAAAGTTTTCCATTAGTTCCCTGTATTCCTCCTCCTTATTGTCTGTGACACATCCAACAATGGAGGACTTGTCAGAGAACTTGCAGCAGAAGTCAGAGGTGTAGAGGGTGAACAAAAACGGTGAAAGAACAGTTCACGGGGGTGTGCCAGTGTTGCTTGTCACCACATCTCACAGGACAAGAAAATCTTCAACAATTCAAATTTTCATTCATATTATTAGGTTTATCCCATGTAGGAGATACACTACTTTAATAAATGTAATTAATCACTGGCGATTAATAACAAACTCGTAAATGGGGCACCGCCTCCGTTGTTTTATCTATTTGAATAATCCGTATGAAATTAATCAAATCCGACTGGACAAGTTTAGCTTTGAACAGCAAGGACACCACATATAACAACAACAGTACAACAAAATCAGGAAACATTTTAGTGCAAATGAAGATAGATAAATAAATAGGAAGATGCAATTACATAGTGCCAGGAGCTCTGCACAGAGTTCAGACTCCGTGGTCCTCACTCATACAGGAAATAAACCGGGCCGGATTAGGCAGGGTTGAGCTTCCGGGGTGAGAATAGTGCAATAGAGAGCAATAGAGAATAGGCAAGCGTGTGGTTGTATGATTAGTCTGATACAGAGTAAGCCACTCAGAAAAAGTGTGTTTTCAGGTGGGATTTAAGAGCACAGAAGAGAGAGGGGAGAGAGAAAGCATGTCACTCAGTTCATATTATTCAAGCTGGCATGTGGACCCAGATGGGCGGGCTGACAGCGTTCACGCCTTGGACGACATTATAAGTCTAAACTCATGAAACTTAATTAAACTAAATTATAGTTTTAATGTTTTGAGATCGTGTTTCACCTTTCCCAGAATTTCCCCATGGCTTAATAGGTGGGCTTTGTCTATGTGAAAGAATATGACATGATTAAAATCACTCATCATTCAAAAGAAGTAAAACTTGATCAAACATAAAACACACTTGAATATACAGTAAGACTAAAGACTTATAAATATTTCTTCTAGTTCTAGCTTAATACTTGTTAACAAAAACATGTCAGAGACATTTTACTGGAACGAAACACTAACATATTAAACAATAAAACTTTATCTTCACTCAACTTTACGCTAGAGAAACATGGAAAACATCAGTTTTATTGACTTCTTCTACTGTTTAATTTATTAACATTAAGAAGATGAGATTCTGGTTGAATGGTTATTTAAAACTTGTTGGAAATCTGGAGAGTACAGAGACCCTTCTTAGGTTGGAATGTCACAGACACGGAACACAGCATGTCGTAAATCAAGTGGAGATAGGAGATCAGGCAAACACAGATGAAGACCCCAAAGTACTTTGGCTCTGGAGGATGTATTTGTTAATTTGATCAGGAAAGACACAGAATATCAGCCGTCGTTACCTAATTTGAAATTGCAAAGACATTCAATTAACACATCTTTGTTACAAACAGTTCTCTGTTCCTTATGATGTGTAGAGAGTAGAATCCTTCGTGCTTGACCTCGATTGACCTGAGAAAAGAGAGTGCATCTCTTGTGAGGGGAAAAAAAAAAAGACAGATGGTGTTACCCTGAAATAGTCAGCTTCGGGATGAAAGGAGTAATTAATATTAGACATAGGTTTTCTGTGAAATCCAGAGACGGGAGGACATGTGTTCTTACAAACATATTTTGTAATGAAAAAAATACCAGTGATACCAGTGAGTCCTTGTTGGTTTTTTGCTCTCTTTTTTGCTTTCACTGATGGTGTTATTATTTTGCAGTCTATAGCGTTCAGTGAAATTTCACTGAGAGAAGCATTTATAAACTTAATTGTAAATTATTAATGAGTGAACATTCTATTTATTTACACTGGAGCCATCACCTCCCTGTTGAAGATTTTCTCTTTTGATCCTGAGTCGTCGAAGTCTTCTTTAATATGAGCTCTATAGATTAACCATTGATCATCCTTCTGACATGCATTAATGATGAATGAGATATCGCTGCTGATGAAGGTTTACAGGTACATGTGACGAATGAGAGGTACAGCACTATAAATAGCCACCGCCTGTATAACGGCCTCTCTCTATGACAGCTGTTCTGATGCAGTTGGAGAGTCTCACTGATAAAACACAGTGGCTTAAATTTCCCTTTTCTTCTTTGCCGTTCTTCCCATTGACAGGTTTAATGAGTGGTGGAGACACAGATTACTTTATTACAAGCAGCATTATGTAAGGATTCAATGTGACAGCAGGCTTCTGAAACAGACATACACACCAGATATTATGGGTGATAAGCAATGGACTAAACTCTAAGTCCAACCAGTTTTTATTGAGTCCGATACCAGGATGCTTTAACACTTTGTTGCAGTCTATATTTATATTGCAAGTTTTCCTGCTCACGTATGGTCCAATTCTGATTCTGCTTGGCAAAAAGTGAGATTAAGAGTGATGATCCAAAATTGCTTTGTCCACAGCACACAACTTAATGTACGATTCTGCTGCTGGTGATCAACAAGCTGAAGACAGTCAGGACGTAAAAGACACAAAGGTAAACTGTGACAAATTGTCAACAATTACAGTAAACATTGGAGTACCTACAATGGAGGATGACCATCACCAAAAACTCCAGGACTTTCAAGGTAAGGCGCCATGTTTTCAACATTAAATTGCAGTTTGACAGCTGCAAGGAGCTCAGGGAGAACCTGAAGCCCGAAGGGTACCTCAAATATGCAGATTTAGTGAAAATTACTTATGCAAGTAAAGTGAAGAAACCCAGTCTATGCATTTTGGAAGTCTGAAACAGCAGGCCAGTCTGCACATTGGAGTGCTAGACACCACAGGTGAGCAGATGTCACAATCTTCACGTTTTTTAAAGTGACAGCCAGTAATGACAACAGGGAACTTAATAACATGGATTTTTTAAATGTTTTGTTTATTTATTGCTAGCCATGGGATGGAGGCCCCAGACACTTTTTTCAAGTAGGCTGAACAACTGAAAAAAGCAACAGTTAACTAAGCTGAGGAGTAAGTTCAATAAACAAATTGGAGCAGTTAACTATCTTATATCCTTTAGTAACAAATCAAAGGACATTTCTTTTCACGATTCTGTTTGTGTTTCTGTGATTTCTAGTTTTACTTTGAAGTTTTGCCCTCTTGTGTCAGGTGTTGCTTTTCAGTTCCTCCCTTTGTGTGAATTCACTGCCTTTTTACTATGTTCACTTGTGTCTCGTTTGTAATCAGCCCCTGTGTGTATACAGTCTGTGTGCTCCCTCATGTCTTTGTCAGTTCGTCTATTTTTTCTGTGTAATCCTCCTTTCTGATTCCCCTGTGCTCACCTGCGCATGTTCCCTCCAGTGTCTTCCTGTTTCTCCTCATGGTATGTTTCTAGTTTTGTGTTTTTCCTGATTTGAACTTTGCTTTTGGTTGTACTTTGTTTTAGCTTTTATGTTGATACTTTGTGTTTTTGTCATATTGCTTTTCATGGTTTTTGGGATTATATGATTTTTGGATTTCAGCTTTTGTTAACTAAAGTTCCTTCTTAGTTCCTTGTCCTGCCATCGTCCTGTGTGTTTCTGCATTTGGGTCCCCACTGTGACATTTCTAATCTGGAAACAACTAATCATTTAAATAGAGAGGAATAATAGAGACCTGATGAAATGTAACCAGTTTTCTAATGATTTAGAGAAATTCTAATTCTGAATGTTCCCACTGAATAATCAGTTTGGTCATTACTCCATCTTTTCATTAAACTGAACAGAAACATTAAAAAAATTGTCTCTTTCAATAATGTTTATCTTTTGGACCACAAGGCAAAATTTAACCAATTACATTTGAGCAACATATTCTAAATTGTCATATTTCACTGAATTGTAACAATGTTCATATTCAGTGATTAGATTTTTATACAGGTCCAAAACAAAAAATGCCCCAAATAAATGTAATTTACTTCCCTGCCCTACTCAGTGGCACCATAGCAGTTTATGTGTGGGGGATAACGTATGTAATTGTAGATCCTTTTTGGTCTTTTAATCAGAAACACACATCTAACCGTTACATTGTCAATCACAGTTGTTGTATCAGTTATGACAATATTGTTGATGATTATATGAATAATACAAATGTGCATGCTTTGATTTCAGTTTACAGTTAATGAAAGCAATAAATAATGATTTAAACTGACATAGCTGGCTCGGAGAATGAATAATTCAGAGATGCAGATTTTGTCAGAGGCATGCGATCAGGAACAGTTTGCCTGGGGATAAAAAACACTGAGATGTAAGTTTGTCGTAAGTTTAAAACACAAACTTGCATGTTAACATTTTACGATTTTAACTTAATCAGCTATTAATTACAGTAAGTATACAGATTATAGATATTTAAAGTACCCATCACCTGGTATTTATATCGCTTTCAGATGTTGAAAGGATCTTAAATCTACATTTTTGAGAAAAAATATGCAGTATTCACTTCTATTTAGCCCTTTTTGTGTAGTCACCTCGCTCTCGCGAGAGAAAAGCGCAATCTTGAGTCCTCCAGAAGCCTGGGGCAGTGCTGAGCGGGGGTATGGCGGCAGGAGAGCGGGCATGTCACTGTCCGCACAGCAACACAGCGTCCTTAGTAACAATCATGGCTGACGTGAACTATGGCAAAAGATCGTTCATGTTTGAACCCGAACCTGCTGCACCCGATAATGAAGCAGAAGAGGAGGAGGATGCAGCTGTAGCGATGGAGCAGTTATGCAGCGTTCACGTTACCGGCTACAGAGCTAACGTTACATAACAGATGAATATGATAGGCTAAATGCTAACGTTAACTCACCACAAGCTGTGCTGTAGTCGGGTCCCGTATGCTTGGAACAACTCCTTTTTCTAGGCGAAGCTTCTTCGCTAATCCAGCATTATACTGTCCCAAGTTTGTAAATGAGTCCGGGGAAAAGTGTTTGCCGCAGACAACCAGATAGCCCCCTGGAGCAACAGGAACATTGCCATTGAAAATAAATGTAATTGACAGCCAATAACTGAACAGCTATGTCTGCTGTACGCAGCTCTCGTTTCCTTCGATATGCTTGAGTGAAACCGGGTAGAAAAATGGCGCTTCCTTCTCTCCAGATAATAGTGGGAGCGGTTTCCCCACCTGGCCCCTCCTGGTCTGCTTCTTGCCCCCCCCCGGTCTGCTTCTTGACGTCAAGAAGCAGACCAATCTGAATTCGCGTTTTTTCCTCCTGCTTGTGAACTGAGGGGGGGAGGAGGCGAGAGGGACTTTCTTTGCCAGAAAAAAATGTCAGCCATTGTCAGTGACAGAGAGGATTGAGGCATACATGAAATTACCTGAAAAAAATTGATTTTCAGGTGATGGATCCTTTAAGAATTCTGTAGATGTAGATTGCTAAACAAACTGCAACAACATATTCCTGAAATGTTTTACACCTCATACACTTTGTCTATTTTTTAGCAGTGTATTTATTTCAGTGTTTTTTAGTATTGTACAGATACAGACTCTCACTCATGTTCGTGTCATCTATGTCCATGTAAATCTTTCTAACTGATACGTTCTTCACCTATTTAAACTGCTATCTGTTTTGTTAAGACACATGACAAGACACATGTCTGACACATGTCAAAATACCCACACCCACTGTTTCCTACCTCAGACAGATTGTTGAATAACAGCTTGTCGAGATACACCACTGTCCTATAACTGTAGTTGCTTTTTCAGAAAAGCACCAGTTCTTTCTCATACAGGCTCTGCCCTCCACTGAACTCTTTCGGTATAGCTCTCCTACAATCACAGGCTTGTATTTGCCAGCTCAAAAAATGCATGTGTGTAACCAGCCAATCAGAGCTTGGCTACCCAGTACATGTCTCATAGTAAGGCAACTTGCCCTCTGTCTGCCATCCTTTTTCCTTCAGCGTTGGCAAAGTTTACCTATTGATTTCATCTCCTGGGATGGAATCACTGCTTAAAGTTGTTATTAATAAGGTAACCCTGCAGTTCACCTGGTAGTGCGTACACCCAATGTACGAAGGTTGAGTCCTCAGCTGCGGTCTGGATTTGATTTCAACCCACTGTTTTTGCTGCTCACTCTCCCTCTGGAGGCCTGACGGCTTCAGATCCGAAGTGTTTGGCAGTTTGAATGCGGCAACAGAGACTAGTGGTTGGAAATCAGTGGCAAGAATCGGCAGGGCTGTCAGCGGGAAACTAGGAGCAGGAGCCAGCCAGACCACTGATTGGTGACCAGAAGCAGATGTCAGCCGGATAGTCAACAGGGAGCCAGTAGATAGATAGATAACTTTATTAATCCCAGAGGGGAAATTAGGTACAATCAAAATACAAGGGCAAATATAGAAACAATAAAATACTACAGTATATACAATATACTGTTTGCTTAAGTAGATATAAAATAAGATGTAAAGTAAAATAGAATATAATGAATTAAAATAAATTACTGAGGTAGGTAAAAGGTAAGAGGAACAAAAGGTGCGAGAGGATAAAGTACAGTATTTACAGTAATAATAATTTAAAGCGCATTGTTTGAGTGTTTTGTAGTGTGCATTATAAAGTCTGATGCCGTTCCTTTAGGCAGCAGGGATGAATGAGTCTGTTGCTGAAGCTGCTTAAGCTTGTCCAGAGTTTTGTGGAGGGGGTGAGAGGCAGAAGTTTGGCCAGCATCTTGTCCTCCGCCACCTCCTCCAGGGTGACACGCTTAGAGTCAACAACAAACCCTGCCTTTTTTCAGCTGCAGGTGGTTCTCCCCATCCCACTTAACAAAATTGTCGACAAGGTCCCTGTACTCATCCTACCTACCGCCCTCTACACGCCCCATAATGTTGGGGCTCAGTGCGGTACTTAAAGTCAGCAGTGTAGGTGGTGAACAGGAAGGGAGACAGCACAGTTCCCTGGGGGGCGTTGATGTTGCTGATCAGACGGTCCGACACACAGTTCTGTAATCTCAAAAACTGCGGTCTTCCTGTCAGATAGTCATCGACCCATGTGGGGAGAATCCACCTGCATCTTCTCCAGTTTGCCTTCAGTAACAGATGCTGGCCATACTGCCAACTGGGAGCTGGTTAGCCACCACCCTGATTATCATCTTTCAGTTCCGGAGCCATTTAACCAACCAGGCCCCTCCCTGAACTTTGTCTCTTACTCAACTTTTATGTCAGCTACAGCTGAAAAAAATCTGTTTACAGACAAACTGGTAAAATGCAAAAAGACAGTTGGACAAGTTGGACAAGTGATCACTGTATGCCTATATACAGTATAGCACCAGTGACACTGATAACTGTGGCAAGCCTATTCTCCAGCTCTTTTGGGGAATCCCCAGTGTTCCCCATCAACACTGCATCTCTTCAGTGTCTTCTTTGGCAGAAATTTGTTTCCTGCAAAAAAAGATCTAATCCTTAATACACTGAACAGTTGCCCCTCAACAACATTTAGAGATTCACTCATAAGACCACGCCAAGTTTGAATGTTTAAGGTAGTTTATTTAAATTGGTGGAACATTTTGGAAAGGATAGGAAAGGGGATTTGGGGTGGTTAGATGAGGGAAAGGGGTCAAGGTTGGTGAATGAAGGAAAGGGATTCGAGGTTGGTGGATGAAGAGGGGGGTTTGAGTAGGGTTATGGATTGCCTGGACTGTCTAGGAACCGGGGAGGTTGAGACTCAGAGTGGGGGTACGTCTCGATGGGTGCATGTCTTAGTCGGTGCGGCTTCATCTTCCCCAAAAAGGTTTTACTGGGTTATGCGGACATGGGCTTGATGGATATCACTGAGGTGGCTGTGAATGTAGTTGTTGTAGGCTGGGGCTCTGCCTTGCGTAGGCCTTTGATCAGCATGGTGATGTGGGGATGAGAAACAGCGGGAGCTGGAGCTCCAGAGAGTAGTTTGGCGAAGAAGTTGATGCTTCTGAAATATACTTGGATGGTGGATGTTCTGATTTTGAGGACCATATGAGCGTAGGGGATGAAGATAGTTACTGTGATGATGTCGATGGAGGGGAAAGGGGAGTTGTGGAGGGTATGGAATGACTTGAAGCTGCACCATCCAGTGTAGTATGATGAAAGGGTTTTTGGTGACGGGCTATTCAGGGTGGGGGTTTACGGATAGATTGTGGCTGAAAACGGTGGGACTGGTGTTGGGTGAGGGTCCGAGTCTGCTGCCAAGGACTTGAATTTCTGGAGTGAGAACTGAGAGAGAGAATCAGCAATACGGTTCAGGTGGCCAGGAATGTGAGCTGTGCGGATTATTAAGTGGTGTTGGGCCAAGACTAAGGTGAGGCGTCGGATGAATTTCATGATGTCCAGTGATTGTGAGCGACCTTTGTTGATGATGTCGACAGCTGTGAGGTTGTCTGGGGGTATGAATGGTCAAGAAAATTAATCCTCATATACTCAAAGTAGTGCGACGATTATGACTGGATAAAGTTCAGAGAGGGAGGAGGAAGGGAAGAGTGAGGACAGTTCTGGTGGACAAGCGGAGGCGAACCATCTACCGCCGTAGTAGCCTCTGAAACCTACTGACGGTGGAGCGTCCATGTACAGCTGGATGTCCTCTGGTTGGGTGATCCGGTCATGATAGAAAAAAAGAAATGCCGTTCCAGGACAACAGAAAATCACGCCACATTCTACACTCCATTTTGCAGGATTCATCCAGGGTGATGTGATCATGGAGGGATGGAATGGCAGAAGACAGGGATAATAGGTGGGAGATGAAGGATAGGCCCTGGGGGATAATATAGATGGTGTAACTGAGATGTATGAGCAGGGAAAGGAACTGGTGCTTGGTGCAATAGTGGGCAAGGAGGTAGTTGGAAATTAACTGGGATGTATGTAGTAGCATTTCAGTTGGCAGGGACGCTTGGAAGGTGAGTGAATCGAGAGTAATGAGGAGGAATTCGAGGGACATGCTTTGTCCCGAGGTCTTTTCGGCGGAAAGAGGAACGCCAAGTTGGCAGAAGGTTGACTTGAGGGTGGAGAGGCTTTGTGCAGGAGGATGACTGTAAGAAAATTGTCCAGGAGGTGGACGACATAAGGCAGGTTGTGATTGTTGAGCAGTATCCAGCAGAGGGCTTCAGAGAGGGAGTCAAATATTTTTGGGCTACTTCTGCATCCAAAGGGAGGTGGACCACGAAGTAGAACTGGCCTCTCCATGAAACGCCAAAAAATTCCAAAGATCTGGGCAGATGGGCAAGACTTTGAAAACGCTGGTGATGTATGTCTTTGCCAGCCAGGCGCCTTGGCCGGCGAGACAGATGAGGTTGATGGCGTGGTTGATGGTGGTGTAATGCATGGAAAAATCTGGGCTGGGGATGAGGCTGTTGATGCTTGGGGTGGTGGTGCCATGGGGGGAATAGAGGTCTATGATGAAACTCTTTTTACCAGAGTATTTGTGTGTGGCCGATGGGGCTGATGCGGTAGATGGGGAAGGGGGGCTGGAAAATGGGCCAATCATGAAGCCGTCCTTGACCTCTTTACAGAGTAATGTGTCAGCTGTGTCAGGTTCAGTGAGTGCGGATTATAGGTTGTGGCAGGTGAATGACGAGTCAGGGATGGTGATGAAGCCTGGGTGAAAGCCGAAAGTAAAAACCATGGATAAGGAAATGGACGAAGGAATGGTCGAGATGGTGATTGATGGGTGTCTTTAGGTGGTGGCTTGGTCAAGGTGCGTGATGGTGGGGCTATGGGGACAGGTCGGCCTGGCACGGGCGTCGCCACAGAACAAGCAAGTGTGGAGGAAGCGACAGCTTGAGAGGTTACAACCAAGGTCATTAAAGTTCAACAGCAATGTTTTACCTTAAAATTATGAAATCTTAATTGGAGTCACCATCAGTGTAAGGTATAAAACATGAGGTGGATGGTCTTTGAGTTCTTTGTGAACGTTTGGATGTTTGTGTGCATTTATGAGTTTGTTTCAGTCTGAGGTCAGTCCTGACCTCCCTCTGAGGCTCCATCTTTACCTCGCTGATGGAATTCAAAGAGTGACTGGCCTGTCAGATAGAGGTGTATGAATCGTGACTCATCCGGATCTTTAACCCAGGTCTTTAAAATAACCAGTGAGTCGCGAATCTCTAGTATCATTAACTCAAATCACTTGAGTCCTACTATAATCAAATCTAAAATGATAAATAGCATCATGCAAAGCCGTATACATAGCAAGCTCATAGCCCACTAGCCCGCGCGCCGATGCCGGAAACACTCATCGTCGTAGTTTGCAAGCCTCGATGCCAGAAACACAGCCGACTCGTCGTAGCACTAACTCGCCAGCCGCGATGTCGGAAGTGAGTCTGCTGGCGAGCCTGAGCCGGAAACACAGCAGACTAGTAGCTTGTGAGTCGCGATGCCAGAAACGCCCGTAGCTTGCGAGCCTGCGCTGCAAACACAGCAGACTCGTAGCTCGCGAGTCGTGATGCCGGAAACGCTTGTAGCAGACCTCAAAGAGAAAATCAAGACTGCTCCTGCTGTTTGTTTAATGGCAGACTGCTGGACCTCCAGCACAACCACTAGTTACATGTCAGTGACATGTCACTATATTCAGGATTTTGTATTGAAGTCCAATTTATTGGATTGTTTCATAATAACAGAAAGCCACACAGCAGAGCACCTAGCATACAAGCTGGACAAAGTGACCCAAGAGTGGGGCATAAAAGATAAGATTGCTGCTTGTGTAACTGATAATGCCAGCCTCAAGGCTGTGAGGAAGGTGCTCAAGTGGAACAACGTCAGTTGTTTTGCTCATGTAATCAATCTGGTTGTCAGGAATGCACTTTAGCAGCCTGACGTAGTTGCTACCATCCATAAGGTAAAGGCAATTGTGGAGTATGTGCGCAGAAGTACATTGGCCTCTGCAAAGGTGCATGAGGTTCAGCAGCAAATGGGACAGGCAATGTTGCGGCCAAAACAAGATGTGGTGACTCGCTTCACTGGAACTCCACATTTTACATGCTTCAGCGCATCCTGCAAATTAAAGAGCCCCTGGTCTCCACACTGGCACTGGTTAACCCACAGCTGCCAACACTAACTCTGGCTGAGTGGGAAACAGTGAAGGAGGCCTGTGACGTGCTACAGCCCTTTGAGGAAGTCCCAGCGGAGATGAGCTCAGAGAGGTATTAAAGGGACTTGAGGCAGGATTTGTGAAAAAATAAACATGCATGTTAAGTTTTTTAATGCTAATGGGTGATGAAGTGTTCATAAACAAAAAGAATGAGCGCACGCACGTATCTCTCCATTTCCTTGAACAGGCTGTGTGCTGCAGAATGCACTGCAATTCGGGCCTGAATTTCCCGCGCAGTCCTGCGGACGTGACGTCAGATGACGCTGAATGCGCGTCCTTGACGGCTTAGATACAGGAAGAAGACAAGCGCGGTGGACCCAAACTAGTGTTTTTGGTAGTAATGGATTCTGCGGCCAGAAAACGACCAACCACCACACAAGGTCCACTAAAAAGTCAAACTAAGAAGAAAACAAAGGTTTTATCAGCAACAAGTCAAGCGTCTAAACGAAAATATGACCAAAGCTGGGCCAGAACCAGAATAAACATCGGATACGCGTTCGACTCATGGAGGCAGCTTGAACTTGAATTGGGACTGAAAACAGATGCTGACTTGGCTCATTTCCTAGTGACCAGGTAAGAAAACATTACAGGTCATGTTTAGAGCTTGATTTGAAATCATATGAGATCACCGAGGACTCGGAGTGACCTAATGTGCAAAGTAGCGTTAGCTGCTAACACGTAACTTAGTCCACCGCTGTGTAGCACTGAATAGTTACAGACTGTGCATTTTCCACGGTCCTTTAGTCTGAAACCGAATAGTTAGAAATATGTTCCTTTATATATGGGACCGAAAGCCCAACCTGTTATCCGGGAGGTGACATTAGCAGCTGGCTGTAGCCACAGGCTAATGGTTTGTTTGTGTCTGTTTAGTAACATTAGCTGCTAACACACAGCAGTCCCGTATCAGAGACGATGTTTTTGTCCCCCAATATGGCGTCTTTGCTTTCGCCTGTTCCTTTCAAACTCGCCGCTTGTGTGTCATCATCATTTTGCGGAGGCATGCACGGAGGTCTTGCAGTAAACGGTCACGTGAACAGCGAGTAAAGAAATAACAGCGTCACAGCATCAACTGCTCTGCTGTGAAGAGTTCATGCACGCTCCAACGCCGGCTTGGCTGATGGCTGCAGTTACCCTAACGGCCATCGTGTCACTATTGAGTCTTATTTCTTGATCCTGCCTTATGTCCCTTTAAAATATACTGTACATATATACCATAGGTTTTTATAGTTAGACTATACTATATTTTGCAGTCGCTTTTGTCCACAGTTATTTGCAGAATATTAACAGCTGCAATTGCATTACAATTAACAAAGCACACTGACCATGGTTTATTATTTATTGTCTTACAGCTATGTGACGGACTCAAAAGCAAATTTGATTGCTTGTGGGCTCCAGCGAATCATTGCCCACAGGCAGAAAAACCCTCCCAAAAATGAGCCAGTGAGAAGGCTGGTCAACATTCTAGCTTGTGAACTAGAAAAGCGATTCGCAAACATCGAAAGAGTTCATGTCTTGGAAGATGCATCTTTTATGGACCCGTGGTTCAAGAAACATGCTTTCATCAATGAAAGAAATGCAGATGACACCATGTTAAGAGTGGTGGGGGCAACAGCTAAGGCAGCAGCAAGAACATCGGCCACAGAGGAGAGAGAGGATGGCACAGCTGCTACTGCTGCAACAAGCGCTGAACGTCAGTCAGTGCCTCAATTTTGGGCTGACTTTGAAGAGAGGGTGACCAGCCTACGCCCAGACAACCAGAACCCTCTAACTGAGGCCATGCTCGAGGTCAAGGGATTCTTGTCTGAGCAACTTATCCCCCACACAGTTGACCCCTTGCAATGGTGGAAAGTCAGAGAACTAGCATAGAGAAACATAAGCACAGTCATGCAGACTAGACTCTGCATTGTTGCCGCCTCTGTGCCCTCAGAGAGGGTCTTTTCTAAAGCAGGACAAATCCTTTCAGATAGGAGTTGCAGACTCAGCACAAGTAAAGTGTGCCAGTATACAACATATAATAATACTAATTATGGGGCGAGATGAGTACGGTCTGCAACATCACCAAGAAACTCAGTGGCAAGTACACCAGCCAGGAGACCCCTGTCAAAGTCAAGGATGGTAACATCCTTAGGACAGAACAAGAACAAACCATGAGATGGGTACAACATTTTCGCGAGGTACTCAACTGTCCCGAGCCAGAGGATCCTGCTAACCCTCCACCAGCAGAGGATGCCCATAACATCGACACCAGTCCCCCAACTCATGAAGAGGTAAAGTGTGCCATCCAAGCCATGAAGGGTGGGAAAGCTGCCGGCATAGACGCCATCCACACCGAGATGCTGAAAGCAGACCTTAGCACTTCTACTAAGGTGCTCACAAAACTCTTCAGAAACATCTGGGATAAGGAAACAATACCTGATGACTGGGACAAGGGCCTCATTGTCAAGCTTCCCAAGAAAGGCAACCTCCAAAACTGTGACAACTGGAGGGGGATCACACTGTTGTCGATACCATCAAAAGTCTTTTGTAGGATTCTACTCGGCAGAATTGAGTCTGTTGTTGACCAAAACCTGAGACAGGAGCAGGCTGGTTTTAGGAGAGAGAGGGGCTGCACAGATCAGATCTTTGCTCTGAAGAACATCATCGAGCAGTGTGTAGAATGGAATGCCCCACTGCACATCAACTTCATAGACTTCCGGAAAGCCTTTGATAGCCTTTACCGCGGCACCCTATGGAAGATCGTAAGAGCATATGGAATTCCTCCAAAAATGGTCACACTAATGGGGCTGTTCTATCGCAGCTTTGAGTGCAGTGTCATCTGAATACCATCAGACTGGTTTTCTGTAGAGTCAGGTGTGCGACAGGGGTGTACCATGTCTCCCATTCTCTTCCTGATGGCCATCGACTGGGTAATGAGGAAGACAACGGCCAATAAACCCAGGGGCATTCAGTGGACTTTGTTCTCCCAACTCGAAGACCTAGACTTTGCCGATGACCTTGCTGTTCTCTCCTCTAAATACACTCACCTACAGGAGAAGACTGACAGACTTAACCGGTATGCAAAGCAAACAGGTTTGAACATCAACGCCTCCAAAACACAAATGATGTGCATTAATGCCACTCCAGATGCACCAATCACAGTGGATGAAGAAACCCTCGACATTGTCAAAGAGTTCATCTACCTGGGAAGTCTTGTCAGTAAAGACAACTCAACACCAAAGGACATCGGAGCAAGGCTAGGGAAGGCTCACGGTGCTTTTGCAAGGCTTCATCCTATATGGAAGTCAAAGCAGTACAGCCTCAAAACAAAGATCCGACTGTATAACTGCAATGTGAAATCAGTGCTGTTGTACAGCTCGGAATGCTGGCGAGTGACAACGCACGACATGAAAAGGATCGATGTCTTCCACAATAAATGTCTCTGGAAAATCTGCCGCATCTTCTGGCCTGAGAAGGTATCAAACAAAGAACTGCACAGAAAGACCAAGTGCACTCCTGTTGTGTTGGAAATCAAATGTCGCCGATTACGATGGTTGGGTCATGTACTCAGGATGGACCAGGATCGAATCCCAAAGGTCACACTGAGATGGACCCCAACTGGGAAAAGGAGTCAAGGTCGACCAAAAACAACCTGGCGACGAACCGTGACCGCTGAGCTGAAGGAAATGAACCTTACATGGGGCGAGGCACAGCATGCAGCACAAGACAGGTCCCGATGGAGGCAGATTGTCGAGGCCTTATGTCCCACCTGGGACGAAGAGGATTAACTAACTCAAAAAGTAATACTAATGAAGCACTACTTCATTAATGTAAATAGTTATTTAGTTTTTTCTTAGCATTTATTGTTTGCACATTTTGCATTTTTGTTCAATTTGGTTGTTGTTTTTGTATTTAATATATTTTATTGTTATATTTTATTGTTGTTGTATTATTTTTCCAGTAATTTGCACATTTTGCATTCTTGTTCCAGTTGATTGTTGTTTTTGTATTTAATATATTTTATCATTGTTGTATTATTGTTCTAGTAATTTGTACATTTTGCATTCTTGTTGCATTCTTGATCATTTTTAATTCATTTGCATATTTTGCATTTTTGTTCCATTTGGTTGTTGTTTTTGTACTTAATATATTTTATTGTTATATTTTATTATTGTTGTATTACTTTTTTAGTAATTTGCACATTTTGCATTCTTGTTGCATTCTTGGTCACTTTTAATTCATTTGCACATTCTTGTTCTGATCTATTATTATTCCATTGCCTATGCGTGGCTAAATGTTGTGTGTTTCTTTTTTCTTGTGTGCCACTTTAAAATAAATGCTTGTTGCTACACTGGTAGCCAAAGTCCTGGTCCATCATCATTTAGTAACTCTACTTTCATCTAAGGGAAACACTGCAGAAAACTCTGCTGTCATAGTAATGCCAGTAACATGGCAGACTCAAAAATAGCAGATCTAAAATAGTGAGTGCGTGTCTGCAACGAGTGAATCCACAGAACTTCCTACTACGTTAGTGGTTAAGAGACAATGGGCTAGGACTGAGTTTCCATGGTGATTAGGCAATACTCACTCGAGTGACTCGCACAACCCGGTTCAGTTTAGTGAGTGACTCATAATGACTCGAATCCTTAAAAGGAACCGTATTTACCAGCTCTACTGTCAGACTGGCCATGGTTGGATGATTGCTGCTTAGCAAGAAAATGATGAAATACTATCCAATCTTTTCTCTTTTCTTAGTTCACCTTTTGTTTCAGGATCATTATTATCAGATGGTTTTGCAACAGCTTAAAACTCTGCATGTGGAACCAGGTCGAAAAGTTGGCACAGGTTTGAGGTCTATGCAGTTTTGGTTTTAGTATGAATGACACAAAGTGTATTGATCACCGTAGAAACCATATTTAAATATTATCATATTCACTCTCAGTGGCCACTAGCTACACCGGTACAATCTAATGTAGTCAATTCACATTGAAGCTGAGATATTTTGGCACCTCGCTATGTGCATACTTTTAAAGTAAGAAAACAATAGTTTGGTGATTTTCTGTGGGCTCGAAAATGCATTTTTGCACACCATAAAATCATAAATGGTTACATATGTAAATTTAGTTTTGCATTGTAAATCATGAAACAAGTATTTGTCACCAATATCAAAATACATTTCTCTCCAGCCAGGAGCCTAGTAGACATTTCCTGAAATTATCTAACTTATCAATAACAATATTATTATTATTGCTTAGTCCACCTAAATAATGCCTCTAAAGCCTTGACAGTATGTTGCACTTTACTAGTCTTATTGACAACTCAAAATGCTTTACAACAAAAGTCAGCATTCGCCCACACATTCAATCACTGGCGACAGAAGCTAGCATGCAAGGCACCACACCACTTGCGAGGAAGCAGGGGAGTCATCTAATAGTGCATAACTAATGCATTAAGCAGGATAAAGTCAATCACATCACAAATTCCTTCCACATAAACCACATTTCAGTCATGATAATATTGTGAATAAAAGCCCATAGTTTCACATATGTTATTTTTCGGGGTTTGGTTAAATAGTGAAATATATTACAAAACGAGGTGAATTGTTTCAGTCTTAACTCTTGGTTGACAGTGTTGGGTGGATGGGTAATGTGATGATTCCCGAGTGTCAAATAAACAAATGGATAAGAAGAGGTCAAAGCCATCAGGTGCCCAGTTCAGGAAAAAGAGAAAAGAAGAAGAGGAGAAACGAGCAAAAGATAAAGGTATGGAGCCATGTCATCTACTCTTCATGAGTATGATCATACATGTAATGAAATTAAATGATGTTAATTAGTATAGACTAACTCGTATGTTTGTTAGCCTCTTGCTATACTGCTGGCTATAATAGTAGATGACGACAGCATCCGTTATCAGTTGATTAACTGACTAGGAAACATATCTAGCCTAATTAATTTCACCCTAACACAACGATGACTAGCTCACATATTGTTTGGTAAACGTCGCGTTAGGTCCTGTCCTCAGTAAAGTGAATTATCAATTCTGTAAGCTAATTCAAAAGACGTATATTGCACTGATTTTTTGTGATATAGCTTTCTGAGTCATTTGGAGTGTGTCATGTATCTAATTAGCCATTAACCAAGGAGGTTGTGTTATTCATTTGTTTCCTATTCTAAAAGTTGGATAAATTAATGCATTGATCATTTATGTTGTATTTTAATGCAAATGCAGGGGCACTTGCATTTTGGAGCACCCTCTGGAGGTGAGGTTCGCCCAGGGCGTCATGAAAGCTATGACCGCCACTGCTGGTAATATCACCCATAATTGTTTCCCAAGTGACCTTCCCAGGAATTCCTGTATAGAATGTTCACATCAGTATTTGCATAGATATTATACAAATTATGTGGTTCTTTCATGAGACCATATCATTTGAAATCTTGTTTCTTTCCATTTAATGTGGTTAAGCATGTCTTGCATAATCTTGTTTTGTCTAGTTTCTGGGTTTTGGAGGAAATTCCTAGAATGCTGCGTTGGCTGCAGTTTCAGTCTTAAAAACTTTGGAAACTGTTGTATTTTGACATGATTCAACTGTATTACTTTGTAAATTGTCTGAAGATGATTTAAGACAAGTGGGTATTTCTGTTACTATGACTGTACGGTTGGTTTTGTGTATTTCTCAAAATATCCTATTTTCAGGAGCTTGTCTTTTTTTATTATGATTTCAACTCACACTCTAGTTCTTATAGATGACCTGCTCGCAGACAGACACAGACTCACCCACACACTCAGTCAGAGCATTATAAATAAAGCCTAATGATAGTAAGCAACAGCCTCACCTTCTCCCAGAAATAACACCCTCCTGTTTGTGTTGAGGTATCAGACGGCATCCATCAAAGAGCGATCTGTGTTTCTATCAATAAAAACGCTCATGCATTTTTCAACATTCAAATACCTTCCTGCTCCGGGGACGGATGTTGCATCCCTGTCTGTCTACCAGCACCGCCACAGCAAAAGAACAATTCATAAATATTAGAGCAGATTAGTCCCAGCCTTCTCTTTTCTCTCATTGCTCTGTCTTGATTTACTGTAGAAGTATAGAGTTAGACCATTTCTCTCACAGGATCTTTGTTGGGTTTTATAAACTCCCTGCCTGCCTGCTGTTTGTGACACTTCCCCTGAGGATCAGCCTGCATACATTTACCATTACTTTGCTAGCAGGTTATCCATCCAAACATGTGTCTCTGAAATGGCACAGAGATGGACATGGATATGTAAATAAGTAAATTAAATATATATACATACACAATATATATTGATTCTGATTTCAGTGGACATACTATATAGTATATTTTTTGTTGCTGTAACTGAACTGCACCTTTGCAGCAGGTCAACATATTACAGTATGTAGAGTGGAAGGAAGAAGGGGATAGCAAGACAAAGAAGAAACATCCTCTGATTTCAATTAACCAAACCTTATTGTGTTGATGTTGGAAAACAGTGCAAATAGAAAGCAATTGAGAAAAAAAAAGAATTGTGTGAGACTTTGAAGCACACCGATGATAGATCACACAACATTTGCTCCTGTGCTACTTTGTTTTAAAATGATTCATCTTTGCATCCCTGATAGCTGAGTCCATTTTTTTCTTTGTTTTTGTGAATTTAATCACTGCACAGACACAATCCTTGTCTCAGTATGACACTTTACTTCAATTCCTAGGGCTGAATTTGCAGATGTGGCCGACATTGTTATGGATCTCCTGTATTTTTTTCAGAGTGATTATGATAAACGGATGTTTTTCTCACCCGCACCATTTCCAACCTATTCATCACAGGGCCAATAGAATATAAAAGATTACAACAAATGCTTTTAACATGCCTCCCAATGGTGGCATTGGCACAGAATTCTTACATTTAGCCTTAAGGGGCTGATGACAAGAATAACACAAGGGACAGATATCTATATGCAAACACACACACACACATATATTTAATATATCACACAATGTCATAGAATATGTGTGTTTTCTACCATACTGCCCTGTCCTTTTCATTTTGCTGTTGATGACTTCTGGCAAACTGAGTAAATTCCTGTCACATACAATGAGGACAACAAAGACAGACATATTGTTCTGCTGCTTGAGATGGTGACTGATGTGCTGGCAAAATGCTGACTGGCCACACACGCACACACAAGTAAACCTGCCAGGTTGTGAAAAGTCTCTCTGGCTGGTGCTTATTGTCCCCTAGCATGACACATGCTTTGTCTTGTTGGCTCTTTAATTCATCAGGTCTGGTCTAGGCACCAGAAGGACTACAAAAAAGTATTTCAGCAATAAACTGAATATTATTTAGCAAATTCAATCTTCTGTAGATATTTATATCCTCAGTAGGATTTGAAGAGAATCTTCCGCTTACAACACTACAAAAAAGATAAGATAGGGAAACCTGGAAAACTCCTCTCTGGTGAAAGTAAAATTCAAGTAATCCAGAGACAAAAAACACAATTAAGCTGACCTTAGAATTAGAGGCAAAGTTGAAAGAGAAATTTTGAAGCAATTCAGAAGAGAACTCCAAATATTGGAGGGTAATTGCAATTGGCATGGATGTGTTGATAAGACTGAATATGGGAAGAGAATCTGTGTCACTATAAGGCTAATGACCAAGAGCTTATTTGAAATTGCCCATGTTGGTATCAGAGCAAAGGGTGTCCTCCTGTCCATAATTCATAGCAGTGTTGGCTAATGTTACTTTTAAAAGTAGCTTGTTACATTACTGTTTTGTACTGAGAAAAGTAACTTGTTTGTGTACTTCAGTGTTAACAAAAAATCATGATAAAACCCCTTTGCGACTCGTTGCGCATGTTGGCTATATTTACCAGACAGCATGTAGCCAACTGTACATGTACCTTTGATGTATTGACCCTACTGTCATTTTGTAGCCTTCCTTACAGCCCACAATCGGTAACTCGTCAGTGTCAGTGTTCTGCAGCTATGAGCGCACATTCATCATTACGCATGGTTTTAGTATTCCTTTGAGTGTCCGATATAACTTTCCCTGATACGGCTGCACTGAGCGTTTGGTCGCTAAGAAGGCTGTTAAGAGTGGGTCAGGGCGATCTTACACTTCCTTCTTAGTGAAAGATCTTCTTCAGCTAAGAACGACTCTGGGAAACACGTCCTTCTTTCACAGTGCTCTTAAGAGCGTTCCTAAAAAGCTCTTAGCGCTTAAGAGCTAAGAGGAGGGAAAAGGACAGGTGAAAAAACGAAGGGAAAAACACAGAGAGGGACAAACACACAGGAGAAACTGAAAAAGGAGAGACACACAATACAAGGACATAATATCAAAATAAATCAAAACACAACAACAAGACACAGAATCGTGACAGTTCTCTTTAGTTTATTTTGCTCCAAAGTAGTGATTATAACTCTGGAGAAGATTTTAAAAATGTGTGTCTGACAGTCGGTTCCTCTTGGGGGTAAGGACAAGACTTCAATTGCCCCCCCGGGGACAATAAAGTTTTTTGATTTGAATTGAATTTCCAAGGCTAAAAAGTCTCTCCACTGATGTATTGGATGGTGTAGGGGCATTGACTCGCAGAAAGATTTTCTTGATAGTTGAAGGTTTCCCTTTCTGCTGAAAGTTGTGACAACCAGGATTTCAACACTTGATTGCACCATCTGTACACACCCCAGAAACAACAATTTTCACAGCCTACTCACCAATTCCTTCCTGGTTCACACCACAATTCAACTCCCCTTCCGTTTTAGCTCATTTTTTTTTTTTTTAAGGAGGAAGAGAGCCGCCGGTCGGTAGAAGTACAAAGAAACGCAAATGGAGCAACACACTCATTTTTGTGGAAAAACTCACAGTAAGGTTGTTAAGTCCCTTAAAAAAATGTGTGCCATCCACAACCGTCTCCTATCAATAATCGTCTTCACTCTCTCGGATCGCTACCTTTCCTCTGATCAGCTGTTTACGGAAGCTGGTCAATCATCCACAAACCAGCAACAAAACCCAGACTGGATTATGACTGGCTGGACTGGACTCCATGACTGACTGACTGACTGACGCTGTAAGTCAAAAACAACTATCTATTTTCTTTTTTGATAGTTTATTTTGTTACTTGATTATTATTCATGAATTGAACATTGCTACCTCATGGACTGAACTGATTTTCCTTTTCTTTTTCTTAGAGCAATAAACTTATTAGCAGTAAAAAAGGGTGGAAGAAAACCCCAAGTGGAATTTTGAGTTGCATTGTTTTTTTTGTTCTGTGGACTTTGGTATTTTGGTTGATTGTGATTTGAAATATATTTGAAAGACTTTGTGTTTGAATTTTTCTTGTTGGGTTGAATGGTCATTCAGTGTGTCGGGTGTACATTTTTTGGTGTGTGAGGTTTGACAAACAAACCTTGACTGACTCATCTGGAGGACTGAGGAGTCTGCCAGGAGAGAAACCTGACTGGCACCCCTAAGAAAACAGGAGAAACTCAAATAAAACAAAGTCAAACTGTCACAAAGTCCAAGTCCTTGCAGTAATTCACGACCCCGCCCGAGGCCTCCAAATTTCCTCAAAGTCCAAACTTCGTGCAAGCAGAGTGAACAAAGAACTCCAATGTCCAAATTATAATCCACAATTGCTTGGTAAAAATGGTTAATCCTTCTTGTGCTCTGGTGTCCCTGGATCCAACTGCGAATCTCTTTCATTCTGTGATGATAAGCTGCTCACATACTCTGTCTTGTAGGTTAATCCAAGGTAGAAGAGCGGAGGAAAAAACATTGTCTCCTCTGTTGCTGTATGTTTTATACTCTCTCAGTTGGCCATCTATTGCTTAAGAGGGAGATTTTGCTTACTTCCTTATAAGGCCATGCAGCTGCTTCCGGTAGCATGCTGATGCACTGGTCAACTGATGTTCCTCTTTTTCTATGCAAACTCATTGTGGAATATCGACCTTTACCCCCCTTCAGCTTGTATATTACTTTTGTCTGATTAATCACTTCATTCAATTTCGTAACTGTTTCTCATTTGTATAACTTAATTTTTACTTCATTATAACTTCACTGTGATCATGGCAACAATCATCACACATTTGATTATTAATACAATACTCTTAGCAGAGCTCTTATATATTTCTTAATCACTTAAGAAAGAGACAGAACTAGGTATAATGTCCTTTTACTTGCAATGGTATATGGCCAGTGTGTAGAGATTTCAACTCTTTTGACACCCCAAACATTTGGGAATGGCACTCCTGTGCACTGCTCTGGTTTCACTGTTTGAAGACAGCCGTTTCTCTATATCCATGGTAGCGAGGAGACTGAGTGTGTGCAATGCACATCTGTTATGTGGAGGGAGAACAAACTTGTTGTGATCATCATCACTGGTGGAATGTACATTGTGTAGATCTTCGAGTATAACTTCTTTGCTTCCTTCATCCTCCTCTGCTTCAGAGCTGGAATTAATTTTCTAATACACGTGGAACACCTTAACAAAATTGGAACTGTTGTCTATGACTGTGTCACTTTCCTGCTTAGGCCAAATTATATGTCTGTCTGTTCGAACTCACTGGCAATTAGGGAGTAGAGGGATGGATCCAGTGCACTGGCATTCCCCTAGAAATTTTGTTTGCTGTCCACAAGTTAGCTGTGGTAGAAAAATATTCCAAGTCCTCAACCATTTTTTTTTTCAGTTCTTCCTCCATATAAGAGTAAGCTTTGTCGAGGTAGCTAGCAAATGTTTTGATTAGTCAGGTACCTGTCCTGCCTTCATGCTATGGGTCATCTGGATTTTATTAACAATCTTACAGAAATATGGAGACCGTTGATATTGGTAGCATCTTGTTCCCAACATAGTCAGCTACAAGCTCGTTAATTTCCTTCTGAGGACAGTTTTAGCAGAACTAAAAGCCAGCCGCTACTGTGATGCTGTTCTTGTCCTTTTCACCCCAAAATTCCAAATTATGAGAATATTTCCACAAAGTTAATGCTGTCCTCTCTGCCATCACGCTACATTAAATTAGCTAGCTATGCATGCGCACTGACACAACTATTGGTTTACATTCTGCTTGCACTCAGCCACCTGCTGAGCAAAAACAGTACAAATCCTTCAGGGATTTTATTTTTATAAAAATAAAATCTCCTTGAACTGCCACCTTAACGTGGTGGAGGAGTTTGAGCACCTGAATGATCCTAGGAGCTACATTGTCCAGGGCTTGATGCCCCTGGTAGGATCTCCCAAGGCAAACAGGTGTCACCTCGTCACCTCGCTAGGGGGGAAAGAGCCTGAGCTAGTGCGAGAGGTTGAGTGGTACCGGCTGGAGATAGTCGGGTTCACCTCCACGCACAGTCTGGGTTCTAGAACCCACCTCCTTGAGAGAGGCTGGACTCTCTTCTATTCTGGCGTTGCCCGCGGTGAGAGGCGGCTGAGCTGGGGAGCTATAAGCAAGCCCAAACCAGCTCGCCTGTGTTGGAGTTTTCCTCGGTGAACAAGAGGGTCACCTCCCTGCGCCTTCGGGTTGGGGATAGGCCTCTCACTGTTGTTTCGGCTTATGGGCCGAATGGCAGTGTCGAGTACCCGGCCTTCCTGGAGGTCCTGGGAGGGGTACTGGAGAGTGCTCCAACTGGGGACTCCGTCGTTCTACTGGGGGACGTGGGCAGCGACAGTGTTACCTGGAGGGGTGTGATTGGGAGGAACGGCTTCCCCGATCTGAATCCGAGTGGTGTTCTGTTGCTGGACTTCTGTGCTAGTCACGGTTTGTCCATAACGAACACCATGTTCAAGTGTAAGGGTGTTCATCAGTGCACGTGGCACCAGGACACCCTAGGCCGGCGGTCAATGATCGACTTTGTAGTCGTGTCATCTGACCTCCGGCCATATGTCTTGGACACTCAGGTGAAGAGAGGGTGTAAAGACGGACTGCCGTTACGTCGGTGATGGATCAGCCGACAGGTTTCGGAGTAATTGAAGACGCACACACAGCTAATTTTAAATTGTTTATTGAGATAATGACTGCGGGTTTGGCTGTGTACTGAGGCCATCGGAGTTCATCTGGGAGAAGAGAAAGTGGTGATTAGCGAGGCACTGTTGCAGTATGTGAAGAGGCATAAGATCGCTTAGGTGAACAAACTGTGGATAATTGTGTGACGTGTAAAACTTACCTTTGCTGCTTCTCTTCCTCCCAGGATGTGTCCCGGCCAAAAGAGTCCCCCGGGGGTACGGACAGCTTTTATGGGTTCCGCTTGGCTGAGCGGGAGGAACCAAGTGAGCGATAGGTAGAGGGGAGTTTAATTGTGGGGTTAAATGTAGATACATGTAAATTCATTATGGTTATGTCTTTGGGTGATTTTCGTTGGTTGATATTTATTGTATTTATATTTGGTAGGGGGTTAAGTAAATATTTGTTATTTATGGTATGTTAGAGTGAGTAGGTAAAGGAAATGGCATGTGCCAATTAGGGACAGGAGGTGCTGGGGGATTTAAACAGGTCAGTTGGAGGAGAAGGTGGTTGAGTGAGGATGTTGGCAAAACTGAGTTGTTGAATATCAAATAAAAACATCACGGCTGAAGATCTTCTGTCTGAGACTCCACTTTTGGTCACCACGACCGCTCGGGCAACCTAACAGAGGGGCTGAGCTGTCAACTGATCACCACCTGGTGGTGAGTCGGATCCGCTGGCAGGGCAGAAAGCTGGACAGACTTGGCAGACCCAAACGCACTTTGAGGGTCTGCTGGGAACGTCTGGCAGAACCCTCTGTCAGGGAGGCCTCCGGAAGAGCTTTGACCAGATCCCAAGGGAGGTTGGGGACGTTGAGTCCAAGTGGACCATGTTCTCCACTTCCAGTTGTGACCTTAAGGTCTCCGGTGCCTGTTGCGGCGGCAATCCCCGAACCCGGCGGTGGACACCGGAAGTAAGCTGAAGAAGGAGTCCTATCGAGCCTGGTTGGCTCGGGGGACTCCTGAGGCAGTTGACAGGTACCGGCAGGGCAAGCGTGCGGCAGCACGGGTGGTCGCGGAAGCAAAAACTCGGGTCTGGGAAAAGTTCGGGGAGACCATGGAGGAGGACTACCAGTCGGCCTCGAGGAAATTATGGCAAACCATCCGGCGCCTCAGGAGGGGGAAGAAGTGCTCCACCAACACTGTTTACAGTGGAGGTGGGGAGCTGTTGACCTCGATTGGGGACATTGTTGGACGGTGGAAGGAATACTTTGAGGATCTCTTCAATCCCACTGACACGCCTTCCACAGAGGAAGCAGAGGCTGGGGACTTAGAGGTTGATTCATTCATCACCCAAGCTGAAGTCACTGAGGTAGTTTGGAAGCTCCTTGGTGGTCTCCGCATGTCTGCACTGGTTGATGCCTCAGTTCAATCCTATCCTACTAAGGACCAACCAACACTTCCCCAGTGGCAACACTTGCAATGCATAATGGGATGACAGAAACACCACTGTCTTCACCTAATGACTCTCCCATTTCAGGGGGTTTGGGACTCAAATTCATGGGGAAATGTCCTCTTAAGCTACAGTTCCCTACCTTGGCAGGATGGAGGACAGCTCTGACCCGTTATTGTACATGAAGAAGTGCAAAGATGTTCTGTTTCTTAATCCACTGGCTGATGAGGAGTTGATAGTATACCTCAGGAATGTCCTGTATGGTACAGGCAGGGACTGGTGGAAAGTCACTCATAGAAGTACACATTCTTGGACAGACTTCCCATCCAAATTCCTCTCTGCCTTTCTGTCGGAGGATTACAAGGACGAGCTGGCATAAAGAGTGCAAATACGTGTTCAAGGTGAGGATGAGAGTGTCAGGGACTTCACTTACATGTATGGTTCATTGTGCTGCTGCTGGAAACCAGACATTACAGAAGAAGCTGTCATGAAATTCATCCCCAAGAACATCAATCCTCAAATGGCAAGCCAACTGCAAAGTAGGGTGAACACAGTGGAGGAGCTGGTCAGGCTGGGACAACAGCCGGAGAAAGACAAAATTAGCCAGAAACATTATGACCAGCAGAAAAAACATCTAAACACACAAAAAGAAAAAGGAGAAACAATTCAAACACACGCTTTCCCCTCTCAACCACCATCCCCTTGACCTCAACACAACCCGACACTTCTTCTCAGGTATTTTGCTGGAGGTTTAAGGTAGCCATCCTCCTTGTGCATGTCCAAATTTTGACCAGCAGAAGAAACACAGATCTTCCACCACAGCACCATGTCAGTCACATCAGTCATGGAGGGCGGAGACGAGTCAACCTGGTCAGGCAACGGCATCTCCTTCCTCCCAAACCTTCACGCCAGTTTATGGACACGATGCCGCCCCTGCCTTTGGCAGTCCACTACCACAGCAGTTGAAGGGACTTCTTACTGCCAGTTCCTGGAAAGGACACTAGTTCAGCATCAAAGCATCAGAAACCAAACTGAGCCTGTGGACAGGCATGCCCTTACACCTGGCAAATGGAAAACCGGAGCACCCTTGGATGGACTGATGTGGATATACGCCTGCTTTGAAAAACATTGTTGTGCTGTCTTCTTAAACACTGGCATTCTCTGCAGTGCTTTTCAGTGGTATGCAAATTGATTTGGCAGGGGGCTCTTACTGGTTTCATGGGGAGATGGGGAGGTACTTTGTCCAAACCAATCAATCCAGCGCACCAGGAGGGTGGGAGCCTAGCAACCACGTTGCTCTCTACTTGGCAAATGTGCCTTGGTCCATACAACCTCCTTCACCAGACGTGTCAGACCTATTGGAAAAGGCAGCTCAAGGCTAACACCTGGAAGGAGAAATGAAAGAGATGCTGAGAGAGATGCTGCAATACAAAAATGATATCTGTACCACCAAAGTAGGATGCACTGGTTTGCTCAAACACAAAATATTTCTGACTGATGATATGCCTATAAAAAAGAAACCTTACTGTCTTTCACCACCAAAACAAAAGGTGTAACAGGAGCTTCTGGACAAAATGTTGAAAAGCAGTGTGATAAAACCTTTATCTTCAGCATGGGCTTCCCCAATGGTGATCATTCCTCGGAAAAATGGAAAACCCTGATTCTGTTTGGATTACAGAAAACCCAATGCCAAGACACATACTTACAGATGCTTATCCCATCCCTACCATCCAGGGAATCCTTGAGTCCCTTGCTGGAGCTACAGTGTTCTCTGCTCAGGATTTTAACAGTGGATACTGGCAAGTGGAGATGGATCTGGATGCCCAAGCTAAGACTGATTTCATCTGTCTATATGGTCTTACCCTTTGGCTTGAAAAATGCCCCTGCCCCCTTCCAAAGGCTCAGGGATATGGTCTTAGGAGAACTTAAAGGGTGCACTAGCTTTGTGTACTTTGATGATATAATCATCTATTCTGGCTCCTGGCAGCAAAATTTCAAGGATGTCCAAGCCATCAATCCTGGCTTATGGGGGCTCCCAATTTGTCTTCCCTGTCTCCCAAGCCACCTGCAAAACATGAAATGTGTCACACAAACTGTCATCTACCTATCGTCTTCAGACAAATCTTACGGAAAGTATAAACCAGAGACCTTAAAGACCATGATAGCCTCCTATGTTGGCTCCAGTAATAAGCACTGGAATAAACACCATCCTGAATTCAGGTTTGCCTTGAACTCTGCTGTACAGGAATCCACAGGAGCTACCACAGCTGAACTCAACCTTCACCAGCCACTCTCGGGATTACTGGTTGTATTGCTACAGCCCAGAGAGGCTGTCCCTGATTCGCCAGCCTATCCGAAGATCTCACAGCTTGAGGAACTTTAGGCTTTTGTCACTAAAACCTTTCTGGCCCACTACCCCACTGCACAGCAGGTGGAACAGGAACAATGCCAGAAGTTGAAGGAGATATTTGAGGGTAAGGATGAGGATTTCTTTGGATTTCCAGATGCAAGCCCTGCTTCTCCATTTGGTTTACCTGAATACTGGAAAGCACAAGGTGTGAGATTGATGATCACAGTAATCCGCTGACATGTGAATCTGAGGAAGAGGGGGATAGAAACCTTATAGATCTGTGAATGAAGTGAGGAATTTTACTTATTGCCTTACTCCATGGGGCTGCGTTTTTTTTCAAGGTGGTGGGGGGAGTGTCGCTATCGGTCAAATTATATTGATTATAAATAAGAAATATGTCTGGCTCTGATTTACCTGCTTCCCAAAAGTATGGCCCCTTATGTTTTCTTTAGGTTTAGCCACAGCGTGCAGTATGGCGTCTGACACCGGCGAGTAAGGGAGAAAAACAAGTCCTCCACTCCTTCAGCCTGCCAAGGCATTTTGCACCGTGTTAAGTTGGCGATATTCGTGTTTGTCATCATGAACGGAAACAGTTCATTCAAAGAAAGCAGTCACTGGAGAACCAACAACAAAAAAATCACTATGGTACCCGTGAGTCGGCGGAAGCCTGGTGATCCCTTGTTTTGCTTTATTTTTTATCTTTCTTCGTCTTCTTGGGGGTTTTTTTGTTTATGGATTGACTGAATCGAAGTGGAGTGTTTTTATAGTGTGGACTGAACTGAACCTAACTTTGATTTCTTTCTTTTGTTCGTATATGCAAACCATGTAATATGGCCCCTGATGAGTGCTACTTTGGTCAGATTGAAAACAAACAGACACACACCCTTGGGGCCAGTTGTTAACGTACAAGGTATTCTGGCATTTTCGGGCGAACAAACCAGCAGTCAAAAGCATGCAAGTCACATGAGGTGAGGTTTGCTAATCTTTATGTGTGAACAGATAGCTTGTTAGTGTTAGCTAGCTTGGTAGCTTCCAGCTAGGTGGGTTTGTTACACTGACTAGTTTCTCTTCAGCTCAACCCTTGCCCCACCTTTTTGCCCATTTATGATTAGCTGGGAGTTAGACAGAGTCAGTTACTGCCAAGATAGCGACAGCCAGCGACCTACATCAGGCTTCATTTTGGCCCTTTAGACACCTGTGGATGACGTCACAGTGGCTTTATCCACTATTGATATGGTCAGTGGTTGTAGCAGGCTTCGATTTAGCAGTGCTCCTGTCCAGTACTAAATCATAACGTAAAAAATTCAGATTCATGTATGCATATTTCTACCACGATGACATTATTGTTGCAGTTTTGTACTGCTGTATTAACGTGAGATCACAGGAGGGGGCACCAGGTCAGGTGACTGATTGTTACTGATAAACAAAGCAGGTTGTTTTTCTTAACCATACCAAGTATTTGTTGTGCCTAAATCTAACCAACCATGGCCATGTAACAACATTAATAACAGTCCAAAATTCATAATACAGTATGTTGTATTAGGTTGTGTTTGAAAGTGTTTGTCAGTCAGATGCAGATAGTACTTGCCTAACTTGACTGTTGGTGCCATCCATGTGCAGAACTGATGCTAGAGAGGTAAGTAGAGCACCATAGATTGAAGCTTAAGGGCCCTGACTAAGCTGCTGTATTTGACAAGTTGGGACTGAGAGTATGCTGAAAATGGTGTGTAAAGCCTAAATATTTAAACATCTTATTGGGATAAGTCTGTTTTATAATTGCTTAACAAGGTGATTGAGCCTGGCTTAGTTCAGTCAAGGACAGACAGTTGTATTTTCTGTTTAAATAGGACAACAGGTGTAAGAATATTTTCTTTCTGGACATTTTGTTGTTTTAGTACTCTAAATGTCTAAAAGAGCTTGTGAAACAAAGAACTCATCACTTGCATGATCCTAGCGGAAACCACAAGAGAGAGACAATCATCTCTTGAGTTACAATATGGTTTGAGGAGACGGGATAGGCTAGCTGATTAGCTTGCTAACTTCAGTAGATATCTCAATACAGTACACAGACATCTTTGACATTACCTCAACATTACAGTTCCTTCACACTCTGTTGATAAGATTAGTTCGGTTTTTCAATGTTTTAAAACAGAATTCTGACCATATCTCACATCTCACCCCTTTAACCAAAACAACTGTCATTCACTAACCATCACTACATACTTTGAACTATATAAACAAAATGAAGATAGTTAGTCATACTGTATGTCAGTCAGCATATGGCCTTGGATCTTCTGGTTTCAGGCCTTTAACCAGAATTTGGAGCCTGGCTGCATTCAGACATCAGAGCATTAGCAAAGTCCAACACTGATGTCTGCTGATATAGCCTGGCTCACAGTGGGCATTCCAGTTCATTCCAAAAATGGTGAATGGGTTTGAGGTCAGGAATCTGTGCAAGCTGGACAAGTTCTTCTACAGCCAAGTGGGATAACATTTCTTTATGAAGCTGGCTTTTTGCATGTTGAAACAGGAACACAAACTGTTGACACTAAGTTGGAATACTGCATATTTATTTTTCTGAAAATTTGATGGCTCTGTGACTCAATGTAATTTAATACATGAGAGGCATAACTGGAACTAGGACTAGACAGTATTGTAAATTTTATATTGTAAAAAACAAATGAAATACAATGACAGTGAATGTTTCACAGATACTTCCTGTAGAAACATTTCCTAATCATTTTGGAATTGTGTTTCCCTTTATGTATTCTCTATTTCTGCTACATGTATTTGTTGTATTTGAATAGAATGCAATTTTTATGGGACACAACTGCTGAAATAGTAGATCCACTGTGTAACGCTTCAATCAGAGGGTGCAGGTTAACAGTTCATCTTAGGTTTTATACATTCATATCAATTATGAAGGGCACGTCATTCAATTTTAGCTGAACATAAATATTTGATATACTGAATGCATTTAGAGCATTTCCCTCTTAGTGCTATATAATAAATGAGCCTAGTGTGAATGACAAGTAAACTAAGTTTCACTCAAGTGTAAGAAATGCTGAATGTTTTTTTTAAGGAAAATTATTCATGTCACTTTTCCTTTTCAGATGAGAAATACTGCAGACAAGGTTGTTCTTTGCGTAAAACACAGAGCTGCACGGGCTCATAAAGGAGAAGCATCCATTTGGTGTGTGTTCATAATCACTGTCAGACGGCTGTGACCAGATGGCAGAGATGCTACTTTGGACAAACTCCAGAGCCACTTCGGTTCTCTAAGGAGATTTCTCTGTGAAATCTAACCTTGAATCTGCCAAAGATTTTTTTCCAAATTCCGCGTATGCCCACAAAAAGTTGCTGCTGGCTTTGTTGTTGTGCTTTCAGGATCGGATTCTGTCAAGTGAAAGTCATTCACCTTCAGTGATCAGCTTGAATGCCTGCCATCTACTCACCGCAGGGCTTCAGAGGACCTGGAGAGGAGTCCAGAGAGCATGCGCTTCACATTACATGTGAAACAGAAAAAAAAAAGAAGAAAACACTTCCAAAGAAATAAGAAGGAATACATTCTGCTGGAGATTGCTGACTTTCAGAGAGCAGGGTTTTTAAACAGTTTCCTCCAAAACTTTGTCCATTTTTCATGTCATAAGTGATCATAAAATTGCTCCAATCTCCCAGCCAGTTTTACACTCAAACAGAATTTCATCTGCTCTGAATGAGGCTAAAAAAATCTTTGAATCAAAAAGGCTTTTCTCAAAGGCAAGTAAAGTCAAGGTTATTTGGGATGACTTATTATTTTGATGACGCAGAGCACTCTAAGTGACGTTGTGATGGGGTTTCATGCCTGTCCTACAGAGTCCTTGATTAAAGGTGCCGGGAGAAAGCAATAACAGCAAAGCTGTGCTCCAGCATTAACCCCTGTGAATTAGAGAGGAGAGACAGAGACAGAGGAGACAGAAGGCTTATTGTCACATGCAGCCATGTTTAGCATTCAAACGGTCTTCCTGTGACAACTGTTCAACCCTAAGCCTGCCCAAATGTTTTGGCTCTGATAATTATACATTTGGTTTGCAAAAATATTGAAAAGAAATAATGTGACATACTTCTATCTTTCCCACATATTTGTGGGAAGTTTCCTTCATTTTCCTTTTTCTATCACACAAGCTTCTTTATGACATGCACTTTCAGGCCTGTCTCCTGAAAATGACATACAGTACATACAGGGTTAACTAGTTTTGCCAGATATGCTGTGTAGGAAACATAACTGCTGCCTGGATTGTGTTTACTGGCAGCTTTATTCTATTCCAAGTCTTACATTCTTGTATCACATATCAGTCAGCAGACTGAAGAAAAAGAAAAAAAAAACAACTAACAGATACTGTCCTGTTTGACTCAATATCTTGTCAATATTTAACACTTTCTTGCTTGCTGTCCACTACTGGACATATATTTGGTGGTAAATCCCCAAAGCCCTGTCCACGATTCCAGTTGATGATCACCCTTGTAAGTATTTTGTTTTGAGATATGACCTCATTAATACACAATGGCAGAGGGGTAAAAAGATGCACCAAGCACCCGAAAAAATTCATCCTCTTACTCTCAGAAAACTAGACGGACAGGTTTTGCCTGCTCCAGCAAAGGGCCAGAAGTTACTACTGTCTTTAGTTCGCACTTCCAAATTCACTTCTGAGGTGCGTCTGTGTGCTCTACATGTCTTTTTTTGCCATTATCAGTTGTAACTCTGTCCTTTTTCGTGTAAAAATTGAAGCTGGTGGTTAATATCACTGTTACGTGACTATATCTGAGTTTTGGTCTGCTGGTCAGACAAAACAAGCAGATCTAACCCCCTCTCAGTCTGACGGGGCCACCATGTGTGAGCCCTGACACTGGCTAGCACCTGTTTGTTTCAAGCCAAAACAACTAGCTACTGTTCTAACTCAGAGAGTTTCTCTAGCCCAGGGGTCGGCAACCCAAAATGTTGAAAGAGCCATATTGGACCAAAAAAACAAAAAACAAATATGTCTGGAGCCGCAAAAAATTAAAAGCCTTATATAAGCCTTATAATGAAGGCAACACATGCTGTATGTATCTATATTAGCTATATTAGCCTACTATCAAAATGACTAAGTTGGCTACAAATACATAATGAGCCTTCATGATTAAATGTTTATTTTCCCTGCAGTGCATCCTGTAGCTCATGACGCACCACGTGACTATTCTGTTGTACGATGCCGCCTCAAGTTTAACTTCATTACAATATTAATGAATTATGTTTCATTGCTTTGATGAAATTAAAGAAATGCAATAAATAAATCCGATTTTTGATGTCATTTTTATTTTGAGGATTCGAAAAAACAACAACAAAATGGAACGTGCATAACGTGCCCCTTATCTGGGCAACAAACAGCCTGCATTTATAAAAATAAAACAGCAGCCTTTTGAAAAGGTAAAGTATATAAAATCAAATTAATACAGTTTAAGTTTGATTTCTGCGCAAATGCCAAGCAAGTCAGTGCAAGGATAAAACGTAGCAGCATCCTCTTCTCCTTTGACACACAACCAACGCAGCTATCCTCGGACCTGAGCAACAAAACACAATAATATCCCTAAGTGTCATTCCAAATATATACTGACAAAAATCAGAAATCACTTTATAAAAACAGCCACTTTGTTACTAAATATGTGCCTATGACAGGATTGTGTTCTTACCCGTTTAATGTGACTTCTGTTTTCGGACATCACTGGTCAGCTTCTCAACATCGGGCATGTAGGTGTAACTTTAATCTTGACGCATGACTGCAAGCTCTCATCTGTGAGGCGGGTGCGATATTTTGATTTGATGTAGTTCATGTTTGAGAATATCTGCTCGCACAGGTATGTTGATCCAAAGATGGATAATACTCCAAATAGATATGCAGCCGTCGGTTTGTTTACAACAGCCACCTGCCTGGCATCCCGCCCTGCTGATAGAAACGTGTGTCGCAGGCTGTGACGCAAATCTTCGTTGACGGAAATGTTGAAATTTAATATTTATTCTACACATTTTTACAGCATTGGAAAACGTTAAGAATGTTTGTGTCATGTTTGTCCTCCTACAGAAACCATATTAAAACAAAAAATATATTTCCCTCCCCCATCTTTTTCCATTTCCAAACATTTTTGAAAGAGCTCCAGGGAGCCACTAGGGCAGCGCTAAAGAGCCGCATGCGGCTCTAGAGCCACGGGTTGCCGACCCCCGCTCTAGCCTGTGTCCTTTGTTTACAACTTTTGAGACTAACATAATTTTCCCACACACATACTCAGATTTTATCGGGGTCAAATACAATGCCGTGTGAGGACTGCCAGCTTCTTCAGAAGCATAACTAACCTCGAGGATATCTGCAGACTCTCGGAAAAGCTGAAAAAGAAGGACAGCCTGTTGACCAGCTTCATTGACACCACTTCTGCTCAGGCCAAAAAGACATCTGTGTTAAGCTTGGCCAAATCAGATGCCGTTCTGTGGAATCCAGTAACCCATCCCTGGCCTTCCTCCTGCTCAACTCTCAATCCCCTGGCTACCTTGACTGAGGTAGTTGTCTTGGGCCACAGGAAGAGCGGTCTGCTAGCAGTCTCACCACTTCACCTGGATCTTTCAAATGCCTCTGCGATTATTTAGGATGAAATGCTGGCACCTCCAGAAGATATTTCTGTGGGTGATAAACTACTTCTTCTGTCGGAGAACGCCATCAGGACTTATCCAACCTGTTCATACACGTGGGGTCCAATGACGCCAGTGAGCATACTTCACAAATCATCCGTGCAGCTGTTTATCTCTGCCCTAATGGACACTGGGAAACGCATTCTCTTATCTGGTCCAATACCATCCCAGGGCTGTGGGTGCTTTTTCTGTTTATTGTCACTGCAGACCTGGCTGAAAGGATAGGCAATGCTGCAAATAAGAATCTCGACTTTGCAGAAGACCTGTTCTAGAACTGTAGCCCACTGTACAGACCCGACGGACTTCATCCAGACCTGCTTGGGGAAAAGCTGCTCTGTGCAAATATTGACTATGCATTGGTTAACCAGTGAAATGCCTGTTGGACTGTCTGAGACAAGCCATGCCACCTTGATGTAATAAAGTCACATCCCAGTCTGTACAACACTCAGACACCATCATTTTATTTCTAGAGCATCTAGTTCTGTGAATTATGACAATCTTATAACTATTAGGTGTGCTTTGATTCCATCCGCACCTCCCCTGTCCTCCATATTAGGTCTGCAAAATGTGAGATCACTGCCAAACAAATCATTTATCTGTCAAGATTCAATTTTGTCTCAAAATATAAACTGTTCACTTATCACTGAGTCATGACTTTCTCCAGGTGACCTCTCCCCTCTCATTGAAGCTACTCCCTCAGGCTACTCTCACTTTCATCAGCCCAGGTTGCACAAGGTGGTGGGGTTGCCTTAATTCACAAAAGTGCCCTCAAGTGCTCCACTATTTCAATTGGCCCCTTATCATATTTTGAATCTCTGGCTTTTGTAATAGATGTAATAAATGCTCCTGCCACTCTGATCTTCTTTCCTCTTGTGTTTGTCACCTTCCTTTGTTTTCTTTTGTTTTCATCTGTGGTCTGTGAAGCGCTTGGGGTCTACTGTGTTGGGTGTAAAGTGGTATATAAATAAAGTTGAGTAAGGGACAAATAAAAAAAAGGATTTCAACTAAATAAGATGGATTTCAACTAAATAAAATGTTAGAAATACGTTGGGTCAGATTTCTTTCAACATTTGTCATGCACATTTTTTTTTTTTTACCTGTGTGTGTTTGTTGGTTGGTTGGTCTGTCAACATTTCCATTATTTCCTTGGTGTATTCAGGTGGCTGTATCTACGAGTGAGTACAATTTGATGTGGATGGAGGGGTGGAATTTTGTGTATTACCAGCAAATCAGATCAAGTAGTAACAGTTAATGGCCTCATTGTGATAGATGAGCCTTTCCATGTTAAATCCTAGTTTATGGTTAGAATGGTTACTGTCAGTTGCAGCAGTACTTTTGTTGTGTCTTAGTTTTATGTTCAAATTTCCATTAACCACCAACAGTAGTAGTTACCAGGGGGCTCCAGGAGGGGGAGCGTGCAACTGGAGCTGCGTTGTGGAAACCTGGCTCTATCCTCACACTCATTTCACACATGATCTGAGGAAAGTTTGTGTTCTCACATCATTCATTCATTCAGTTCAAAAGGAGAGTATATTTCCAGGTGAGTTCCTCATAATAAGGGTCAGTGTTCACTGCTCAAATACGCTGGGATATCTTGGGTCATACTTCATAACAGCCCATGTACGCACTGCTGATCAGGTTAGAATTTCTCCCCAACAGCGACTCACTCTGTGATCCATACAGTACCTTTCAGATTCATTAAGCTTCTTTTTTTTAAAATATATATTTATTTAAACAATTAAACACTTATTAGCCATACATGGTCTCCCTCTTCACCGATGTAGCTTACATCTCTGGGATGAAATTGTTGGACCAAATGTGGACCTCCCACTGGAATAGTAAACAAGAATGAGCTGACCGGCCTCACTGGTAATTTAGATTGATCTAAGTGGTAAAACTGTCCACTGAAGGACTGACTAAGAACTGGCATTGTACTATATTTGCAGTATTCAATAAACAGCATTCAATTCTACACCATAAATGTGAATAACCATATTAATTTATACTGCCAAAAGATGTATCAAAAGTGCCTATTCTGTTGTGTACAATTATCAATACAACAAGTGTCCCACTCACAACACACAAACATACTGTCTTACAAATAGTCCCCTGAGCACATGTACACATTTACAGGTTAACAGGTTACCATTAACCCTCATTATGAGGAACTGTTCATCAGGGTGGATCATCAGTGACAAAAAGCAGCCTCTGGGCTCTACTTAAAAGCACAGTGATATAAACACAGTCCACCTCTCCTTGTCCCGCTGTAGTCCTGTGCTCTGTCGGCTCAGAACACGCCCCATCCATCAAGTGCAACAGCTTGATCCGAGATGTTGTGGTCGAGACCGGTCTCTGGAAAAATGTGGGCATAGCAGTGTCTGTTAACGTTTTTGACCAGCCTGAGCCCCATTTCTCCATTTCCTTTTCCTGCGACCGAACATGAGCCAGGAGCAGCCTTAAACCAAGCTGGATTAGCATGGCTCTTATTCCAACTTAACTTAACCAGATGACCCCCTGGGGTGGTCTGGTTGTTCAGGTTGGATGCTCAAAAGATGACTCGGGCAGTGATCATTTCAAAGTCCACTGCTCTTAATCCAAAACAACCGCCTTCTTCTCCAGTGCTGATGAAAGTATTTTATGCCATAGGCAATTCATATTTAACAGTAAACAGAAATTTGTTAAGTTAGTTTACGATTCTGATTGCGTTTGATGATTTTCTAAGATAACAATGAACAAGAAATATTTTAAGACTTCCCAAAGATAAATCAAATATTTAGTACATTATTTAATTTAAAACCTCATCCAAATTTGACAGCCTATGTATTGGTTTCTTGTATTATATTTTCTTATTGTTATCCTATTGCTTCAAGCATATGTATGAGCTGTAAAAAGAATTATTTTTCAATGTAATTATGAAATAAGCGTATATAATTCTATGATATGTATCTATTTTTTCAATTCAAGGCAAAGGGGCTTGCCAAAGCACCATAGTATCATTTATCCAGACATTTTGACCGACCACTGTCAGACCTGGACTAGAAATGAGGACTCAGATGCAGAGCAGATACAAATTGAGGCAGGCTTTATTATAATCCTGGATTTCAAATACCTCTTTTACAAGGCAACAAAAAACAGGCTATAAAAATTTCCTAAGGTTCAAGGTAGAGAGAAAACAAAGGGAACAGAAAATCACTCCTTAGAAGGCAGAAAAAACTAACTAGAAATACAGCTATGAAAATTACAAACAAAAAGGGCACTCCAACGGAGGCGAGCAAAGACTATAAACTTGACTACACTATAAAACAGAGCTATGAAAAATTACAACCAAAAATCACTCCAAAAGAGGCAAGCAAGGCTACAAACTGAAAACTCCAAAATAACAGGGCTAAGAAAATTATCAACAGAAAATCAGTCCAACGGAGGCAAGCTAAAGACTGCAAACAAACAGGCTGCTATGCTGAGCGATTAAATATACAAATAAAAGGTCACTCCTCAGAGAGGCAAAGAGACAAGGAATATAAACGTGAGAGTCAAGGCTTGGTTCTTGGACTGTGAGACGGGCTGGAGGTGTGCGTCGGGACGGAACACTCTGGCACAAGACAAAGGGAGACGCAGACTATAGAACACATGAGGTTAATGGGGAATAGGTGGACATGATCAGGAATCAGGGGAGACAATCAGACCGTGACACATGAGGAAGGGTAGGTGACCTGAAATGAGAGGAGAGTTACTTTCAAAATAAAACAGGAAGTCACGAGACAAAAACCCAGGACAAGACAACCTCACCGCGGTGTGACAACCACAGTGACAGCAATCGGAAAATATGCAATGCTACAACTGGGACACTGTCCGAAATATTTATTATTAGCAAGTGTCATCATAATCAGGAACTAATTTAACAATTATCTGCTTTTACTGCAGTTCTTGTCCAAGTTATGTTGCAGTCCAAGATGGCGAACATACTTTTGCATACCACAGTTGCACAAATTTTACATTTGATGCTCAACCCTGACTATTTCAAATAAAAAAATTTTTTTATTTATTCTCAGCAGAATTAGCACTTTTCTTAGTGGGGCATTTTTTCACCAAACTCTCAAGAGACAGTGAACCGATGTTTATGAACCTTCATAATTGCTTGATAAATGGTTAATAAAGGATTTCATTGTTTGTTAACAGTGCGATTACTATTAAGTAAAGTTTAATTGACTGTTAATGTATTGTTGACTGTATAATGTATTGAAGGAGGCCAAGTGTGACCTGGCCTCCTTCATATCCTACATAAACCTAATGGCTTGGTATTTTTGACTCTGTTTGGATATTGTCAGACTGTGCACTATGAAACAGGCAGCAGAATTCTGTAAACATATTGACATTGATGAGGAAAAATAAAAGGGGATCTGAGTTTATTAGACTAGACGAAGTGTCCAATGCACTCATAATGGTCTTTATTGAAAGCACAGGGAACTACAGACAAGAGCAAGTGTGGCTCAGGAGGTAGATTGTGGCATTTCACTAATCACAGGGTTGGCGGTTCAATCCACTCTTCCTGTTCACAAATAGAAGTATCATTGGTCCCTAAAAAAGCTTGTGATGGTAAGACTAGCACCTTGCATGGTAGCTGCTATTGGTGTGAGTGTGTGTATAAAAGAAAGGCAAATTGGAAAGCGCTTTGGATAAAAGCTATGTAAATGCAGCCTTTAAAGAGACATTCTGCTGAAAAATAACTTTTAAAACCGATCGATGATGTCACCCTTGACACTCTTCATTCTTCATATTTTTATTGTCCAACTCATCACTCCAGCAGTAACGGTGCGGTAAGGTGCCAAATATCATGCAAGCTGTAGCCATAACTAGTGTCTGAATAGAGCTGTTACAAAAAAAGAGCTATATTCTAAAGCCATTACTTGAACAAATGAAGCCATCCATGTGTAGATAGTGGCTAGTGAGACCAAGCCTAGATTCATATGCAAGTGTTTTTCCAAAGTGATAGTGACCATTTGGGCCATCAAATAACTGGATGTGTTGTTTCTGCTTGTGCTGCTGCGATGTGAAGGGTAAAATGGAGGCTGAAACAGCTCTTTTCCTTTGTCTTTGCCATGATCAAATACCCGTCCAAGCAAGAAGCAGCTAATGATTAGCATAATCACTCAGTCCCCAGAGCACTCAATCACCTCCAGTGGCAGTTTATGATGCAGAAGGGCAGACATGATGGAGAGGAGCTTTTCTAGCCCATAATTGACTGTAAATATTCTTCTTTATTTTTCTATTTAGTGGCACAGATACAGCTGTATGTATGCCGCCTGTGAATTGTAAATATGTGTGAGCAGAAGGAAATGTGGAGGATTCACTGCTCTGTTGTTTTTAGGAAAGTCTTCACCAAACAGGTGTTCAGGTAGATAGCTCATCCCAGAGGTAACCAGACACACATTTGGATTTAATGGCAGTCAGGTACTAACTAAGAGCCAAGAAATGTTTAGAGTTCTGAGGTCTGCGTATGTGGCTAAGCAATGTGTGTGGCAGTTCCTATCTCACACGCAAACTTGAACATTCACTAAGAGACTGTATTAACAAAAAGGAGGAGCAAATGATAAAATGTTTCTGCTCATGGAAACAACAGCAGAACGATGAGGCATTTGGGAAGAGTGCGAGATGTCAGCTTGTATCCACATTCCAACATCATTAGTGTTAATGTCAAGCTAATGTCCCCGAAATATCCTGCTTTGCCTGATTTGACATTTTCGGAAGCCACATTTGATGTCAGAGAATACACGCCCGAGGACGCATCAGAGAACAATTCCTCACAGAAATGAGCAAAGTGAGTTTTTTTCCAGTCCCTGTGGAGAGATTTATTTATACAACTGTCATCTAACTCTGTCGCAAACACACACAAACACACACACAGACACACAAGCCGGTCTGTGTCTGCGTTGGTCCCCCAGTGGAGCTGCCCTCTACTCTGCGTATCCCTAGAGAAAGAGGTCAGGATCCAGCCCAATCCTCCAGGGAATTGCCTCGTAAGACGCCGCCGCACCCCATCTTACTGCTCCAGAATCTACACACTCTTGAGCTGCAAATTAAATATAGCTGAAAAAACAAACAAATCTCAAAGAACATCTCTGAGGGCCCTCGGCCCTTATGGGAGGAGGAATAGCTCTTCTCTCACATTACCAGCACCGACAGACATGACAGAACACCAGGCTGTTGGTCACCTGCCACTCGCTTGTCAACACTGACTCAGACAGTCTCACACCTCCTGCGAGCGGCTCAGACCCACTGATAAGAAATCATCTTCACTTCTGACACAAAAGCTTGTGGCTGAGCATTGTGTGAAACAGTCATCCCGTGCATAAATCAATCACACTTCCATCTTAAGCGCTACAATCCAAGTAAGTGGTGACTTGTCAGATCTGCAGTCTGGGAGATGAAGGAGAGGATTTGTCAAGCGCAGCTTTCTCATAACTTTGCCACCCACTGAAA
The DNA here is from genome assembly GCA_039737535.1 of Lagodon rhomboides. Taxonomy (NCBI): domain Eukaryota; kingdom Metazoa; phylum Chordata; class Actinopteri; order Spariformes; family Sparidae; genus Lagodon; species Lagodon rhomboides. The sequence goes on along the minus strand of CM077788.1, from coordinate 3,071,002 downwards.
AGTAGATGGGTGTGGACTTGTTAGAAATACGGCATCACAAGTTAGACTGCTGTTCAGGATTCCTTTGCAAAGAACATGTGTGCCAGTGTTCTCACATGAAGTCACTGCACTGTGAAATCTCAGTCTCTTTTGTATTATTAAATCAAACATCAATTTGTCAATAACAATATTAGATCTTTTTTTTTTTTTTTTTACTTAACTAAAACAAATATCATTATCTAGCTCTATTATACACAGCGTCCACTACATTGGACAGATATTTAAAACCATTTTTAACCATGTCCCACTGACCAAGTGGTAAACCCCCAAAGCACTGTCCACAACTATTGTATCTCTCTTTGAGATATGGTATAATAAATTCAAAATAGCAGAGGGAAGAGGAGATGCACCAAGTCCCTGTGGAATAACTGTTACACCTTTTTTTTTAAATAAATCTTTTATATGTATATATATATATATATATATATATATATATATATATATATATATATATATATATATATATATATGTATATATATACATATTTTACATTTTATATTTCAAATAATTAAGATCTTAGAATTACTTTTATCCAGATTTTAATAACATTTTTCTTGTACATTTCTTTCTGTGACTGAAAATACATCTGTCCCCTCCTTTGGAAGTTGTGCACCAAAAGGGAACACTCTATTTATATAAGCCTTATTACTTTACACCTTTTTTGTGTGTTTTATCTGAAATTATGATAATAGTTTACACTTGTAATAAATAATACAATAATGCCCACAAGAGTGGACAGACGTATTTTCAACCCCAGAAAAAAATATTTACAAGAAAAATTATATTAAATCTGGTTACCATTTCAGATATATTATTTAGTTGAAAAATATTGCTTTTACCTGTGTGGTTTTTTGCCACTAAAGAGAGAGAATATGCATGGTGTCGTCTGTAGTCAACATTTATCCCTTCAGAATAAAAAATAAATACAAATGCTTTGACAGGGCTAGGCATGTAAATCAGGCAACAAATTGTTAAGTAAGGTCATGTTACAGGGCTAGTAATTTACATTACTGCAAATGTCAGCGTGATTAGTGAGGATTACTTACTTATGGAACATAAGGTCTGGTTTCACCTCTGGATCAGGACAAGGATGGTCTCACAGTTGGAGGAATAGTCACCCTGTGTATCAGTGTTCCTCACTGATGTGTTTCTCATCTTTTATTTCAAAATATTTAAGCACCCTGGACATTCAGGTATTTACTGTGTTTGTTTGATAGATATACCTTTTTTTCCCCGCTGTCACTTGACCGAGTCAGTGTAAATAAGGACAATGCATCTTTTGAGAACTGGGTTGCTTTTGTTTTGATTTAGTCCCATCTAAAGCATCTATTTTACTCTAGGAATGTTGATTGGTGTGCACGGCCACTTGGCTCTTACTTTTCTTGAACATTTTCTTAGCAGCCTCTCTGCCTTTCTCTCAGAGCCGATTAAAAACATTGCCACCACACAGGTACCGATCAATGCTATCTGCTGCCTGGTGAAACAGGAGTGTGATTGCCCACGGAAACACTGTGTTTAGTTCCTTATTAGCATGTGAGCTAGCACTCTCGGCGGGGGGTCAACTTCATCAGTTCCGACTCAAACTCTCAGCAGTAACGGTGGGGTGGTAGAGCCTGTCAATAGGTTCTTTTTGACCTACCTGCACAGCTTCAGAAGATTTCTTTGAAGAATGTCCTGATTCTTGTGATCATAAAAGCTGAAGGACACATTTTCTGTACAAACAGGATCCCACATATTACACGTACATAACTTGTGGTTATCGTTAATCACAAGCTTATTAAATGCAAATTTCACAGCTTGTTGTTAGCTCTCTTCCCTGTTACACAATGACCTCTATCCCTGTGTGACCAGGTTGAATGTACTGGAAGACAATGGTCATTAACAATGTGTAATTAGCTGCAGGAACATATGTAGGCCTTAAGTGTATTGAGGGGGGATGCCATCTTCTTTTTCAGTAAAGTGACCATAATGCAGCGCCCTTGTTTCCATGTCTTTTCCTTTTCCATCCCTAAGACACAGACAGAGAGCAAGGGTAGCCCAGCCACCAAGATAAAATGTCGGCACCAAACGTTTCTGCCAAATACTGATACGCTTGCATTTATATGCGTCATAGACTACATACCATCCTGATGTTTCTAATAAACATGTCATATCACGTTCACATTACATGTTTCTGGCTTGATTTTCATGTCTGGGGGTGGAGTGGATGGTGGTGGAGTAACAGACAAGAAAGCTGAGGGGCCACAGTGTTTCAACAGCATGCATGACATTGTGTTTACGTCATCAAAACGTTTATATTTTTGACAGGAAGTCAGGACATTTTCAGCCATTTGAACTTATGAGATCATTTCTGACATTAACTATTTAATGCCAGTGTGCATTCTTCATCAATGCAAATAGGTCAAAACTGACAGAGATGGTGGGAAAAAAAATGTATGTAGTTAAGCCTTTTAAATGCAGTATTCAAGCATCATGGCTTGATTTGTTTTAAAATGAACATAAACTTCAGTCAGATTATTTCATTCATGTGTGCCCTAAAGATTACACATCATTACAAGTAATCATCACAAATGATCTGGGAATTGTAATTGCTGTTTGCACCACAATTACAGGATATACTTATGTATAATAAATAATAAATTGCTTGCTGAAGAATTGCATTTTGCAACAATCGAAACCATCACCTCAATCTACGAACAAAGCAGGTCAGTGGTCAGTTCAGGCAGGGAGGGCAGACACATACAGCAAATGATTAGCATCTGTAAATATTTGATGTTGTTTGGTCTATTGCAGATTTTTCCATCACTGTTGCTTCTGTATAATATCTTCACTTGATTTTACTTCTATTGTTATGCCCTAATTGATTTCGGTATCTCTGCTTTTTCTAGGTCTATATCTTTGATGAAGTAGCCTTTGACTTATTAGAAAGAAAACCTTATAGTACCAGGAAATGGTTTGGCTGATCAGCATCGTCACATGAGTCATTGCAGTTGGTCTGCGAGTTTCCTGGGCTGTTAGTGCCATAAAGGCTAGAAAAGCATTGCCAGTTAAAATACAAATGCTCTGTTAAAAATATTAGTCCTCAAGAATTTATCAGTTATTGGTCCGGGATAGGATGCAGTCTGGATCCAGAACAAGACAGCCGTCTGCCTATTCTAATGGAGAGGGATGACAAGATAACAAGGCAATGCATTTTGGTCATTTTGCGGACAGAGGACATCCTCTCTCACTTATTTAGTAGTCTGTGTTATTATGGCAATTAACAGATTTCCTGCAAACTTTGTGTAGCAACACAGGCCTTATAAAAACCCATCTTATTGAAACTATTGAAAACATGGAGCCCAGACAAACCTTGTGACCTTTTCGAAATAACATCCCTGCTTGCTCCCTCTCTTTGTCTCTGCATGATAGAATCAGATTGTCTTTTCTGAGGGTTTAATGAGGGTTTGGGGTGAGCAGAGGAGCATCTTCTTTCTACAGTAGGCATCTCTGAAGATACAGAAGCCTATAATTAGACGTTTAAACATGGCTATCATTTACTCTGCCTCTGATGTCTCTGTCTTCTTCCACCTTTAAAATACTTTCTCACTGACACTGGGGAGAAGCTGCGACAGAGAGAGTCATTTAGAGTTTTAAAACTCCCCATTAGTTTGAAAACTCTCTATCAGACTTTGAAGCTGTATGTGTGTGTTTAATGGACAGATCATTACCACACTGCCATATGACATACTGTTTTACACAATTTGCATGACCTTTCCTTTGACATTGTGCACTTTTGATTTTGATTTTGAGTGAAATCTGCTGGACTGCTTTATAGCACAAAAAAAGAAGAAAAAACAAATAAAAAGAAATAGAGGGCACTGTAATAGTGCACATCCAGAGCTTCATGTCAAGCTTTGAGAGTCTCGCACAGTGGTGCATGAAGAAGGTTGGTAAAAACATCACTCTTGTTTACAGTGAAAGCCTTACACATGGCAATGGACAAATGGGGAACAGCAAAGATAACCAGGAAGGAGTCTAATGGTTTGCAGAAAAAGCAACTACACTAAAGATCTTAGGCGCAACTAATGGCCCCAGGAGGCTGCAAACTAGTCTCAAAAACCCTCCTTCCACACCTCGCCAACACTGTAATTGGGAGAATTTTTGTAAACCTACATAACAGACAACTTTATAAGCATTCTCTCGCCAGGTGAGCTGGATTGTGAATGTAAACTAACTCTGAAAATCTCTCTTCACACATAGTAAACCAACCAAAGCATCAGAATACACTGCCTATAAAAAGTATTCACCCCCCTTGGCTTTTTACCTATTTTGTTACATTAGAGCCTTTAGTTCAATGTTTTTTTTTAATCTGAATTTTATGTGATGGATCAGAACACAACAGTCTAAGTTGGTGAAGTGAAATGAGAAAAATATATACATAAAACTATTTTTTAGAAATAAAAAAATGAAAATTGGCACGTGCACATATGTATTCACCCCCTTTGTTATGAAGCCCATAAAAAGCTCTGGTGCAACCGATTACCTTCAGAAGTCACATAATTAGTGAAATGATGTCCACCTGTATGCAATCTGTGTCACATGATCTGTCAGTACATATACACAGCTTTTTTGAAAGGCCCCAGAGGCTGCAACACCTAAGCAAGAGGCACCACTAACCAAACACTGCCATGAAGACCAAGGAACTCTTCAAACAAGTAAGGGACAATGTTGTTGAGAAGTACAAGTCAGGGTTAGGTTATAAAAAATATCCAAATCTTTGATGATCCCCAGGAGCACCATCAAATCTATCATAACCAAATGGTAAGAACATGGCACAACAGCAAACCTGCCAAGAGACGGCCGCCCACCAAAATTCACGGACCAGGCAAGGAGGGCATTAATCAGAGAGGCAGCACAGAGACCTAAGGTAACCCTGGAGGAGCTGCAAAGTTCCACAGCAGAGACTGGAGTATCTGTACATAGGACGACAATAAGCCGTACGCTCCATAGAGTTGGGCTTTATGGCAGAGTGGCCAGAAGAAAGCCATTACTTTCAGCAAAAAACAGTATGGCACGTTTTGAGTTTGTGAAAAGGCATGTGGGAGACTCCCAAAATGTATGGAGGAAGGTGCTCTGGTCTGATGAGACTAAAATTTAACTTTTCGGCCATCAAAGAAAACACTATGTCTGGTGCAAACCCAACACATCACCTCACCAAAGAACACCATCCCCACAGTGAAACATGGTGGTGGCAGCATCATGCTGACGGGATGTTTTTCAGCAGCAGGGACTGGGAAACTGGTCAGAGTTGAGGGAAAGATGGATGGTGCTAAATACAGGGATATTCTTGAGCAAAACCTGTACCACTCTGTGCATGATTTGAGGCTAGGACGGAGGTTCACCTTCCAGCAGGACAATGACCCCAAACACACCGCTAAAGCAACACTTGAGTGGTTTAAGGGGAAACATGTAAATGTGTTGGAATGGCCTAGTCAAAGCCCAGACCTCAATCCAATAGAAAATCTGTGGTCAGACTTAACGATTGCTGTTCACAAGCGCAAACATCCAACTTGAAGGAGCTGGAGCAGTTTTGCAAGGAGGAATGGGCAAAAATCCCAGTGGTAAGATGTGGCAAGCTCATAGAGACTTATCCAAAGCGACTTGGAGCTGTGATTGCCGCAAAAGGTGGCTCTACAAAATATTGACTTTAGGGGGGTGAATAGTTATGCACATTGACTTTTTCTGTTATTTTGTCCTATTTGTTGTTTGCTTCATAATAATAATAAAAAAAACATCTTCAAAGTTGTGGGCATGTTCTGTAAATTAAATGATGCAAATCTTCAAACAATCCATGTTAATTCCAGGTTGTAAGGCAACAAAACTTAAAAAATGCCAAGGGGGGTGAATACTTTTTATAGGCAGTGTAAATGCTGGCAAGTATGTTTCTGCAAGCCATGGATATGCTGACACTTTACAGGTCTGGTTTGGTTTAAGCATGAAGACAGCCTGGCTAGGGTTAGGAAAACATTATGTTCTGACAACAAACACAGCTGAAGGAAAAATTGATGGTTTTGCTGATGTGGTCTCAAACAGTGGTCTCTTGCCTACCAGCTGTCTGAGCCATGTGTGAGGCCACGGGCCATTGCCTCCACATCCTGATAAGAATTAAGCTCATATACATGAATTCTAAGCGTAATATGAAACTTAGAAATGTCTGTTTGATATGTAACAATCGTACAAACATAATGTATCAGAGGATTTTTTATTACTGTATTCTGGCAACTGGGCTATCATTTTTCATGTGAACGAAAAGTGAAATATCATGAATAGATGTGTAAGTGTGCATTAAAATCTCCTGGGGTCCGTTTCACAAAACAGGTTCAACAAACTCTGAGTCTAATGTAGCGCATGCTTCATAAGCTGTGGAGAGAAAAAAAAAAAACAGAATGTATGTGTATGTGGATGTGTATGTATTCTGTAGGCCTATGTGTAATTGGTGGCTGGCATTTATGGGGTTAATTCCGCTTCCCTGACAGACAAGAGGATCATCCAATAGTATGCGTTATGACGTTATGGGGTGTGTCAACCGGGTTGCAGCTACACGCAGCCTCAGGTGGATAGTGAGAGAGAGGAGAGACCACACCGTCTGACTGGGTGTGTGAGGGATATCTCTGCCCAAAGTTGTCCAAAAGTTCAAAAAAAGAGTCTAAGACGACAGAATTCGCCGTTCACTAAACCACGGAGTCTTGTTTCCATTGTCTGCTCGGCCGTGAGTTAATTGTGTGTTTTGAGATAGAGGGTGTCGAGTAAAAGCGGCGCTAGCCGCGAAGCTAATGTTAGAGGCGCTAGCCGCGGAGTTCATGTTAGCTGCTGGCCACTAGTATAGTTTTATGTGTGTTGGTAGCTAAGGCAGCTGCCTATCGTGAATTTACTGAATTGAGCTAATGGTTAACATTGTGTGATTTGTGCAGGAAAAAATGCTAAGCTGTGTGTGTGTGCGCGCGCGCGCGTTGCGTCGTGTGTGCAGAGGTGTGTGCGCGTGTGTGTGTATGCATGAGCGCGTTGTGCATGTGTAGGTGTGTGTGTGAGGAGAAAAAGGGAAACTTATGAATGTTTATTTCATTTTCCAAATAATTCATGGTAATAAAAAGGCCTAATATAAGTTATTTGGGAGAATTTCTGTTATGTTACACTGATAAAGTGAGACCTAATGAGAGAGATGAAAACAAATATTTCTTTGTGAGATCATTTGAGTTACATAGGTCATATATTATGTTATTATGTATTTTAACTGTGAGTTTATGGCCTGTATAATTTCATTTATTGAAATAAGTGAATGTGGCCTGTTCCATAGGTCAGGTTTTTGAGTTGGATATGATTTGGTGGAGAATGGATGTTGGGAGAGGACATCAACACCATTAGTCGACTTCAGAGAGAGACCAGCAGCAGATAGCCATAAGGCGGCTTCCTGGACACCTGCTGGAGGAAAGGATCCAGTGAACCGGTTGGAAAGTCAGAGCTGAGGAACGAGGGACAGCTTACCTTCTTTACCTGCGGTGTGGTAGGACACTTGAAATTCACACAGATTAAAGGGCCCCAACGAAATAAAAACTGAGCTCATAAAAAAAAGAACAAAAACAGACTAAACCTAAGGACAACGGAGGACTATTTTTTCTATTTTTTATTTTGTGTGCACTTTATTATTTTTCTTGTTCAGTGAGAGACATTGATGGCTTGTTGTCATGTTGTGTTATAAATGTCTAAGAATATATTTTGCAAACTAAGTCTTGTGTGAGTGTGATCAATGTTGATGTTCCATACTGGGCTCCTTGAGCGATTTCCAAGGGTCCTGGTAACTGGTCTGAACTTTGAACTGTAATCTATTACTATTTGTGATCTTATCAGCAAAAGGGGGTTACACTAATCCTAAACTCTGAGTTGATCTACTCTGAGATAGAAAACTCTGAGTTTCCGATTCCAGAACAGCGGATTTGAGTTAGTTTAATCAACTCGGAGTAGTTTCACCTGGAGTTAAGCGCGTGCGACACAACTAAAAAAAGCCTGCATCAATGGAGCCCCGATTCTACGAGTCACCATGGCAATGGGGAAGCGGAGGGCTACGTGTTTCAGCAACCTCGAATTGGAAATCCTAATGCGCTCATACAGCGAGTCTCAACACGTTTTTAGAAAAAAGTGCAACACCGCTGCAGCTGCAAAAGAGAGGGAGACGGCATGGGAGAACATTGCTGCTCGGGTCAATGCGTAAGTTTAAATGTAGTCCTTTGTAATCACAATAATATTACAGGGGAAAACTGCTTGAATGGTAGCCTATTCATTTATTTTATTTAGGTACAATCCCGCGGGGGGAGAAGCGCACTTGGCCTCCGCATTCGAAATGATGTATGCAGCATCAAATATGATCTTGACAGTGCAGAGAATGACAGATGTTGGAACTATGATGCAGTCTTTAACATTTTGAAACAGTAGTCATTCTACATATACCTGCACATTTATGTTGTGAATGAACTTCCTATTCACATAATCGGCTTCATTATGTGAGGGAGCCGTGAGGGGGATGTGTGTGCCATACGCAGCCAATCACACTGGGAAATCCTAAAAGAAATGAGAATTACGAATCCCAGTCTGAGGTTGCAGCACAATGTCATTCACAGAATATAATTTAAAATTAGTTTAACTGATCCCTACATCATTCACCTGCAATCCTGTGGAACTCCTCTTTGATGGCCCTGACAGGTTTATGTCCAGGGAAAATGACAAACATGGGTAAAAGCCGTTTCAGAGCGAGGCACACTTTTCTGACCGCCCTGCATACAGCTGCCTTGCTCAAGTGCTCTGCATCTCCAACATTGTACAAAAAACTTCCATTTGCAAAGAAACGCAGTGCAACTCACAATATCTGCTGGGATGTGAGAGCATGACTACGGTTGGTAATGTTGCAAATGTAAGGACGGGTTAGGTTGTGTATGGTAAATGATGGACTGTGACGTGAAACGGTACCGCTCAAAAAGATAATTGTCTGGAAATGCTAAAACATCTATGTGCGGCCTGATAACCATCTCCCGACGAATATTTAATTCTCTGCGCAGTAATGCTGCACCTTCATCCACGGGATCGTTGTCAAAAGGACATGCCACGTTCGCGAAAAAAGTCGCCTCCTACTGTGCCTAATGGACTTCTGATACAGCCTACTGACTCTGATTTTTAAATGATTTTTGACAGACGGCAGAACAAGGCTACGCCAAAACTCGCCTGCTGACTGAATGAATGAAAGAGGAAATCAAATGGCGTGTGTGGCTGAAAGTGGGCGGAGACAGAGAGAAACTCGAGGTTCATTGAGAAAAACCTGGTCCCGACCAGGTTAGGTTCATAGAGTCTGTTACTACGGTAACTGACCGAGAGCTTAAGTTACCTCTCTTTCTGAAACAGGCTAGAGTTACCCCTCTTTCTCTGGTTTGAGTTACCTCCCTTTGTGAAACGGAAAACTCAGTTTCCCTCATTTCAGGGTTAATAAACTCAGAGTTTTCACTAAACCTGCTTTGTGAAACGGGCCTCTGATGTTTCTTTCAGAGTGTAATATTTTTTACTTCAGATGCAGTGTTTCCCCTACCATTGTATAGGCCTGGCGGGCCGCCAGGCCAAAGAGACCCCCCGGCAGGCCAAAAAAATCGGGAAAAAAAAAAAAATCGTCATCAGCAATTTTGCAGGAGTTTACTACAAAAACACAATCAATCAATCAGGAGCGTTTCTGTGAAGCGACACGTGCACGTGAGTCAACCTATGGTCAACCTGCTTCGTTGCCTAGTAACGATGCAAGCACCGTTGCTGAGAGCGCGAGCATAGCTGGCCAACTATGGCGCCGCCGAAAAAAAAAAATACCGCGGGCGACAGACAAATTAATATAGATGCAGGTGAGACGGAAGAAAGGGGGGCAGATTGCAGTGGAGAGGGGGGCTGCATGAGTACCGTTACCGTCGCTGGTACCGGTCCGACTGACGGCCCTCGTCCAACGGGTGACCCCAGTCCGACTGCCGACGCCGTTCCGACCGGTGACCCCGGGTCCGGTCCGACTGGTAACCCTGCCAAAAAAAATGCAGCTAAACACAGGACATCTGGCTGGGATCCCGAATGGCTTAACCATAAATACAGCCCTTGGTTGTACCACACTCCCCATGGTAATTTTAAAATTTGTTATTAAGCTTATATTTTTGTTCTGATTGAGCTCCTATTTTCTTGTAAGCAATAATGATAAAAATAACACAGACAATAGTTTAACACTAGAACCGCTGGGGTCATTTTCCCCCAAGCATCATCAAATGTATGCAACTCTGTTATAATAAAACAAATAACTGAAATGTTTAATGTTTGTTCAGTGTTTAAATTATTTATAACTGATATACTCTCAATTATGTGTAGGGATGTTTTGTCGCATATGCCGTCAGCATAAGCTGCCCGTTAAAAGAGGACCATCCCAGAGGGTTTTCATTGAGATCCCCTCTGAAATGTACAGAAAAGATGTGCTTGATGCTCATATGGGGTCAGACCATCATGCTGCAGCCTTTCAGGCCCATGCAACCTTGATTAAAGGTTAGAATGAGCCTAATGATTTCATTAAAGTGATATAATACGCGTCTCGTCTGTTTAGGGTTTTTTCGGTGGGTGCCACCGGGCCTGAAAAAAATTCTAGGGGAAACACTGAGATGTGTTTAGATGACACTTTCTGCAACTGAGTTTGTTTAAAGCACATATAATTCATACTATTTGAACACCAGGTGTCTGAGATTAGTGAGGACATTTTAGGAAAAAGGAGGCAAATACACATCCCCCTTTCTACACCAGTCGAGCTGCTGCCATCTGACAACACATACAGAAGTATCTGCTGCTGTACCACCACAGTACACAATAGCCTCATTCTCCTGGCTGTGAGGCTTCTCAACAGTCCATGTTCCAAAATAGATGTAGCAGGACTCAAACACTGTTTTGATTTTTAAATCCTTGTGATTTAAAAAATGACAATACATTTACCTTGTAACCTTGTCACATAGTGTGGTATGCTATTTTCGTGTGGTTACCACAATTATTAGAAGACATTTAACACCTACAAGTAGCTGTGAAGATAAGTGTTGGATTTAAAAGCAGGTTCACCAGCACTTTGGAGATGGTAAAATGGTCACTGTGTCAAATTGGGCATTTATAATAATAAATTATTGCTTTGAAACAACAATAACTGTCGTCTATCATGACCTGCGTAATGTCTTCGGAAGGACCAACTTCCAGCATTAAGAACGTAAACAAATAATGGCATCCCAAGTGTTGTGTATGATAGCCCAACCCGCTCGCCAGAACAAATGTTGGCAATGTACTATGTTACTGCAAACACCGGATATGGTGAAACTTAACATTTCTTTTTGTTGCAACTCTCAGGGCACGGTCTAAAGTGCAGTGCGTTCGTGCGTTTAGGGCATGTCAATTTTGCTAATTAAATGATCCTGATCAATAACTGGTAGGATGAGAGGGGAGAAATACATCCTTAATAACGAAAATATTAATGACATTACCTGCAGCGATCTTCCAGCAGCAGAAACTATATGTGTATCTCAACATTAACTTGCACATATGCACACAAGGAAGAGCTGATAAACTTAATTAATTATTTAAAGTCCTGACTCGTTTCCTTTAGAAAGTTTATGAATACAGTTTTTAATTTTGTTGATTAAATGTGCCACAATATTTGTTACAGTGATATTACTGCGTTCATGGTAATGTTTAAAATAACTGAAAGCAGCTCTCAAATCTTAAAATCTGAGTGTATGAACGGTGTGAACCGCCTGCGTAGGTGCATTTAAATAATAATAATAATAATAATAAGTTAGATTTATATAGCGCCTTTCAGGACACCCAAGGTCGCTTTACAGAAAAAATACACATACAACACAGAACATTAAATACAAACAACCAGGATTAACAGTCAACAGTCAAAACAGTCAAAAGCCTGCCGAAACAGGTGCCTCTTTCACAACGATTTAAGCGGTCATTTAAAGCGTCCTTTGAATAGCAGGAGACTGTGCTTTTGACTTTAGACCAGCTTTTTGTTGATCTATGGCTCAAGATAACAATCGAGCATCATTGTGCCTGACCACAACTCCCTTTAAGACCAAGTTGCCATGGGGGCGCACAGGTGGGCACAGGTATATTTACTATTTACACAATGTGGGTACTGGGTGTGAAAATAACAACTATGTCGGTCTGAAACTAGTAATGACACTTGTGCTGTGCTGTAAGATAGAGCCCTAGGTGTCTTTGGGTCACATTGTTAATTTAAAGTGCATATTGCAGGTTAGACACCCCCTTACACCAATGTTTAGAAAAATAATGTAGGAACAATTTTTTCTTAAAATTATATTTATACATACTGTATTGAGGCTTCTGGAGCCTTTTTTGTGATACAATTTTACTTCCCCATTTGAAAACGCTTGACCGGAAGTGACGTAGGCAGAGGGAGACCGGTCAGTTTAGACAATAGGAAAACAATGGATCCTGGTGCAGGTTCTGACCCAGAGGAAACTGTAAATGTATACAGTTACACATACGACGGACCGCAGCCCTACAATTATGAGCCCGTTATGCGTCCCAGAGAGCAGGGAGAGACCAGGGGGAGAATTCATGGCCAGAGGAGAGAGATTGAGCAGCGGTGCCAGGACAGCTTATACGCATAGCTAACATATGAAATACTGTGCTCACATCACAATATTTTACAGATTGCTGTCGTGTATCTGGCAATAAAAAAAACTAGTATTGGTCATCTTATACAGGACTGAGTATTAATAGCCTACTTAACAATAACAGAAACTAAAGAGCTTGTTTACGTCCTGTCTCATACTCGTTAATATCCGCCCACACTACGTGTAGCGCTTTACTTTACTGTCCGAGAAAGAGAGAGAGACTGTCTTGACGCACATGGCGTAATATTACTGCGTTACAGCAAATGGTAGTAGTAATTACGTTACTCCCAACACAGAAAACAAGACTTACAGTGCACAGTTCATGTTTACGCCGAGCTGAGTCTCCGTGACCGTGTCTCCCGCCGGCGGCAGGACCAGGCGCTGCTGCTGACAGCGGTCCTGATGAAGCGGTGGACACTGAAGGCACCGCACCGGGTGAGAGTCGCGCCTGGTTCTTGCTTCGGCATCCCCTGTTGAACTCCATCAGATCACTTGGATAATAATCCTCCGGTCTAAAGTGCGCGCCACACACGACCGCGTTTTTCGTTGCTAACGCAGCGGTCAAGTCCCGTCTCTTTAGCTGCACAAAACGCACCCAGGCACGGAAGAGAGCCCCGTTTTTTCTGTTACGAAACCGGTTGACTCGGTGTCCTGACAGGCTGGAGTTTGTGCAACCTCCACAAACGCCATAATTTACCATTCTGAAGGTAAATCAACGCAATCTAAAACTACTGAAAACACACTGACTCACGAAAACACAACCGCCCTGACCTACTGCCACACTGACGGCAGCGCCTAGCTAGCATACGACTCCCTCTCGTGACGTAATATGACGCGATGTTGGAAAAAAAACGTTTTTTTCACTTTTTTGGTTAAATTTGTGCCTTAATGTCTTGAAAAACATTTTAAATCCTCAATCATGTTTTCAAGAGGTCATTTTTAGACCAGATTACGCATGCATTTTAAAAAAAATATAACCTGCAATATGCTCTTTAATGTTATTACAATGCTGTGTTTATGGCCTCGTTATATTAAGGCAAAATTACCACTTAATAATAAGGAAAATATCTAATTTTGGCTTGACATACCTACACACAACACACAATACACACACAAACATAACTGGCGATGTATAGAGGTCTCCTTAAAAAATCCCGTTTTTTTAACGAGGAACTGGAAAATGTTAGAGAAGTCCTTTAAAACATTAGGTAATGTCATACTTCAAACACTTATGGCCTTTGTGCCTGGAACTTCACCACCACCCCTTCCACCTCACAACATGAAAATCAGGTCATCACCATGATATAAATGTCCCATATTGTAGAGATATCAGTAGAGCATGGAGCTTATGACACATACAAATGTTTGTTTACTCTGTTTCACAGTTCCATTGAACAGCACTAACAGCAGGTCATACTAGGTAAGAAAAAGGATGGATGGATTTAATATAGTAAAATAAGCTTTTCTCTATTTTGTCAGGCACCATGTGTGAACCACATGCCTTATAGTCACATCCTGAGATCACCACTTCACCTCTAACTATGTTTTTCTCCAAACTTTTTAGAGTGTAATAGTAAGTTTTTATTTTCAGCCAGTAAATTCACAATCCTTATCCTGAGTAAAAACCTCCACTCCTTTAATGTGCAGCACAACCTGTCAGTGTTTCCCAGATAAGGGGGGTGGGGATGCAGTTTGCTCATTACCACAACCCCCTGGATGCTGTCCCACCGCCGTAGCCGTGTCGCAGGTACTTCTTCATGCGCAATTTGATTAATAGATTAATTCCAAAGTAACATGCTCTTATTCATTGTTTTCTCTGGTGGACTCGATAGCGGAAGTGTTGATTAATGGGATTGAGTATGGAAATGGTAATCTGCACTTTTGAAATTCATGACCTACTTTATGCACTACTTAAAAAAAAAAAAAAAAAAAAAACAGCCAGCACTCTTTGGCTGAGTCTTTCTCATATCGTATCTGCGCTAACAGACTTCTATGCATAGACGCTGCAGCATAATTCCCCTGGGCCATTTTGTTTATATCTGCAATAAAGTGCTAGTGTCACATTAAATATGGTAGACTGGAGACAGGGGAGAATATATTTAGTATGGAGCCTTCAGTGAGTGAGTGTTCCCAGGCCCGGCCGTGGTTTCCCTCCATGCATTCTATACTAATGAATTGGTCCAATTAGCGGACCAATTAACAACACCACGAGCTGTGCTATCAATTCTCCAGCTTTGTGAGAAAAACCTCCACATGTGCTGTACTGTAAATACTTATTGGAATGGTTGTTTCTTGGGTACTGACTTTTGGTTTGGTGAGATGTCCTGAGCAGAGACTAATGTGTTATTATTATTATTATTATTATTATTATTATTATTATTATTATTATTTTTATTATCGTTATTATTATTGGGTTTCTATGTTTTTTTAGTGAATGTGACTCCCCTCCCTTCAGAACTGTTGGGTTGCCCCATTCATGGACGCAGTGAGCAGGGTTGTGTGTGCTCTGACTAATGCCACTTTTAGGGACAAACACTGCGTTTGCATGAAGATAGGTCTACCTAGCCTTTAACACATCAAGAGAAGTCCAAGTCTGAAGGAAAACCGTGGACGTCAAACTCCCATCAAATCACACCCATCAAATTATTCTGGCATATGTTTTTGTTTGTAGAAAAAGTAGAAAATCCTGTTGAAAATATGGGTGTAGTGTAAGATTTCATTGTATTCACCCACTTTCTGAACAGCAGCACTATTACTACTTATATTTCCTTTTTGTGATTTAGGCAGTGATGGATGCATTTCTAGCCAGGCACTAAAGCTAGGGATGGCCATTTCAGCCTTTTGACTGGTCATTTCAAAACTTGACATATTCTGGATCAACTGCCATTATATTTTACTTTTGTGATCCCGTTAATTTTTATATTGCATATTGTTATTTTAGTAAAGTATAAAAATAAAACCTATTAGATGGATTGGATCAAATATTAGTCACTTTGTACAAAAGCCACTGCCAAATTAACAAAATGTAACGTTACTCGGGGTTGGGTTGGTTCAATACATAACAACTCTAGATGTTAGCAATGTGGCAAATGATAATGTGTGATGTGTTTATTTTCCTAACAACAAAGTTGTTTGATGAAATTACTTCATGTACTTGTCGTCAGTTAACTACATTACTTAGTTGAAATAACTTGCCTGGACATGAACAGTGTCCTGTGTTTGTTCAAACACACCCCGTCCCCTTCCCTATGATGACTTTCTCATGCTACTACTTCACGCTACTTCCTCCTTTGCTGCTGTGATAATTACTATGGCCACGAGAGGTTGCTGTCTAACAAGGAATGTAAATATAGCTCCTAATTAGCTGCTCCCACAGCTGACCTGGTACCTTTTCTGATGAGGACTAGCCGGACAGGTATCCCTGTGTCTTGTTCTCTCACCGTATGTTAAAATAGACCACTGCTCACATACAACCCATCAGCCTGGCAACTGCGTAGATCTTATCAAAAACGCTGTGATAAGACCATTAAAATATCGGGGTAGGGACAATTAAGCACCACTTTTGGTAGGGACGAGTCCCCTTATAAGCTTGCCAGGATGCAGCATGAAGGTTGTAATCTAAAATAAATTCTACTAGGAACAGTTTAACAAGCCATACACACAGCAACAACAAAAGCAAGCATTTGGCAAAATGAAAAACAAACCTTTTCTTGTATTTTTGTGCTTTTAGCAGCTCTTTGTCACGGCTGATAAGAAAAAAAAGGGCCAAACATCACTACCACTGGATTTACACATTTCACTGTGAGCAACGGGTTCATACAGTCTGTCCGAATCAGACACCTATCAGACGCTTGCTCCTGAGGGAAGAAAAGAAATCTTCAAAGAAGAATTTCTTGTGGAGAAATGCAAGGACGTCCAGCAAGTAAATCCTGTCTCATTACCATATCAATTAAATCTGCAGCTCAAGATGGCACAGGCTTTAAAGAATCTATGTGTTTGCTTCAGCTGATGAATATTCCTAAAGCCTGATTGGCTCCAAGAAGAAGAAAAAAAAGAAAACCTAGAGTGGCGAGCTGAGGCTGACCTTGGATAGCGCAACTGCTGACCCCTGGCTGGATTGGCCAATCAGAGAGTGTTGTTCCCCATGGGTGGATGAGCCAATAGCAGTGTTCAGTGCTTGAAGCCATGTGTCCTCCACTGAGATGTGTGACCGATCTGGAGGTGATCACACACATGCAAATGATGCCGAGAAACAATTAAATGGTGGGGGTATTATCCACAAACTTACTTAATAAACTACACATATTAATGTAACAGATAAAGGAACAAGGATAAATATAACTATGTTCTCTCAAGAATCTTGATTTACAGACTACCGTGAATGCCTCTGATATTTTAAATCCCAGTGTCAGATTTATGACGAGAGCTATTTGTCATGTAGTTTTATGATCATTTTTTTATAATCCTTGCGTGATCACATTTCACACTTTTAAATATAGCCAGCATGTGTGATGTAAAGCCTTTCGTCCTTCTTTTTTTGTCACTCTGTCTTGTCCTTTCAGTGATGAAACCTTCCCCTCAGCGGACACCCTCTTCGAGTTGCTGGGAAGAGAACAAAAGCTGTCATTCACTGATCTCCCCATTACATACAGCGGGCGCGTCCCTGCCATCGTCACCTTTAAATCCAGCCCTGCCTTTAGCTGGGCTTTTCACTGCCACAGAGAAAAGGGGACAGAAATAGAGGGGAGGGAAAACAACACTAGATCTCTTAACTTTTTTGTTTTTAGATTGCTGTGAGACAGATCAATATTTCTTGTATCCTGCAGCGTGCATGTTTCGGCGGATAGGGAGCTAATTATGATTCCTTTATCTCCCTCCTCTGTCATCTGTTATATTATTTTTAAGCAGGCCAACCTGAATCCTGCAACCTTTTTTTGAAAGCAGAAAATCAGTTTGAGATGGTGTTCTTGCATATTTTTTGTGTCTGGGGCGAGGTGCTGAATTATGAAAAAGGACAAAAAAAGCATTTGGGTAGAAACACCTCTGTGCCGCTGTTTAAGTAAAGGATATTGCCTGACGAGGTGTCCATAATCAGGAATTAATGGACAACGCAGAGGCCTTAGAACCAAAGAACTTGCCAAAGAAAAGAAATTAAGACCATTAATGTATATTTTGATGCGTTTTACAATCAAAATATAAAATTTTTCACAGGCAATAACTTGGTTTCCCTGGTAACGCCTGAGGGTTTGACTAATACCTGGAACAATCATTACCCTCCCGTAAGGTTCTTATGCAACAGAATCGTTGTTCACTCCTCCAGTAAATAAGACGGACCTTAGATACGACTTGGCAATGGGAGATATTCTAGTCCGCTCAGCGATAAGCCAGAAAGCTAACGCTATGCTAGCAAGATTCAAAATCAATAACATTGTGTACGGTTGGTAAACAGTAAATCATTTGACAGTGTGTTTAACAACAAGACTAGCTAGCTAACCAGTCATGTCATTGTCCCCAAATCAATATCAAGATTTTCATGAACAAATGATCGGCCGTGTGTAACGTTACTGTGGCCGCAGCCTGAGGTATGTGGGATGTGAGATTATTCGCTTATACAAAGTATCAGTAAGTTTAGAGGGGAAGTGTACTTTCTGCAGCTTGTGTGTTACAGTCGCCATCCTGCGGTGTTCAGAGGATAAGGCACTGAAGGACTGACGGACTGCACTCAGTGTTGGAAATAAACTGTAAACAGCAACTTTGACTGCGTTCCCGTTGCTATGGTTGCAAAAGCTAGCGCATTGATTTAGACGGTGAACAGACAATTTGACTGGAACTACTTAGTAGGTGTCCATATATCAGGGATTAATGGACACCCTGCAGCCAATCAGAACCGAGTATTCCCCCAGACCATGGTATAAGAAAAGATAACAGTTAGGGTGGAAGTGACTACTTTAAGGTTGACTTAGCATTAATCTTAATTGTCTTGACTAATATAAAAGCTTATCCTTATAATAATTTGATGGGTGTACACATTAAAGAAATGACCAGAATTTGAAAAGCTGTAGGCAGGTAGCATAACTATTACCTGCTGCTCACCATACTACTAACTAAGACTTAAGCTAATCTTAGTTTGTTAAAAGAGAGAAAAGAGTCTCTCTTTTTACAAACTAAGATTAGCTTCAAATGATGAATGTATGTTTGTGTTTAGTAAGCAAAATAGGTAAAAAATATTTCCTTTGTTGACATTTTATGAGTTGTATTCACGCTTTACTGATTAAGTAGCAAACTTGCTGTTTTTACTTCCAGCTGAAACTACAGGGACTATCAGACTATATTACGAGACAGGACAGGCTGGGGCTAGCTGGTTAGCATGCTAACTTCAGTAGACATCTCTGCAACACAGTAGATAGACGTCTTTGACATAACATCAGCACTGTTGTTTCTTCACACTCTGTCGATGATGTTAGTTCATTTATTTGAATGTTTGAAACAAAGGTCCGTTCAGATCTTATATTCCTATATAAAAACAGTCGTACCTCCTCCGTCCTCTCTACTGTATGTGATGTTTGGACTCCAACATTATTATGTATTTGTTATTATTATTATTATTATTATTATCATTATACCCTTTATTATTTTACTGTAACATTACAAGTGCACTAGTATACTGAATATTGTGATACTTTGAAGAGACTCTGTTTCTTGGACCTCAAGGATATCATAAAGCCTGCTAAATCTTGTGCTTTTGATCCAGATGATGATAAATTACAGTACTATAGCAGAACAGTGTGTTGCTATTTAAATCCTATGATCCTTGGTTGGCTGTTAGTGTAAAATCATTTTGTATCAATTACTCCTTTTTTTCCTTGTCATGTTAGTATAAAGTTGTTTTTAATGGAATGACAAAGCTGTAGCTGATATGCTACACTTACATTTTCACCAGATGGATGCTCACATGCTTTTAAAGTTTTATTTCAATTCATAACTTAGACAAGCTGTCACTGCATGTCACCAATGCAAGCAGTGTGAAACGTGTTTAATGAGAGAAACTCATTTAAAAACAGTGGCTGAATGTGCTGATGAAAGCAGGTAGTGCTTACACAACCATTAAACAGAGCGGACGCATAAAGCCTTCATTTACTGTACTAAGCCTGAGGCGCAGAATTAAAACAAACAATGCAGTAAAGGCGGACTCACACAGCCTGGGATACTTCACTGCAAGATTAAAACCGAGTGCCCAACTAAAGTGTAAAAAGGAATGTAATCTTCAGTGTACCATATTATCACCTACTCAGATAGTACCAATGAGTTCATCACTAAGGCAATACTTAGTAATCTTCAAGCCCAACAATTATCTGTAGCCTACAATTAAAACAGAACTTTGCAGGTTTCCAACCAGCTTTGAATCACTACATTGTTAAAAAACAACAGGGCAGGGAGTGCCTGTGTGTGTGTTTGTGAGCAGGATATAACTTTATACACAGCAATATTGACTTATCAAAAGAACACATTAAATGCATTACTCTCTAACTCTAATTAATATTGAACATGTCAAGTGTCCAAATTGCAAAAAATTCAACACTGCACTTCCTTGAGTCCTCAGCCACAAACCTGTCAAGGTAGAATTAGATCAGTGCAATAGTTGTTGAGATTTGTGAATAACCTACAAACAGTAATTCCTTGCTTTATGACGAGGTGTCCATAATCAGGAATTAATGGACAACGCAGAGGCCTTAGAACCAAAGAACTTGCCAAAGAAAAGAAATTAAGACCATTAATGTATATTTTGATGTGTTTTACAATCAAAATATAAAATTTTTCACAGGCAATAACTTGGTTTCCCTGGTAACGCCTGAGGGTTTGACTAATACCTGGACCAGTAATTCCTTGCTTTATAGTTATAAACATTGCTAAACATGGTTAAGTTTACTACTGAATTCAGTTGTGACCCATTCACACGTCTACACTTTGAAAAAATTAACTGGGAGAGTTTTGTTAACTTTGCACCCATGCTAGAACAAAGTAGACCCAATAGGAGCTGCTACAGCGGTTGCAGTGATAAAGTTGGCATAACAACGTTAGGTAAACTAGATATTTTAGGTTGAACAAACTGTTAATGAAGTCCTCTGGGTTGTCGGTTGTCCCTCAGTTATTAACGAGCACTGCCTTATGGACATTTTCCAGTCGTACAGTGTGGCTCCTCTGCAAACAAGTGAGTCAAAGCAGGATGCCAGCCAGTTCTCCAGAGGGAGGCTGGAGTGTGACTAGCCACAGTCTGTTTGTCCTTTCTCCAAACTCAGTCCACAAAACAAACTCATCAACGGCCAAATCAACATGACAGGCTGTCAACTCATCAACAAGACAAACTCCTCAGCTGAGTGAAGTCACTCAACTTTCCTTCAAACCTTGTGACATCCAACTACAATGTGAGCAAAAAGACAAGAAGCCACAGCACCTCAATGGTTCCTTTTTGTGTTTTTTTCCTTTTTATATTTTATATTTGTACATATTGATATGTACAATCTAACCTTATCTAATGTGTCAATTTTTTCTCAAATGTCTTTACATGACATTTCTGAGTTACTTTCCTTCTGTTTTAGCTTTGACCTGCATGGCATATTGGCTGACCCTGTGTATCAAAGCCCATGTTTCCCCTGCCCTCCTTGTTCTCAGTGATCCCTTGTGATGGCCCATACCAGAGGTGGTGATTAGGATGGCAGGGTATCTAAAAGCCTCATTTTAGTTACAGCATTGTGAGCCCTTATCATGTGGTTTCCTTTGTAGGCTAACTGCTGCTCTTTTTCTCCATATGCTTTATGTAGCCTACTAGTACAGTCCACTTGAGGTGGTGCTTTGCTGATTGGTAAACTACCTGGGTTGTTTATCTGTTATCAATTTTTATATTTATTTATTTTCTTTAAGTGAAGCTGAGTGCCATTTTGTTGGGGAGGCTAGGCACTCATGGTGAGGGCCCTCCAACTAAAGCATATGAGTTAAGGCCACTAAGACATGGATGAAGACTGCACCATTTTGGCTGTTAGGATTGCTGTGCTGCATCTTAACTGAGTACATTCACATTCACAATCCAATGGTGTGGCAAAACGCCACAGGCTTGTGAGGGAGTGTCACTCTGTGATCCATATGTGTGATGTGTTGTGAACCCTGCTGATCAGTTTGCTTAAAGGGGAAGCTACTATGTTGTTCTGCTAACTAGCATGCTGGTCATACTAGTGATCATTTGTCTTCATCAATAGATTAAAAATAATGGCAGATCATTACTGTGTGTTTTAAACTGGGGCACAAGACCAAACGGATTGATCACAAGTGAAACATCACGCTACTCAGATAAATGTCTGTTGCATTCCCTCTGTAGCATTTAGCCATGCTAACTAACATGACCAGCTGCTGACCTGTTCTGATCTGCTGTCATGGCTCTGCCATAGTAGGTTAAGCATACTGGTCCTACAGTGATCCTGTTTAAAAGTGGTGCACAATGCCAAACTGAGTGAATACACAGGACACATTACGCTACAATGCAGTGTGGTTTTAGTCTTTCATGCTGCAAGTTTTATCAACAGCTTATGTGACTGGCCACTGCAATGTGACGTCGGGCTGCGTTTCTCCAAATGTTGAGTCGGCTTCAACTTTTTCACCACAGCCAGTAATCAGTATGTTTGCCTTTTTCTAATTATATCTTTTTAAAATAGAAGTCAAGGTTTTCAATATGTGGTGTGCATTCCCCTAGGTGGTGTTGTCAGCTTTTTGCCCATTTCAAACCTACTTCTCTTGCCACAAATTCATGGACCTGCAAGAGCCATATTTGCCAATTTATTGAGATCATAAATTGGGCTGTAAAGTATTCATCCTTTAGTCCCTGTGAGGCAGGGAACATGCAGAAAAATAAAATAGGATTCACATCTTTTTGTTTAGTGTATGAAGAGATAGGAGTCATTTGAAAATGTACTGTATATTTCAAATATCTGCAGATTATACTCCTGTCTATTACTGTACTATTGGGTTGCGGCAGAGTTTTAATGATGCTTTTGTAGTAAAATAAACATTCATTATACAGTGTTTAAGTACTCTGATAGTAGTCAGCTGTGGTTCTAAGGGGTTCAAGTTTTTGCCATTGAATCGTAACCTAAAGTACTATAACTGATCAGGGCTGTTTAAATCACTTTAGATCACATCTCACTTACATAATGGTTATTTTTAACTCTGAGCAGTAGAGTGGTCATCAGGAGCTTTGAGGAAAATTTGGTTGGGCTGATATCACTCTTGGCCTATTACTCCCTCTAACTTGTGAGCAAACTATCTAGTTGGAAAACTATATACAGTATATACAATGTTTCAGTGTTAGACCTTTTATCAAGCAAATGGTTTGTTTAAGAAAAAGCCACCTTAAATAAGGAGTGACTGTAAGCCTGCAGCCAATCACATTCCCCACATGGAAGCAAAAATAAATAACAGGCATCAACATCCTAAATTGACTCAAACATCACATATAATTACATGAAACTAGAGAAGCAAAATGGTGTTCATTGTAACAAGCAAGACGTTACACCAAATAGTACCTATTACTGCCCCACACAAAGCAGCAGAGTCATACCTTGCCCTGTAGTCTGGAGAAGTCTGGCCAAAAACAATTTTAAATTGTCAGCTGAATGTATTTTTACTGGATTGGAGTGGTGTCACAGGATTTTGTTCAACTGTTTCATGTTAACCGCCAAATTTAGCTCTACTAGTGACGTGGTTCCAAGGATGACACAGTTGGTTAGTCAACTCAGGATATGTTCCGAGAGCTTCTGTTTGAAAATCTCTCCACTCTAAAGAACGGTGCTGGGGCATCACCAGTGTTGGGGATAACTTGTTACAAAGAAATTTATGAGCACTGAAATTACTGTTTTGTTGTAACAAGTAACGTAACGTGTTAGTTCTGCAATTCAAGTAATCAGCTATTAATTAGTTTTTCATAAAAGTAATACATTACTTTTATTGCAGTGTTTTTCTTTCTTTTCTGCTGCTCAGCAGGTGGCTGTGTGTCAGCCGAAGGTAAACCTACAGTTGTGTCAGTGTGCATGCGTACCTGCCGAATTCAATGTAGCGAGACAACACAGAGGACAGCATTAACTTTGTGGAAATATTCCCATTATTTTGAATTTTGGGGCGAAAAAAGGACAACAACAGCATCACGGTGATATCCAAGTTTAATCGTTTGTATGTAGGAATGTGTTTTGAAAAAAAAAGCCAATGCACTGTCATCGTATTTGTGCTTTTAAAGTTTCTATCTAAGCACACATATTTTACGTTTTACAGTTATGATTCTATGTATCTGATAAAGGTCTGGATATACAGGCTCGGCCAGAACAAGCTTCTCCTCCATTTTCTTGGTTACCAGGGTGACAGGTGAGAAGTCATCCAATCTAATATACGATTGGTTTCCTGAAAACAAGTGGCGGTGACAACCCCAGTGCCTTTCAGGAAAGGAATTTTCAAGCACTCGGAGCAGCCACACACAAAAAATTGGAGCACTCTGAAAAAAAGACGCTGGCTGCAATGCGAAACTTTTGTTTCCCCCTAGTGGCAGTGAGAGTGATTACCCAAACACTGTCAACACAAGCTTATGACGTATGTAGCTGTCACCTACTCTGTTGCTACGGTGGCAAACCAATTTTGCTGATTAATGTAAAACACATAGCTACTAATGTGCCACCACTGACTCCAAATTTTAAAACTCTGGTATATTGCATATTACAGAGAGATTAATCAGCATTATGTGAACACGTTTGGCAAGTGCTTCAGTGTAATGGATTTTCATTTGAATGTAAGAAATCCGACACTCCAGCTTTAAACTACCTTGATGGTAGTAGATCATCAGACTAAAACTAATATTCATTTTGCCATAGTATCAGCAGAGTGCTTTACAAACTCATGTTCCCCTTGATGGAAGTTGAGTATGGCACAATGAAAGGAAATGAAAGATCCACATTATATTGGGAATAACAGTCATTTTGTATTTCAGAGCCCTTTCCACTCAGAGAGGAAACTGACTCCATTGTTCGACACCCATCTGCACAATGCATTATTTGTGTGAAAAAATATTAACTTTTAAAAAGTGTTTTTGCGTAACTGAAAATGTAGAAATCACAGCAGCAGGTCTGCAACCTTAGAACAAACAGGCATCACATCTAGTAATAGGAGGAAAAAGGGAGGGAGGCAGAACAAAAACAAATCCAGCACAATCTTACTCATCAAACCGCTAAAAAGCGTCAGAAAGAACATCTTGGATTATTACCGCCTTAGAGAACAGAGATGCATTTTGAAAATGATCCCCCTCTAATCTGTAAACATGCTGGAATCCTTGTTGTCAAAGGAGAAATCCTCAAATCATCTTAGTGCATAACGGCCTTTTTAGCAAAACTGGGTCGTTTTAGTTAATTTACCTATTGCACTAGACTTTTCATTTCTTTCCAGAGGCAAATGCTCAAACGGCATTTCTAAAATAGAAATGAAATCTGGACTAGCAGCTTAACAGACGTGCAAAAAGGCACATAAACCAAACCACTACAGGGAAGGAATGTAGGGTGCTCAAAGATTTGTCTGATACTTTTGTATAGGTGACAGCAAGGACTGACATCAAAGAAATGGAATGTGATGCCAAAACATGCAGAATCTAATGTAAAAAAAAAAAAAAGATTAGATATGGAGTATAAGAGGATTGTCATCATCTGATAACAAAAAAGGAATTGGCGCTGCACAGCTACTGTAATTATCTGAGATCCTTCAGCCCAGAGAGGACTCTACACTTAAACACCTACATTCAAAATGAATTGCATCTGCAAATCTGCCATTCAGGAACAGTGCAGTGAGAACAGCACTGCAGAGTGCCACAGCTCAGTAGAATTCAACCCTCAGCATGCTTTCACTGGGAGAGAAGAGGGACAACATGATGCCTATAAGCATATAACACAGTTCTGAAAAAGCTCATGTTAAATGTTTAATTAAGCCACAATCATGTTTTTAATAATGCAAGACTAAATCTCTGAAATATTTCCTTGTTTTTAAATGCACCTCCATCCACCACAGCAAAAGGAATTTCAGACAACCTTTGTGAGGAGCACAGCCATGACCCTCCTTCAGTTTGCTGACAAACTATCTTGTATATTTGCGTTAAATTTTAATTGTGTGGTAAATTATTAAGAGTGCTAGAGCTTGGCTCTGACTCCCCAGGCTGCAACTAGCCATGCAATAGCACAGCAACAGTCCATTCATATGCACAGGACCCTCACTGTCACCATGTCTGATGCTTCAGAGCCACGTTTTGTTAAAACCTGATAAAATAGTTTGAAGTTTAATCTGATAAGGCAGGTGCCACAGTTAATACACCAAAAGAAGTCAAATATTTTTTGAGAAACTTGCATATAATAACAGAAACCTTTTTAGTGTCTGTGCTTTCTTCTTCCCAGGAGCTGCCTGTTGAGGAGCAGCGACACATGGGCACACTGACACGCAGAGCCTCTAATCCTTTAGCGGGAACATCATTTGCACGGTGCATTTCCCGTTACAGCTCTTCTGGCTTTGACAGTGAATAGCATATTAAAGGAACAGTTCAAAATTTGGGGCTATACTATGTTAGTGTTTGTTGTGTTGTTAGTGTTAGATTGTTTTCCCCTGAAACTAGAAGACTGGTTCATCCAGTCATCTAAATTATACAGCTGTGTTGTCATCCAGTCTTGTTAGCATTGTTACGTTGTTGTATTGTTACTGTGCTGCCACCTACCAACAATGTAACAACAATGGTGGACAGATAGATGGACCTGTAGCGTTAACCGGAGGGCAATAGTTCAAACAGGTGGTGGGCGGGGTGGAATGAGTCCTTTAGGATGTTGTGAATTTTCTGCAGGCAATGGGAGATGAAGATGTCGTCCAGGGAAGGTAGCTGTAGGTTTATGACGTTCTGGGCAGTTTTAATGACCCTCTGCAGGGACTTTTTATATCAACCTGCTGTGAGAGCCCACCTGATTTGGCCACCCAATACACTTACCTGGGAATTCCACTGGTTGTATCTACGGTTTTGCTCCAACCGTCAACCCCCTACCAGCCACGTTTTGAGTGCAGAATGGTGCAGCACTGCCAGACAGCTGGAGATGCGAGACCGAGGAGTTCCCACAATAATTATAGAATCATGTGTGACCGCAGTTGTACGTATGTGTTTATTAACTCAACAACAAGAAGTGTTCCCCACGTAAGGATCAGAAGAAGTGCTTGTATGTGTCTCTTTTTTGAGATTTTTGTGCTGGTGTCAACATGGAGTGTTTTATTCTGAAAATTGTCCGGATGTTATGTTGTTGTTTTAGTGTCTGACTTCCTGTCTGCTCCGTGCTGAATTTGTTTGATTTGATGCACCGTGCCCCAGCATTTAGCAGAAACAGAGTACATACGCAGCGCAGCCAGTGGAAGTAAACACATAGATTAGAGTTAAATGATCATGAGCTATGCTGTGACGGAATGGAGACGGACCGAACATGGATCTAGTGGAATTTAGAGAGGGGTCTGGCTGCAGACCTGCACTGTGAGGTCTTCTCCACTGTGAGGATCGGAAGTTGATTCAAAGCCTTTCGAAATAAAAGCGAGTATACCGGAAGCACGCATTTTTCGTTCCCCATGTGTGTGTGGAGACGACGAGGTGAGTAAAAGTCAAGTGACAAGAACTTTTCGTCATAAGAAGAAACAGAAAGTCTTTATTCACTAGAACATTACGCTGCACACTATATATTGCCCTGTAAAGTTATATTAATTTGAAAGAATCGTGTTTTGGACTTTTGGGTAGTTTTAAGCGTTGTTATAGTATGAGTGCTCACTTAACTGTGCCATTTTCCTACTCAAAGACCAAGAAAACTGAGTTATATCATATAATTTTTGTATAATTTTGTTTTACTTATTACAACATTATTTCAATCTTAACAACCTGCACTATGCCCAAAGTTTAACGCTGCACGTCATGCTGCAACCAATTTCACTGCCCTCTGTGCCTAAAATTTAAACCAACCAAATTGTCCAAGCTGCAGAGCCACTTAGAGGCACATAGGAAAGGTGGCGTTTTATTTAAAGGTAAGCATAATGTATTTGTCTGTGTGTTTGTACTCATAAGTATGAGCCAATGCTACTAACTTCTGGCAGGTTGTGGTTTGGCTGGTAAAAGGAAAATTAAGAGAATGTAAGTTGCAGTGAAGAACACCTGACACCTCACTTTTCTGTGTGTCTTACTGTTCTGAAATGATGTTTATGATGTACAGTTTTAGACAGTCACTTTCAAAAAAGAAAAAGTTTAGAATCAGATTCTCTGCTTTGCAAGTCAAAATTTATGTGAGTTATGTGAGCCAAATCAATAGCAGAAAATGAAAAGTTAAGTAAAAAGTTGAAAACTTTAGTATGTTGCTGATATGGGGTGTGTCTGTGTGTGTGTGTGTGTGTGTGTGTGTGTGTGTGTGTGTGTGTGTGTGTGTGCACTCGCGCCCAGAAAGAGATTATAAACAGTATTTATGGTGTGTACTTACTTTTTTTTTTTGCATGTTTTTTTCTAGATCAAATTATCTGCAGATGTGGGTTGAACTGCAGAGATCAGGGACACCATCATTGCCCTGTGTGCAGTAAAACTGTATTGAGAAGGCCAGACATGACAAGACACTTGGAGGCTTGCCAGGGTGCCATGACTGCTGCCTCTCCAGAACAGACCTCTCCTCCCACCCACAAAGATACAGCTGCTCGGTTTTATCTTTACAGGATCTCTCCTCTTCCAGCTCAGCTTCAGCAGAGCAACAAAGCTCAACTGCTGCACCTCGCTCTATCCACGCTCCTGCAAGCCACAGTCTCCACCTCTCAAGATACGGCTGCTTCTGAGCAAGATGCAGTGTCCTCCTTGATTTTACCTGCTGACACAGAGTGGCACCGAGTGGTGCATCACTGCAAAAAAGCAGCCAAATGGGTGCAGGCTAATAAACAATTGTTTGCAGCCAGAGTGGAGATGCCTGAGATTTTAAACATGAACAGCACACAAACTGAGGAGGCTGCACAGGAAATGGCAAAGCTGTTTGATGACACCATGGATCCAAATGAGGAGGACAAAGAATTGATTCTGGAGCCTTTTACGTACTGTGAGTACAAAGAGCAGGAATTATAAGAAAAAAACAAAGAAAATCAACCATTTTATTGGTCAAGTGTAAATTTTGGAGAAAGTTGTTGTTTTCTTTGTGCGAGCTGTGGCACCACCATTCTCAATAGGAGCAGAGTCTCCGCATGTAGTCTCGATGTAGAATCTGCTCATTCTGCAATAAAAACACTTACCAAAAAAATAAATAAAAATACATTTGAAAGTTTGTTTTGTGTCTACTGTTTTCTCCTGTAACAGACGTTATTGGCTATCTGGGTCATGTAACTAGGTATTCAGTAATTCACTTTGAATACACAAAGTTAATTACTAAAACACAAAGTTAATTTAAAATCAACAACCCTCACACCCTCCATTGGCAAATCCATGTGGTCCGACAGCACAAGGTAAGAACATAGTACAAACAATATTAAGTAATTATTAAATGAATTATGAGGTGTAAGAATTGCAAACGCACATAACATATGCCTATATAAAAGAATTGAGTAAATCGATATGTAAATGGGTCCAACAGTGCAGGGGTCTACATTTTCAATGATAATAATGGTATAGAAGCAAAGTCAGTCAGCAATAGGTTGGAGTGTAGAAGCATTATGCCATCACACATTAAGGTATATTTACAGAGATTTATTGTTTCAAAATGAATGTGTAGTGCAAACTAAACTAACAGCTGTCCTTTTTGTGAATTAAATTAAATTAAAATACTGGAGTAAAATAATGCATGTTTTGAGTAGGCTAATAATGTTTTAAGGGGATCATAACAATAGCTGTACATCTAGTTTGCATTGATTATCTGTAGAATAACCCTAGAAGTGGTCATAACGTTTTGTATTTTCTTTTTCTTTTTTAGATATATATATATAATATTTTGCTTGGTTTTTATCTTGATATTTTCACCTTATCCAGTTGAACTGGAAAGATATTCAATTTTTTAAACCTTTTTAATTGAACACATGAATACACAAACATATTTACATTGTATACATAAAATAAAGACCCAATAAATAAACACGGGGAACGAAAAAAGACATGCTTCCGGTATACTCGTTTTTATTTCGGAAGGCTTTGAATCAACTTCCGGTCCTCACAGTGCAAGATACCTCACAGTGCAGGTCTGCAGCCAGACTGTCTTGTGGACTTTAGTTGGTACAGCTAAATGACAATTAAGCTTTTATTGATTGATTTCATTGATCACCTCATCGCGATCCATACTGCGGTCTCTCTGTCACTTGCATCCAAAAAAAAAGTGCACAGGCCGCCAGCACGTGCTATCAACGATCTTTAAAACAGCAGGTGCTGGTGTCGTACCGCTTTTGTGAAAATGGGCCACTAGAACAAAAACTGAAATTTCCTCGAAGTCATTTTTACAGCAAGGTTAGACACTACCCACTTCCAATTTACAGAACATTATGAAACTGATTTACCCTTTAAAAAAAAGGCTTAAAAATTATTTTGATGGTACAGTCACTTGGTGTGTTTGTTTCAGCACTATGCCCTGCTATCACTTGTTTCAGATGAAACTGGATCATATTTTATATTTTTCTTTTTTCCAGTTTTCCCTCTGATGTCCTCTGACTGCTCTGTCTCAACACCATCTGTGATTTCAAGAGTTTCCTGAAAGCAGCTTGTAACTGCTTCAGACTGTAGCTGCAAGTTAGCTCTGCTAGCCGACTCTGATTGGAGTACAGCTGGGAGTTGTAGTGTTTACACTGTTATCACAGCAGCTTTGGACCACCGGGAGGTGGATGTTTTCAGGTTCGGGGCTGAAATAGGCACCAGAAGCAGAGCTGCATTAGTGGGCAATGGAACCAGCTTCAGCAGCCTCTATGGAAATCATGACAGAGGGGGAGAAAGGGCAGTGGACGTTGATGGAGGAAGAATAATCTCAGACTGGCAACAAGCACTGAGTTGAACTTGTTGCTGATGAACCGCAGGTATTATTACCTGGCTTGCTGGCTTATATGTCTTGTGTTGCCATGACGACAGCAGCACGTCGAAGAGGTGGCCAGTAGCTCCTTTAACGTTTGCTACATTTTTATTATAATTTTTTCATCTTTATGGCCCTTTGGAGATATACTTATCTACATCAGACAAGGAAGTGTAGGGTTTGGATTAAGTGACGCAGACCACAGGAGAATATCCAGCAACCGATTGGCCAGACCAGCAGCATGACACGTTACCTGAAGCGATGTGATGGCCCCAGGAAGAGAAGAAGGAGAACAGGGATTAGAGCTAAACTGACCCGACTTAGATCAAGAGCTGTTGCTCGCCAAGCCTTCTTCTGGCTAAATTTCTGGTTGAAGGAGAATAAAGTGGATGAGGTGCGACTCAGACTCACTCAGCAACAGGAAATCAGAGACTTTTGAGCATACATCTTCATAGAGATGTGGTTAACTCCTAACATCCCAGATCAAGCTGTTGCACTCAATGGGCAGACCATGTTCAGAGCTGACCGAACAAGAGAATCCAGTAAGAGGAGAGGAGGAGGGCTCTGTGTTGACATTAATAATGCTTGGTGCTCTAGATTGGATGGACGGAGTTCACCAGATGTTTTTATTGTTGCTGCGTACTATTCTGCAAACTCAAAATATGCACTTCTGGAATTGTATGATGTCATTACAAAACAACTAGATGGAATTTTTATTGTAAATAGTGATTTCAATCAAACAGACCTCAGAGGCCCGTTGCAATAACAGGGCTTACGCCTCGTCTTAAGTCTTTTGTAATTTGGCCTTGACTTTAATTAATGCATTACATTTGCTCAATTTACAAGTGGGGACAAATAAATAGTTTGTCACAGACAGCAATTTAGTTTATAAAGATTCCCCTAATTCAACAACTCACAAAACTGAGTGATTTTTTTTAAGGTCCTCTGTTACCACATTATACTGCTTGGCAGTAAAGTTTTTTTCCTGTAGTGGCTATTAGGGGTGGGAGAAAAAATCGATTCACATAAGTATCGCGATTTTTTGTTTTACGATTTTTAAATCGATTTTTTTGTTCAAAAATCGATTTTTTCCTAATTTAAATGCTTCATTTTAATCGTTGTTTATAAGCTGGGGTGGAAAGAAGTTACCGCTTTTCTCCAGCAGGCGGCGGAAAGTTTTTCTTCAACTGTCTAGTAACGTGACGTCATATCCATTTGCAGAAAAAACACGGGAAGCGGAGAATGGCGGATGACTTGCAAAAATGCGCAGAGATAAAACCTCCACCGTCTCATTTCAAGTCAAAAGTGTGGACACATTTTGGATTTTTTGCTTTGAAAGGAAAAGCAGAGCTGGACATGTCAAAAGCTATTTGTAAACTCTGTAATGCACACGTCGCGTACTGCGGAAACACGACAAACCTTACTGCCCACCTGGCAAGACACCACCCTGAGGTAAATGCAGAGCTAACAACCAAACGATCCGCAGCAGCAAGCCAGCAGACATCCAAAGCAGCATTGTACAAACTACCCAGCAGTTCTGAAAGAGCAAAACGCATAACTAAATCAATCGCTGACTTTATTTGCAAAAACCTGCGGCCTTATAGTGTTGTGGAGAATACGGGATTCAGGAACATGCTACACACGCTGGAGCCAAAGTACGCGATACCGTCCAGGAAGTATTTCTCTGAAACAGCAGTGCCTCAAATCTACAAGGACATTAAGGAGAAAGTGAAAGAAACTCTCAGCAAAGCAGAACGTGTTGCTCTGACCTGCGACGCATGGACTTCACGGGCAACCCAGTCTTATATCTCTATAACAGCCCATCACATCACTGAAGACTGGTCTCTGTCCTCCCACGTCCTCCAGACCAGGGTGATGCATGAGTCTCATACTGGCTCAAATGTAGCAGAGCTGCTTCGTAATGTGGCAACTGAATGGGACATCACAGAGAAAGACCCGGCTTTAGTGTCAGATAATGCGGCTAATATGGTTGTTGCCGCACAGCTAGCCAGCTTTCTCCATGTCAAGTGCTACGCGCACACACTCAACTTGGCCTCTCAGCGTGCCCTGAAGCTGCCGGCTGTAGCAAGATTACTCGGACGAGTACGGAGTGTTACTGGATTTTTCCATAGAAGTGCCACAGCACTTCATGTTTTGGAGCAAAAACAGAAGTTGCTGGAGCTCCCCTTGCACAAACTGATAACTGACGTATCAACCAGGTGGAACAGTGCGTATGATATGGTCGAGCGTTTCCTCGAACAGCAGCCAGCAGTCACAGCTGCACTGCTTTCCCCCGATGTGAGAAAACGAGAGAAAGAGATCAGCACCTTCACTGAGTCGGACATATCTAATGCGGAGGAGTTCATCCAGGCCCTGAAGCCAGTCAAGGTGGCTACATGTGTGATGTCAGATGAGAACAACCCGACAGTCTCTGTCTTAGCCCCACTCCATGCGCAACTCCTGCAAGCCACCCAGGAAAGCCTCGGAGATCCTCCGTTTGTTAGAGACCTGAAAGAAGCCGTCCACCAAGACCTAAGTAAGAGGTACACGTCGGAGGTGGAGAAGGCCACACTTAATCTAGCTTCAGCGCTAGATCCAAGGTTTAAAGTGCTGCCATTCCTGCCAGAGGAAGAGAAACAAGAAACATTTGCAAGAATGGTCGCTGAAGCTGCAGCCACTGTGGAGCATTGTCAGGTAAATAAATAAATATATACATATTTCAATAAATAGATAAAGCATTAGAGATATGTTCTAGGAGTCTTTCATTCACAATGTAGTACCTCTGGGTTTGTGTGTGTGTTTACACTGAATGTTCTGGAGGTACATTTATTTTAAAATGTTTACATTATGATTATGAATAATAATGTATTCAGAACACTTTGCTAATATTGTGTCATGATGTGTTGCAATGTAATTATCAAATAAGTCGAATGGTGTCAAAGACAGGATATAAAGACATTTATATAATGCACTAATTATTATTTTTGTACCACTGTGTTTTATTTGTTGTAGGAAGTGTTGAGGCAGGACCCGGAGGAACTTTGGGATTGTGCAGCTGCTGCAGAAGAGGGTCAGAATAAAGGAGGAGATGGAGATTCCCTGGGCCCCCCATCTGCAAAAAGAAGAGTGTCCTGTGCACTAGATGAACTACTTGGGAACACTTTTGGGGAAACCAGCAGGCAGGCACCTGCACTACCAGAGAAGTCAGCCTTTGACAGTGCCGCGGAAGAGGTGAAAGAGTACAACAGAGCTGCTCCTTTGCCACTGTCTGAAAGCCCGTTAGAGTGGTGGAAAGAACATCATCGTGACTACCCTCTCCTGGCCATACTAGCCAAGTGGTACTTATGTGTACCAGGGACAAGCGTTTCTGCTGAACGCGTCTTCTCTACAGCCGGGGACATTGTCACCGCTCAGAGGAGCGGCCTCACTACAGAGCATGTTGACCAGCTCTTGTTTTTGAACAAGAATCTTGACATTCCCAAGCACTAGCTTGATGAAGAGAATAGTTAAATGTAGCAGTTCCTAGAGTACTTGAAAAAGTATACATTTTTGTTCAATATATTGTGCATTTTATTTACTAATTTTGAAGTCCAGGGTTTGAAAGGGCACTTTTCAAATTAAATTTCATATGAAGTTAAAGGCTCACATTTGAGTTTTCAGGGGCTCTATTCATTTTGGCCTGATATTTGTTTTCTTGTAGCACTGACTGAGCAGGAACAGCTAAATAAGCTAAATAAATACTTAAGAAAAATATATTTTTTTATATTGTACATTTGTTTGCCTCTTTTACATGCAGTCCAGGCTTTGAAAAGAGAGTTTAAGTTCACTTTATTATGAAGTATGTTAATTTAAAGGCTCCTATTTGTGCTGTGTACAGATTTACTTTTATCTAAAGAGTTTATTTTAAAATGGTTTTCATTTCAAGATGGCCCCGCATGACTGGCAGCTAGTTACAGTAGCTATTCTATTCAAATATATTGCTGCTGAATAAATCTTATAAAACTCACTCACATGTGATGTGCATTTTTGGGGGAAATATGGCTCC
Source organism: Lagodon rhomboides (assembly GCA_039737535.1). Lineage (NCBI taxonomy): Eukaryota > Metazoa > Chordata > Actinopteri > Spariformes > Sparidae > Lagodon > Lagodon rhomboides. The sequence goes on along the minus strand of CM077788.1, from coordinate 3,036,103 downwards.
TGATACAGTCTGTAGACATCATCATCATTCATTCAACTTTTTCACATGGTCTGGTGTTAAAAAAGCAAACTAAAAATCGGCAAAATCGGAGAATCGCAATTTAAATCGAATCGGCACCCAAAAAATCGTAAAAGAATCGAATCGGGAGAAAAGCATATCGTCCCAGCCCTAGTGGCTATACAGCTCTATTAATTCAACACTTTGCAATTGGATGTTGGACATCCTCACACCCCAGATGGTACAGATTGGTAGTCACACCTCCTCTATGTTAGTGCTCAATACCAGAGCCCCCCCAGGGCTCCCCCAATGATTGCACTTACAGACATCAGGAGAACCCTGTTGTGAGGTATGCAAAACCAAAACCAAGGAGCTGATTGTCGATTTTAGAAAAAATGAGGCAAAGACACACCCCTGTCTACATCAGTTGAGCTAAGGGGGCGCAGGTGAACATTTTTAGGTTCCTGTAAATCAACATCACAGCACATGGTCATTGCACATCGCTACCCTGGTAACAAAAAAAACAAAAAAACAAAAAAAAGAATTATCTACTTATGCTAAAAAAATTAAAGTGGGAAGGCTCTACAGTAGGTGAGTAAAACCACCAGAACTTCACTGGTACCATCTACAGAGCATCAGTGACATCAGTGAAGTGAGATGTCTGCTCAGAGCCCAAAGGATGCTAGAAGATAACACCCACCCAGACACAGTCTGTTCATCCTGCTGCCATCTGACAACAGATACAGAAGGATCTGCGGCTATACCACCAGACTACAGAGCAGCTTCATTCCTCAGGCTGTGAGAGTCCTCAATTCATCCTCCACACTGTAGAATAGTTTTGGTCTTTTCTGTGATGTAGGATAAAGGGAGTCAACACTAGGGTAAAATGATAAATAAATTAACCTTGAACCTTAGAATTGCATTAGGTTTGGCTGCATTAACATGATAATAGGCCAGGTCAGTCCATTTAGACAGATATTTAGTTTGTACCATGTCATAGCCAGGTGTTATTGGCTCTGGTTCAGATTATGTTAGCCTGGCATTAACAATACTGTTCTGAGTTGTGTGCAACACTTGCCTAAACTTTCACAGTTGCATGGCAAAAATTCTTGAACGTGCATGCTTACTTCAGCATATAAGTTTTCAACATTGTTATAAGATGTATAAGAGTTTATACATCTGATTAATTGTTACAGACACCCGGGATTCATATTTACGTCAGCTGGGTTGCATACAGAAATGGAACCAAATTGCAAAAAAAAAAAAAATCCTACATAATGTTGCTTTAAGCTGGATTCAGATGCAGATAATGGCCGCGTTTCCCAGATTCGATCGTTCTTAAGGACTTAAGAAGGCTCTTAAGAAGGGTTCGGCTAAGAAGGAGCGCTAAGATAGGGGTGTTTCCCAGACGCGTTCTTAACTGCCTTCTTAAGATCCCGCCAAAGAAGCTTCTTAAGAAGCTCTTAGTGGGAGCTGGCCACCGCCTGGTGCTGAAATATAAATCAATCGATGCCAGGCAAATCGATCACCCACCACTTTATCAGTGCTTAAGTTAACCACAACACCCTGTCACACCCTCCCAGCCATGGCGTGAAATCCACGGTGGACCTGGCGGACCTCGTCCCGCGTGGTGGGCATCCTGATGTGTCTCCGGGCATGGCGCAGAAGGATCGGTGTCACGGCTGCCACACTCCGTGAAACCGATGCCTTGCTGAGGCCGGTGCCGTCCCCCACCACCTCCAGGAAGCTCCCCACTGCGTAAAAACGCAGTGCGGCCAGGAGCTGCACCTCCGGGCTGAGGGCAGAGCTGCAGCGGGTTGCCCTCTGGACGTGTGGTGACACGAGCGTGACGAGGCGTTGGATCTCCTCACGGGGAAGCCGGTACTTGGACTGGACAGCCCGGTCCGACAGCACGTCGAGTGGGGAGAAGTGCTGACGCACATAAGCATTTATATAAACCGTCTGGCTTCGCGCACGGCGACGCTGTTGGTTAGCAGCGAGAATATGCTGTATTGCAGCCATGGTGTCTCACACGCGTGGACTTCAGCAACGCCTTTATATAGACTAGCAGGTGGAGACTCTCTTGATGAGGTTCCAGCTGAGTTCAGTTACACCTGTCAGTTTCCCTCATATCTGTGAAACACCACAGGGTGGTTGATGGTTTTATAGCTACTGTAAACTCAGATGCAGATGCCGAATGTGTGTGAAAACGTAACGAGTGATAGTAATGATGATTTATTTGATTTATGTAGCTACAGGAACACATGGGCAATTCTTTATTTTTTTATCGTTATTTTTCTTCTTATGCTATTATTTTTCTTGCGTCAGTGTTCTGCAGCTATGAGCGCACATTCATCATTACGCATGATTTTAGTATTCCTTTGAGTGTCCGATATAACTTTCCCTGATGCGGCTGCACTGAGCGTTTGGTCGCTAAGAAGGCTGTTAAGAGTGGGTCAGGGCGATCTTACACTTCCTTCTTAGTGAAAGATCTTCTTAAGCTAAGAACGACTCTGGGAAACACGTCCTTTCAGAGCGCTCTTAAGAGCATTCCTAAGAAGCTCTTAGCGCTTAAGAGCTTCTTAAGCGCTAAGAGCCAATCTGGGAAACGCGGCCAATGATGTTCTCTCTCAACCCTAGAAAGTGGGAGAGTATTGGCAGGAGATGAAAGCTGCATGGCTCAATGTTTTTATTAAAGTTACAAAGACATGCCTTCTATATCCATACCCCCTCACACACACAGTCCTCTGTTGCACTATTTAATATTAAACATCAATATTATTCTCAGAGGGTGAGAAATGGAAGTGCATTTAGCGCTTTATATATTAATATTTGGGGTGACCTGCTGATGATGCATTCATATTGCTGCATGTCTTTTTGTACTTACAATTAGTCATAAAAGGCCTCAAGTCTGTTTATCTGAGGACAACAAATGTAAAGCACTTTATTTTCTTTAAGAGGACATCTCTCAGTGACCCTTCTCACCATTTCAAAAACAGTAAAATTAGTGTTTACATAGACTCATCCTAGATTGTTTTCATGCACATCTGAGCACTCTCAATTGACTTATTTTACTGGTAAGTGCTATGCTTTACTCTTTGTTCTTATTTCTTTCTTTTTTTCTGTTTTATTGCTGTTTTTATGTGCCCCTTTTCAATTCAATCTGTTCGGCTCATTCCCTCCACATTGGCCACATAGTTTTTCTACCTTAGATTCACTCAGCTCAATCACTTCAGCACTGATGGCAATCATCAGGGTGCTCATTTTAACAAGCGAGAACACACTATCTGCAGAATGGATTTGGATAAGAAGCAGCTTTTAAAGGTACAGGCTTTAACTTAGTCACAGTCACTGAGGGGAACTCAGCGCTCATGTTTTCTGTGTGAGGTAAAAAGCTCTTCCTGATACCCTCATTAATATGGAAATTTAGGCATGTAAGTGCACCCTCACACCATTACAGAGTCATCAAGCTCCTTTTTACACATTTTGTTAATGGAGCGTGAAAATGACAAGAGAAATGGAAACACATTTAATGGTAAAAAAACAAACAACAACCATTCACTGAATCGTTACTGTTTACACAGACAGTCTAGAGTGTACTATCCTAAAACTTGACCCACAGAGTTTCAGAAAGTGTCTTTAAGATTAATGTGTGTTGCTCTCAGAGTGACTTGAGGGAGTCAAAAAAAAAAATGCTGATGAGATTTCAAACTGTTTACTTGCAATTATGTCTAATCAGGAATGCGACTTAATTAATTTCAGTGCGTAAACAAGTTCAGCTTTGAATCTAATGTACTTTCATTTTACTATAGTCATTGGTGTGAACTCATGAGTATTATATTGATTTCACAGATAATGCAGATTATCAATTAAATAAATTCTCAGCTTCACTTGTTAATCCTTACAAACTTATGACTGATCAGTGTATACATAAGCCTACAGATTTAAGAGTAGTTTAAAAAAAGTGACATCCAAAATATAGCCTTGTGTGAATTTCAGGTGTACAGGTGTTAAAAAACTGGAATATTTGTTTATCTGATCTGATGATTTAAGCTCATTCAGTTTTCATCACTCATTCATTTTTAATTTCAGTCACAACCAGCCTGTCCAACCATATCATGTAGGTTTACTGTGAAAGCAGCTCATTACGATCCATATTTACGTTTCTTGTTAGGTGGTGACCTCCAGTGGCTATAGTAATGATTACAGCAGCAAAGGAGAAATTCATGTAAAGTGTGTGTGTGTGTGTATATATATATATATATATATATATATATATATATATATATATATATATATATATATATATATATATATATATATATACACATATATATATATATACACATATACATATACATACACACACACACTGACCAAAAATATAAACGCCACACTTTTGTTTTTCCTCCCATTTTTCATGAGCTGAACTCAAAGAGCTAAAACATTTTCTATATACACAGAAGACCATTTCCCTCAAATGTTGTTCACAAATCTGTCTAAATCTGTGTTAGTGAGCACTTCTCCTTTGCCGAGATAATCCATCCCACCTCACAGGTGTGGCATATCAAGATGCTGATTAGACGGCATGATTATTGCACAGGTGTTCCTTAGAATGGCCACAATAAAAGGCCACTCTGAAATGTGCAGTTTTGCTTTATTGGTGGGGTCAGAAAACCAGTCAGGTAGTGGTCAGTCAGTCAATGGCGTGACCACCATTTGCCTCGCGCAGTGCAACACATCTCCTTCGCATAGAGTTGATCAGGTTGATGATTGTGGCGTGTGGAATGTTGGTCCACTCCTCTTCAATGGCTGTGTGAAGTTGCTGGATATTAGCAGGAACTGGAACACGCTGTCGTATACGCCGATCCAGAGCATCGCAAACATGCTCAATGGGTGACATGTCCGGTGAGTATGCTGGCCATGCAAGAACTGGGATGTTTTCAGCTTCCAGGAATTGTGTACAGATCCTTGCAACATGGGGCCGTGCATTATCATGCTGCAGCATGAGGTGATGGTTGTGGATGAATGGCAAAACAATGGGCCTCAGGATCTCGTCACGGTATCTCTGTGCCATCGATGCCACAATGCCATCAATAAAATGCACCTGTGTTCGTTGTCCATAACACGCCTGCCCATACCCTAACCCCACCGCCACCATGGGCCACTCGATCCACAACGTTGACATCAGCAAACCGCTCACCCACACGACGCCACACACGCCGTCTGCCATCTGCCCTGAACAGTGAAAACCGGGATTCATCCACGAAGAGAACACCTCTCCAACGTGCCAGACGCCATCGAATGTGAGCATTTGCCCACTCAAGTCGGTTACCATGACGAACTGCAGTCAGGTCGAGACCCCAATGAGGATGACGAGCATGCAGATGAGCTTCCCTGAGATGGTTTCTGACAGGTTGTGCAGAAATTCTTTGGTTATGCAAACCGATTGTTGCAGCAGCTGTCCGGGTGGCTGGTCTCAGACGATCTTGAAGGTGAACATGCTGGATGTGGAGGTCCTGGGCTGATGTGGTTACACGCGGTCTGCGGTTGTGAGGCCGGTTGGATGTACTGCCAAATTGTCTGAAACGCCTTTGGTGATAAAACTGCACATTTCAGAGTGGCCTTTCTAAGGCACACCTGTGCAATAATCATGCCGTCTAATCAGCATCTTGATATGCCACACCTGTGAGGTGGGATGGATTATCTCGGCAAAGGAGAAGTGCTCACTGACACAGATTTAGACAGATTTGTGAACAATATTTGAGGGAAATGGTCTTTTGTGTATCTCGAAAAATTCTTAGCTCTTTGAGTTCAGCTCATGAAAAATGGGAGCAAAGTGTGGCGTTTATATTTTTGGTCAGTGTATATATATATATATACACACGTGTGTGTGTGTGTGTGTGTGTAAGGAGCGACAAGCCCATTGGGAATGGATGAATGTGTTCAACAACCACACAACTTTTAGGAGACAGCTTTGTTTTAAGTGTGAAATAAAATTGACCTTTGAGTTATTTAAACTTACTAGTGTAGTAAAGTTAGTCCATGTACATAATGTAACTTGAATTGTGAAGTGATATAAATAACTGAAGTGATATATTTAATGCAGTTATTTAAACCCAAACCACACTGTTTTCCTAACAATGAATCCTGAACAGATATGCTGATTATCGGTGTTTTCCCAAAACAACATGACCATTTCAGCATAACAGTAACATACGAACAGGATCTTTGCCAGATTATTTCAGTTTGGTCAGATTTACGCAGCACACTACTTTGTTAGGTTAAGGAAAACATTGTGGTTTGGGTTAAAATCAGTACATAACTTGTAACTTCCATTACAAATGCACCTACGATGCCTAAGAAACTTATGGTACATTATGTGCGTTACGCACTGGACATAGACAGCAGTGTCCTGAATTAAAGTACTGTGCTTGTTTAATCCAACTGTCCTTCCCCAACCTCCTCTTTAAGGTCTTTTCACTCTATGCACTATGTCTCCTGTTTTGCAGATGTAATAATTAATAGTCATTAACAACAAACATAAATTGGGTCATAATAAGTTGTTTTGTTTTTTATTTTAAACCTATATGGTCTTTACCTAGCCAAGTTGTTTAAGTACCTAAACCTAATCAAATACTTCCCTTGCCAAAACCTAACCAGACGGAGTGTATGATGCTGGTCTAGTACACCTGTTGCTAGGATGCTGCAGTGGTCATGGTTTTTTTGGAACAGTGATGGGTGTCTGTCACTTGCTATCAACCTAGTTAGTTGTTTAGATAGAAGGATGTGCTGTTTCTACCTATTTTAAATCATACATGTGCTGCATGCTGAATTTCCCTTACAGTGTGGTGTTTTGTAAGCCCATGGTGGATAGGAAAGAATACAAAAAACTTCATTATAATTTGAAATAACAAATACATTAGGATTACTTACCAAACCAAAGATAATTTCAAAACACCCAATGATGAAGCTTTATTCAAACTCCCTCCTTTCAAACCCCCCCATGTCTCACCACTGCTGCTGTGGGGGAGATAAGAGATTAGATTATTTTTAGATTGCACTATAATTACCTGTTGATTGGGAGATTACGGAGTGGACATCTCTTGATCAGCAGACACTTTATCAGAGGATTATCAAGAGGCAATCAAACAAAGGCCCGTCTCTCTCAGGGGAGAGATCGCGCCAAAGTGAAAAATACAAACGAGAGAAGGAGACAATTTATCTTTGCTTGTCCTTTTCAGGCCGTGAGGTAATTTTGAGCCCTCCACTGTTGATAAAAAACTTCAATGTATGTCAGATTCTATATATTTTCTTTAATACTTTAACAAATATAACTATGCAATATACAGATTCTGTTGATCAACCTGTTCCTTAACAAGTACAATCAAAGAATCATCTAAATCCCCCTACAGTATCAGGTCAACACATTGTTACACACAACTCATCAGAAACAGCATCTTGGTCAATCTCAAGCTTTAAACTATGATGCTCTACTGACCCCCTCTGGGGTCAATTTTGTACATGAAAGGCTCCTTAGTCAAGTAAGCAATAATGCACAGTATGCAATGTCTTGTTAGACGTTTTAAATAAAGCTTGCTGATAAACAGATCACATATTATGACATATTATGACTTTTGGGCTAGCACAAAGACTACTTGGTGAGGTTTAGGCAATATACCTACACTCAAAAAGATGAAATGTGACTACTGTTGGCTATAAAACATAGTATTATATTTTAATTACTCAAAAACCATGAGTTTTTGTATATCAACTTGAGTTGGTTGTGGTGTTTGAAAGTAAAAATATGCAATGTCAGGTTTACTTGGCTGTGTTAGTTTCCCCAACTCAGTAATGTAAAACGGGAAGCACTTCATTTATAGAGTAGTTTGTCCCTTTGAGGACACAGTACATCCCCTCTAATCTCGTTCACAATCACGTGAGATTACGTTACCTCCGCCATTATCCTTTTCGTTGCACATGGAGAAATCCGCAGTCATCCTCGAAACGGAGGTAAGTAAACATCTTTTTATTGCCATTACTTCATAAAGCAAGGACAATTCCAGGCACATTAAACATGGGGCTATAGTTTCCTAATATTTTAGGTCTAAAAGAATGAATCTGAAGAGCAGTAGTTCTGTCTGTCCCTGCATCGCCACAGCAGCGTGTAAGGGGATCGGACGGATCTTAGGCTGTTTAGGCTATTTACATCCCACAAAACTGCAATTTTTTTCACAGACAATGTCAGATGGCTATTCAAACATACACCAAGGGGTTTGTTCACTTCAAGAAAATTGACATGTTTGGAAACGGAGCTGTAATAAAGTCTCGAAGTCCCCCCCTTCCTGGATCCTTAGCTGAGTCTGTAGGGTCAAAATGACCGTATTGGCAGCCAAGACAGTCATTTTGACCGTTTTCAAATTTATATGTGCAATAAATTTGTTGAATGAAAAATGCAATACTGCTGTTACCTGACTTTTCCTAAAAGTGGCCGTATTTTAATTTAAAATAGTTTTTATATAAAATACACAAAAGACAAAGAAAAAATATGTTTTACCTATTTCGGCCACAAGCGGTCATATTAACCATTCATCACTTTGCAGTGTTTCATTGTTAAATTTTTCGTGTGGTTTGCTGCTTTCATTGTCTCTCGTCTCCAACTTTGTTAGCAGTCTCCAGCTGTGCTTCTTTGCGAATTGACTTGTAAGTTAGTTAACCCTTGTGTGGTCTTCATATTTTTGTTATTCAGCCAGTGTTCATGGGTCTGGTGGACCCGCTGCATTTCTGTGATTTTAATATAGTTGTACTCACTATTATTGATTAGTTGTTATTGATATGTCCGCAATGGAGTCGAGCCTTCACAACATGTCCAAAAAGGAAAGGATGAAGAGGAATTTGAATACTGCCAAAACCCTGAAGATGCTTCATAACTTGGACGGGTGATTCTGATGGCGGGGATCCATCAAAGCTCAGAAATGAAAGCGATCTTTCCTGGGTACACGAGAACACCTCAGAGAGTGACTCAGAGCCTGTACCGAAGAAAAAAAGAGACGGCTTTCCCCGGTGGTTACGGCGTACAACGCTCAAGTTGGGCTCCGCTGCCTTGCGCTGCCCCGCGCTAAGTTCTAGCCTGGGCTATTCAATTATTCTGCTGCTCATATGGAGGAATGGGGGCTTCCCATTTTTCAGACAAACGATGGTAAGAAATCGCTTCTGGGACATAATGAGGTTCCTGCACTTTGACAGGAAGGAGACACAATGTGTGCGTCTGCAGGACGACAAGTTTGCCCTGGGGAGGGCCACTTGGGACCTGTTCATCCAGAACAGTGTAGCCTGCTACAAACCCGGCGCAAACATCACAATTGATGAGCAGCTGTTCCCCACAAAGGCCTGCTGCAAGTTCACCTAATATATGAGGGAAAAAGCCCGATAAATTCAGCATCAAATTTTGGTTGGCTGCAGATGTCGTCTCCAAATACATGGTGAACGGGTCTCAATATCTGGGGAAGGAGCAGACGCGGAGCGCAAGTGGGCTTGTGGTACTGAGAGTGGCGGAGCCATTCCTGGGGAAGGGAAGAAACATTACCATCCTAAATACGTCCCTAAAACTGGCCACTGCCTAACAGGCAAGAAGACCAGCCTGGTTGGCACCATGGGCAAGCAAAAACGGGAGTTGCCGCCGTCCATGAAACAGCAAGCGGAGCTGTTCAACACAAAGGTGCTCAAGTGTGGTGATGCGACTCTGACTGTGTATCAGAGAAAATAAACTTGTTAAAATGTACAATTCTGTGTTATTTTTTTTTTTTTTAAATATGACACAATGAATGCATTCATCACTCAATTGGGTATTTACATGAGAGATTATATAATTTACAATCTAGCGGTCAAAATGACCACTTACAGCCGTTCTAGTAGTTTTGGAATTCTGGCCCTTTAGTGTTAAGAGGTTAATGTGTAATTGAGCAAAATCCACGAATAAATGAATTACAAGTTATATTTTTACTGAAGGGGCAGTGGGTTGCCAAAGTAGGGGAGGCCTGGCAAGGCAGTTGAAGGATCTGTTGCATAGGATCGTCTTTAATGTTTTGACTCTTATCTCACTTTATTTTTTATACAGGTGGGGGGACAAAACAAATTGCCCTCTTTGCCACATGCTTTCCAAAGTAAATATATATATATATATATATATATATATATATATATATATATATATATATATATATATATATATATATATATATATATATATAGACAGAGAGAGAGAGAGAGAGTTGGTGGCAACTCAAACAAGAATTGGTGTTTAAGACTAATACCACTGATTGTTGGAAAACTAATTCCAGAGGACGATCCAGCTTGGCAGCAAATATTAGATTTGAAGGATATTGTTGATCTGGTTGTTAGTGTAACCAATTTAGTGATGATTAAGTGAATCACAGTAAAATAACAAGTTAGACTAGTAATAGGACAACAGCTAGAATCAGAAGAACCCAGCTTTGTTGGGAGCCATGTAGATGAGCAGCAATAATGACTCAGGCACAGGAATAACTTTTGAGTAGTTACTCTTGTATTTTAAAGGAAAATAGCCATTTTATACAAAAATGGACACAATTGACCCAATTACTAAACCAAAAAAGTGTGCACACGAAAATGAAATAAGATTGTCCGTTGGGGCCCTTTTGAATTGAAAATTGTTGCAGGTGCACCTGTTTTAAAAGTTAATGGAAGTGTGATGTGAATGTATGTGTGTGTGAGTGTGTACGTGTGTATCTCCTTGTCTGTGTCTCTTCATTAAAGTTCTTAGCACGCCATCTGTCACAACCAGGATCTCGTCCTGGTCCTCGGATTTTCCCGTCCTCTCAAAAAACCTGACCTATAAGGGCCATTCTACAGAATTGGTGCAAAGTCACAGTTGGAAACATCTTAAAATAAATGTGTCTTTTCCCCCAAACTTTTCAGGTATGTTAGTTGTATAATATCCAAGGTACACATTTCTAGTAGTTGTACAATTAATTCTCATTTTGTATTTTCAGACAGTTTTGGAACATTTTTCCTCTTCCAAAATTTGTCACTACCGAAACACAATGAAATATCACATAAAATGAAGAGTTTTATTGATTTGTTTATTTTTTTTTTACATCCACCTTGTAAACATATTTTTCTGAAATAGTATTTTTCAAAATTCATAGGTAAATTAAAAAGTATATAATTTTAACAAAGCGTTTAAGCGTGATTTATCAGAATCGATGGATTTTGAATCCAATTTTTCTTTGTAAAGGGCATAAAGTTTATCATAATGATTACAAACTTAAGGATTCATTAGTTTTAATACACACTGAACCAAACACCATCACAATATCTAAGTTGATAATTCAATATACTTTATTTTTGACAAAACATTCATGTTTCGGTAGTGACAATACTGTTTCGGTAGTGACGACAATACCTTGTTTGTCACGGCTGACTAAGACTGTGATCATTTTATGTTAGGCAACAAAAATAACTAATAACTCATACATGTTAAACAAGTGTATATCAGACACACATCTGACATTAAATATCTGAAAATGGCATAACAGTGTTCGAATTTCGTATTACATCACACTGAAGAGGTACTGATATTTTCGGTCTTGAGGAGACTGCAAGTGAGAACACGTAACATGTTGATTTTTCTACCTAATAAAGAAAGATCTTACAATATAAACTGTTTAAGAATCACTTTGTTTTATTATGAACAGCAACACTGAAAAACCGTATTAGAGCTGACATATTTTTTTTTGTATTATTTGTATCAACATCAACAGGTGCCTGTGGGTGTACATCCACATACATACCTACATGTTTTCATTTCATTTGGTTCTATAAGCACACAGTTGGATTTCATTACTAAAAGTCAAAGTCAACAAAACAGCAACACCACAATGAGGCTTCTGTTCTAGATCACTGAGCCACAAGTCTCCACTACTCCTCTTCTTCTTAAACAGGAAAAAAGCCACAGTGTGCATTTCATCAGCCTGTGGTCTCTGATGTGTGTGAATGAGAAATTGAGTGTGTATCACAGGTTAAAAACATCACCTGCTTCACAAAAGCCTACAGTACATGAACACAGAAATGAGTTTGTGTGTGTGTGTGAAACACACAGAAGTCTGTTCAGCAGTCTAACTTTTCACACACAGCTTTGTACACTGGTGGGTTTATTTGGACATGCCTGCTCGTGACCTGTTGAGGTGGACAGATTAGGGTAAAATCTGTTTCGTCCAATGTTGTGCAGTACTTTTACCTCCACTGCACCTGAAGACAAATAAAGGGCAAAGGACATGACAGGTTATGTTACAAAAGCTAATTCAAGTGTTATAGAATATTAGAATGGAAAATATCTTATGGGAGAATTAAACTGTTTGTATATTATAAATGAAAATATCTCACCTTCATCCACATCTTCGATAATCCCAGGATATGGATCATTTTCATAAGTAACCACACACCACTTGCCAACAAGGTCTTCTGTGATGTCGTCAACTGGACAGAGATTTCCTTGACATCCAGAGCTTGATTGAGCTTGTGGTTCAGCAGATACAGGCTGTGGTTGTGGTGCAATATTTGTGGACATAGGCTCAAAACATGGGCAGATTGCCTCTCTCTTGCAAAAGCAACTCAGCACGCGATAATGAATGGTGTCTGGCGCATTACAAACCACCTGATGGATGGCAAGTGTTCCCTTTATGGTGGACAGCTTCTGTGGCAGCCGGGCACTGACTGCTGAAATTTGCTCTTCATCCACATACAGGAGTTTGACTTTGGTGAGAGGAAGGAGTGTGTCATACAGTGCTTTTGCTGTTGGTATGTCAGTACCTCTGGCTACCTGTGAATCTGCAGTTCTCTTTATGGTGGCTCCAACACCATCAGCTGGCCCTTTACCATCACCAGCTTCCAGGAAATTCCAGTTCACAGCGGTAAAACCCATTTGGAAAGGAATGGTGCTCATTAAGTAAAAGTTCTTCTTGCCTCTATACTGCATGGTTGGCCCATCACTTATGAAGAAGAGTTTTTGAACTTTTGGACAGTTCACCCTCAGAAACTGTAGAACTGGTTCAAATTCAGCCCAAATGGCAGCAGGATCGTGTTTCATTGAAGGCGACAGGGCACAGAATGTCAGAGTATGTTCTGTGGTGTACAAAACAGCATTGTGTAGTGTTGTCTGTCTGTGAGATGCTCCAAAATGGACTTGCTGTACCTCTTTTGCATATTTGCATTGCCAATTTTCTGCATAGTCAATGTGCAGAATAGCCTCATCTTCATTCAGAGATCTGTGCAAAGATTGTAGCTGTGTGTATTGATGTTGGATGTTGAAGAGGTGCTTGCACACCTTGTCTTTCATTTCTTTTTCAAAGTCTTCCAGTAGGTGCTCTGTGCTGCCCTCACATCTCTGTTTAACAGTTTTCGTCACTGTGATCACCTCTCTTTTCCCATCCTTTTCTTTTTCATAGTCTTCTTTTTTTGTGAGCCACTGGTACCACCATGTGACCCCTGCTCCTGAGGTCTTTTCGGTATGTGTGAGCGACTTGTTCTTGCATGAGATACATTCTCTGTACATACAAGCCTTAACCTGTGTGTCACAGCACAACTCCTCTGCCACTTTGTTCAAACTCTGTGAGTTAATGATGCCAAGCTGCTTGAGCCTCTCTGCTTTCATTTTGGCATTGTCATGCACTTTGCAGACACATGTCTCCCTGTTACTGATGTTTGGAGCAACAATCCAAAATGGCTTTATCCTACAGAAAAGTGAATACGATAGCTTCAGATGAGGCATCTCCAGAATCAGTTTGTTATACAAATTCAGCATTGTGTCGGACAGAAACCTCTTCTGTTTCTTTGTTTTAAATCTTGTGATTGTTTCCTTTTTTCCTGCTGATATCCGACTATTGTCATCTCGACTTCGAAATGTTTTGACGATGTCAATGTTTTTTTGCTTATAATTTTTCCGAAAGGTAAGACATGGGTGGTTTTCACTCTTGTTGAACACTTTGTGGGAGACACCAACACATTTTCTCATTGCAGAGACAAGTTTGTACTTCCTCAGTAGCCCGGTTGTGAGAAGTCTCCTGAATGATTGTTTGTCTTTGTAGCTCGCAGACTTGTATTTCTCTTTAATTTGATGCATGAGTGTGTTGTGTAAAAGTAGGGTCTTTGTCACATGTTGAGGAAATCCATACTTTTGTGCGTCCATCTGCGTTTTCGATCTTGGAGAGTCAGACTTTTCTGAGGCAATCTTCTGCCTTAATCTTTGACATCGCTTTTTATATTTTTCTTTCTTTCTCTGCATTTCTTCTATCTTCTCTTCTAATTTCTTTAATTTTCTATATTTGCAGACTTTTTTTCTTTTGGTCCCTTTTTTCCCTTCACTCTCACTGGAAGTGCTAGGTGGTGTGTCCCTGCAAACAGCTACTTCTTTCTGTCTTTTCATCTTCCTGTGTACTCTGTCTTTTCGTCCATTCCCTTCTTTGCTTTCTTTGCTCCCTTGGAGACAACTCAGTGACACTCTTCAACTTTCCTTCTTCCCTTCGTTTCTTATATCTTTCTCTTTCCTTTTTTAAGTACTCTTCATACTTCACAGGGTCATCCCTCAACCTTTTTCTGTACTCCCTCAATCTCTCTACTCCTGGTTTTACTCCACTGCTCCTGTGATATGGCATATTGTCTCTCTCCCTGTATAAGTTAACCATAGAGATTAACATTACTGACACATTTTAAGACATCAGTAGCCTAATTAATAAGCAGTGGCAAAAACAAGTGTCAGTCTGAGTCTGACTAATGGAACTAATGGAACATGCTGACTTAAAGGACCATAGACAGGCTAGCAGGACACATATTACTGTTAGAAAAAAATGTAAAAACTCAATTTTTCATGCCATGCAACATTTAACTAACATGACATTTATAATAAAATATTTCTGAGTTGCATAACTCTGCTAAAATTTTCTTTATATTCCTCAAATAAAAGATTAAGTGTTCCATTTTGTCACTACCGAAACAGCCGTGTCACTACCAAAACGTCACCACATGTTTCGGTAGTGACTGTTTCGGTAGTGACAATTTTAGCCTAACTTTGAACCTAGCTTAAAGATGATAATCAGCACATGGTTAGCTAGCACTTTTCTGAACTATTGCACACACATAAAAACTATTTTTTCTGCAATAAAAACAAAAAAAGTTTAAGTGCAGAAAATAGGTGTTCGGTAGTGACGTCTTTTAAAGTTACACACTGATTTTCAGACTTTTGAACATCTTTTCTTCAAAATGATGAGACCTAGCTACTCACCATGCACCCACTGCATGAGGGGGACAGAGGAATGCTTCCTGATAAAAAAAATTAGAGGTGTGGCTTAAATCAGTCTCAGTCAATGGACTAAAACCTACAAAGTTTCGGTAGTGACAAAAAAATGAGGGACAACATTTTTTACATGCATTTTCATGATTTACAAAAAAAATATAAAATCAATGTACTTTTTTACACTTCACTTTCAAAAAAATCAAAAAGATCTTTATAAAAACACAGAAAGAAAAATTTATAAAAATCATTTCAGTATCATTTTCATGAATTGAAATTTAGGAGTTGGGGTTGGGGACAGCCACCTCCCAATGTTAAGTACCCTATAAATGATAAATAATATTATTTTGGGTTTCAATAGATAATTGCAGGATCTTAGTAAACATTTAAAATTTGCATACTCAAATGCTTTTTAAATTATTTTTTTTGTTTGGGGACAGCGTTTTGCACCAATTTTGTAGAATGGCCCATAAACAAGGTCATATCTCACTGATTCTTGAGAGTCGGGACAAAACACTTTCTGAAAAACCTTTTTTGAAAATTTACACTATATTAATTAGAGTTATATATTCATGTAGATGAAGATCTGTGCTATTTAACCATGTAAAGGTGCAGGCTGAAGGTTGAAAAACATTTTTAACAATTCACGTTTACCTTAAACACTTGATTTGTGTCAACTCCATCAGACACACTAAAAGTATATAATTATTATGTAATTGCATGCTATATATGTACATTAATGTGCAGATAAAACCTAAAATAACATTCTATTCCTTTACTGTGTTCGAAAATAGTATAATATTAGCACATTAAGCGGTTATTGGTGGACTTGTGAACTCCGTCATGTTTTACATCTGATGGAGTTGACTCTGACGGAGTTGACAAAATGGCATGTTTTTCCCTCCACAGAAAAAAACACTGTAGCTAGCTAGCTAGTTTCTTGGCTATTGCTAGCTGTCTCCATAATCTCAATAAAATACTTAATTGAATCCACTATGGTTTAATAAAAAGTAAAATAAAAAATAAAAATCATAATGGAGAGATGGTGTTGACATGCTCCACCTGTGACCATAGTAAAATTGACATTGTTCATCTAAAATATCAAAGAATGTCAAACATACCAGACCATGTATGGTATTGTTGCATTCACCACAGCCAGGAGAATGAAAAGGGACCCTCAGGGATATAGCTGACCATGCTATTGCCCGATTTAATGAGGTTTATTAAAAAATCTGATGGAGTTGATGAACACAAAGGACACAACTTTGATAGGCAAATTTCTATGGAAAATATTTTTAGATGTTCATGGCACACATTGTTTTATACATTTATAACCCTTATCTTTGATTTGATATAAATGTTTTTACAATTGTAGAGGTTTTTAAAGTTTTTGGGGGCTGGTGAATATTAACATGGGAAATAACATGGGCCGTCTAACCACAGGTTTAAACAAATATCCCCCAAAAAGGTAATTATCTATGCTAAAACATAACATCAGTATTCACAATTCCTTTAGATCTAACTCTGTGAGTATGTCAATCATTATTAATTTCTTTATTTTTGATATAAATAAGACTTGTCTATGTGGGACATGTTTTGTCCCGACTCTCAAGAATCAGTGATCTATTATACTCTTTTCTCAGATGCATCATTAAAGGTTTAAATGTCAAACATGCAAAATATTGCATCAAACCTCATACATAAATCTCAAATCTCATCAAATCTTCAGTTTTTAAATTGTACAACATTCAAGCATATCAAACACAAGGACTAAACATTCAAGTACTCACATGTTTATCTGTTCATGTGAACAGTATTTTAATAATACTTATGGTGAGCAACCATTAACATTTAAAATATTACATATCGAAACCAGGATAACATGTACAAATAAAATAGTATAGAAACTGAGCTTATTTCAGAGTAGTGCTGCACGATTTGATGAAAATGTGCGATTGCGATTATTGTGGACTATATTGCGATTTGCGATTGTGATTAGGATATTATAAATGAATGGTGTCATGAGTCTGCGTGCTTGAATATCAAGGACAACACAGAGAATTACAATCATTTTGAATATTTTTCAACTGAAAACATACAAACATGACACAAAATAAAAAAAATACAAAAAAAATACAAAACCTGAACTTAACAGTACTGTATTTTCAAACAGTAGATAAGTAAAGGAGTGTAGAAAATAATAATTAACTTACCAATAGCCAGATGGAGTCTATGGCCAAAACAGTGGAATCTTTGCCACTCATTAAGCTCCACAGCCTTTTGAGGTATTTTCGTATGGTGTGACACCTGCAAATGTATCCGTAATTGTTCGTTGTTGTGGTCGTTTCAGGCGTTTTTCAGTTGTATCTTTCACGTTACTTTGTTGGGCTTTCATTTGCATGCATTCTTCGTATTTTTCTTTGTGGTGTTTCAGGTGTTGATATAGATTGGTCGTATTGCCGCGGGACGTAGTGACTTTAGCTTTGCATGTTTTACACAGCACATCTTGCTGTTCAGTGTCGTCGTACCCGAATCCAAAGTATCGCCATATAATGGAATTTGCATTTTTTTTCGCTACCAACTGAGCTTGTTCCTCCTCGGCGTCCATGTTGGCTGCTCTGCTCTGCTGAAAGCCGGGTAGTCACGTAACTATACCTGCAGCTGCACACAGTCAGTACGTTTACATGCAGCAAGAAATTCGAAATTCTTATCGTATCAGATAATGACATGCATGAGAACGGATCGCTGGTCTGAGTATACATGCCGTTCAGAGAATCAGATAAGTGGCCGGAGCATGTCTGACTCCGTACGCTATGTGGCGCTGTAGCCCTCTCTACAAAGAGCCACTTCCGGTTGACCTCTACTTCTCAGCAACAACAAACGGGAGAGAGTGCATTTCAATAAAACGTAATGAAATGAAAAAATATGATCAGCTCATTTTTCAAAATGTATTTATTAAAATGTGGTGATTTCTGTACATACAGGGCTCCTGGGGCAGCGCTGCTCTTTTGTCCACAACAAACATGAAGCTTCACTTTTAATTCAAACAAACTAACGTAGCTGCCACATCGTTAGATTTCATCTATGATGCCAATATTTATCTTACAAAAATAGTTTAACCAGCCAGCGGTTAATCTTCAAAGAGCTGCGGTTAAGATGACTGGCTCGCTGTCACACCCGGGATGACGACGAAGGTTGACCGGCCCATCACATCAGGAAACGGGCTGCTGTCTCTGAGACCTCCCGGAGCGCTGGTCCCACAGGTGGCTCTTCACATCTCCCAAAACGTCGGAACAAATTTACAGACAAGCGTCATTTGGATAAACTAATCGCATATTAAGGATCTAAATAGGTACTTTCTCGCATAAAAAAATATTAAATGTATGTAGTAACAGCGCTAAAGCGAGAATTAAAACAGCTTTTAGCAGCTTTACCGCTACCACTGCCGCTTGCTGCGAAATGCATTCTGGGAAACTTTGTGGACGGCGTCGGTCTGCTGTACTGAGTATACAGTACATACGGCGCAGTATGTAGTAGGCAGTACGGTAGTATGCGGTGTCGAATACAGCCAATCTGACGGCATTCAAACAAAGATGGCGTACGAGGAGCTGTACGACGCTTCACTGCCGGGTGAAAGCCCCAGCCGAAAATCTCGAGCATGCGCAGAATGCAAAAATACGATACGATACGATAGCCGAGCCTCCATGGCGTTAATATGCCGACAATGAACGAATTATCTAGGTGTTCTTATCCGATTTTGAGATGTCCGTTGTGGTCCGAAATAGGTCGGACTAAGGTGTTTACATGCATTTTAAAAGTCCGAACTAGGTCTGATACGATAAGAATTTCGAATTTCTTGCTGCATGTAAACGTACTGAGTGTGGCTGTGGCGTCACCATGCTCCACACCACACAGGAGATAGTCCCGTTCATTGTAATATTTGTGCTGATATGCCTCTATTTTCATGTAGGCTATGTTCAATGTCTGAATTTTTCAAAATGTTAGATAAAGAGTTTCTTTCTTTCTTTTTTTTAAGAGAGAATCCTGTTCACAGGCACACACATGCATATTTGTTTACAAAATCGCAAATCGCAGTCTTTTGTGCGATTACATAATTGCACAGCATGACATCGCAATTGCGATTAGATTAATCGTGCAGCACTATTTCAGAGGTATCAAAGAAGTGTGCTTCATTACTCCTACACTATAGGCCTACTAGTGCGAGAGAAACTGCACCAAAAATTACCCTCCAACGTATTTTAAACTCACAATTGAATTGAAATAGATTCCTTCAATGGTTTGCATTTACAAAATAAAATACAATTGTGCTCTCATATAATATATCAATTTGTATTAGGAAAACAAAACAGGCTTCCCTTTTTAATATATACCCCGGCATAAAATAAAACACACAATATACTCAGTGTACACATGTACAAGCGTTGCACCGTTATTCAACTCAGTTCACTTTCATAGATTTTAGCACCCTGAGAAACAGAAAATAACATCAGAGCAGCTAAAGAGATACGTTTCTCACCGTTACTCTGTATTTCAAAGCCGAGCACGTCGATGTCAGAGCTTGCAACGGCTCACCGAATGGAAGGTAAGTGGCTTTCATTAGCCTGTGAAACACAGAGCTAGCATTAGCATGGACGATGACGGTAAGTATCAGCGGCATTTTTATCCGATAAATGACTCGTCTTACCGACGTAACTTGTCTCCTCCGGTTAGTCACTCGGCTCCAGACTTCCAGTAGGTATGTGCGCTGGCTTTATCTCTCTGTTATCGCAGTTTAACTCCGTATTTTTCTCCGTTTTCCGTCCTCTTAGCAGGTAGCTACTCTCACTCCCATGGTTGAGATCAGAAGGACCGGAAAAACAACACGCTCGCACTTCACCTCTCAGCTGACAGGCTGAACGTGACCTGCGTAGCTCCAGATTGGCTATTGAAGGTTAGGTACCCCCCACGTGGGGTGATGTGAACTGAGTGGTGCATTCAAATGCAATAGGCTACTTAAAACTTCACAGATGTAAACAAATAAAATCAAGAATATAAACTCTCTCTTTCACTTCTTTTATTGGTCTCATCTAATTGTGTGTCTTTCCACCTGGGCTACACCAGCCCTGTACATACCAATGAGTCAATTGCATACTTGGAGACTAAAATATCAGAGCACAGATACAGGTATTACACACTGTTCCCAGAAAGAAAACTGCTACCAAAGCATCACTACCTGGAACATTATCCAGCACTGATCCTTCTCTTTGGTCCACTTGTTTCTTTCTGGACTCTGAGGTTTGAATCCAAGCACAGTTATTTTAAACAAGTTGTGAGGTATACAAACTGTTTTAAAAACATAACACTGTCTTTGGCCACTAAACATCAGCTCATGATTGGCCAAAGTATGTTGTCATCAAGCTGTGAAAAAAAACTTGAGGTTGCACGAGTCTCAACAGTCCCTCTTGATGTCCTTAAAGAGGAGGTAGCAGTTAGCCTCCTTCAGAAGTGCACTGATCTTAGTGTTAATCTAGTACAGAATGTATCTGCTGATGGCATCAACTTCAGAAGTGTAATGATTATAGTGCATGGATTTGTTGGTGGACTGCCAGACTTTGCCAAAATTGTGCAGATGTGTGTTTTGAAAGATTTAGACTTTAGACTTACCTTCATAGTAAAAAAATTAAGCTCATGGTACAGAGAACACTACAGATCCTTCAAGTCCGATCCTTCTCCAAGGGATGTTTCTGTGACTGAACCGAGTCAACTTGTGGATCGTTACCCCCTCTGTGATTAAAAAGTTGGCACTCTACGGATGGTTACTGATATGTACTGATACATACTCCAGGTAATATTAAAGGAATCCTTGGGTGTTTTGGGCAAAATGCAATTTTTCTGACTGACCCAAGCTTACACATGATGTTCAGATACCCTTTACTCCTCTGTACAGCCATTGGTTCTTTTGATACTGGTTAGCATTTTATGTAGCTTGGCATAAAGACATTAAATCTACAGGTGGCAGTAGCATACCTCTGTCAAAGTGAAAAAATAAATCTCACAGTTTAAAAGTTGTGTTATTTACAGTGTATTGTGTACAATAAAAAAATAGAAGTTAGATGGCTTGTAGGAATTATAGTTTGACTTGCTGCAAGGGTTATTTTTGACTTTGACAGAAGTAGGCTACTTCCAACCACAGACTTCAAGTCTTAACTGTTACGGTTGAGGTTGTAATTGAGGACCCAGACACAGACCATACACGGGAGGCAAGATACAGGGAAACAAAAGGTGAGCTTTATTCTAACCAAAGCTGAACAGGTACGAAAAACAAAAGGGAACTAGACCAAAAAACTAGACAAATAGGGACAAAAAGCAAAGTAGCAACAAAGACAGCTAAACAAAGTACAACCAAAAGCAAAGTTCAAATCAAACATAGAAAAACCAAAAGTCAGAATCCAAAAACATATCACCAGGAGACAGGCGGCACAGGGTTGCTCGAGGGGGATATCACACAAAACGAAAGACAAAGATTATATACACAGACACTAACAATAAGACGAGGAACAGGTGAGGTGGAGCAGCAGGTGCAAAACTAACACTAAGCAATGCAACATACTAACCTATACCATCTGAATCAGTGGACATACAGAGGAGAAAAATGGTATCAAGCATCATCTCTTCCCCATTCAGTGGTTTTCAAGGCAGTCTAAGTGCCTTTGTCATGCAAGTTTTCTTCCAGCTCTACTCCTGCACACCTGATTCAATCAAGGGCATAACTGGTTGAAAAAGATCTACCTGATCAGAGTATTTAGTGAAAGTTTTTGGCCCTTGGTTGATTTAGATGTGCAATAGTGGAGACAGAACAAAAACTTTTAAGGATAACGGGTCCTTGAGGACTGAGTTGAAAACCATTGAATGGGGAGAGAATACGGCGGACAATATTAGACTACATTTAAATTGATGTGGAAGTGCAATAAAAAACTTGACTACTTGACTGCCCCTGAGCCCAATATAAATCTGAGGTCAGGAATATATACAGTCAAGTATTTTACTGAACTCCCATATCACTTGAAACATTTTAAAGTATTATGTGTCTTAGTTTTTCGTGACTTAGCCTAGTTTGTAAAGATGTCACTAGATCTGTTAGTAGTGGTGCTCTGCTCTCTTTTACACTAATATTCTCTCTCTTTCAGAGTAAGAGTCGGATGTGACAGTACACATGATGTCTACTCCAGCAAAGCTTCGGATTGTCCTAGGAGAACTGTGTGAAGCTAACTTTGCCTTCTGGAATACCGGACTCTGTGGACAGTATTAAATTTGAGATTCAAAAACAGTGTGGAATTGAAGGAGAGTTCATACTGCAGTACATGGACATTGATTTTGACCAGTTTATGAACCTGACTTCTGAGTGAGCAGTCAACACAGGCACCCAGCCATACTCCATATGCACCTTTTCATAGCGTGGATGATTCCTTTGCAGACACTGTTATATTTTCATCCTCTGAGTCAACCACCTCAACTTCAACCTCATCCTCAACCTCGTCATTAACATGTCAAGGCTGGCCACGCAGCTTCCCTATTCCTCCGTTCTCCTACGAAGTAGAGATGCAGCTGTCAAAGGCGAACCAGGAATTCCTTGCTGAAGGCAAGCGGCTGAACAAAGTCAGGTCAGACATTTTGCAGGCCTTGGCTTCTGAAATAATGAATTACACAACAGGATACCCTACCTCCGTACAATTAGATGATGTTGCAGAAGCTTTGATCATGAAACATCCATGCTTAAAGGAACAGGGCTCTGTTACTGATACCATGGTTGGAAAATCAGCTTGAAGTACAAAATGGGCAACTACCGCACTAAGCTTAGGGGTTTGGGATGCCCAGAAATAAGCATTAACTCCCTAAAAAAATTGAAAGCCTGGTAACTCCTCTAGTCCTAACCAAGTGAAGAAACCCAGGAGAGCTGAAGTCAATTTCCGCCCCCATTACCCAGCTGGAGAAGACAAAGAGAGTCTTGAGAAGGAGCGAGTGGAACTGCTATCTGAGGTCAAGAAAAGGTACAACCATCAGGTGATAAAAGAGAAAATGGAGAAAACCTTTGCTCATCGGTGGTATGAGGTGGACATGCCCTTCATCGCAGAATTCAAAAGCAGATGTCCGGCTCTTTTTATGGAACATGAGGTATGAAGATGAAGTCTTGAATTTGCAGGTCGTAAGTAAATTGTCTTTGCTTCATGTACTGAATAGGCCTATGTGGTATAGCTTAAAACTGATATCACTATTTTGGAACAAACTGCAATATTTGATATTTATCCAATTCACTTTTCCTCCTAAACCACTGAAAATATTAATTTCATATTATCCACATCATTATTTACTGAAATCAACTAGTACTAACTACTAAGTGTTTGTCATCAGGCAAAAATAATTTGCTCTCAAGTAATTAATTACATATTCACTTATACATTTTAAGCTGTGTGTCAACCTTCTTCTGTACTTTGTGTTTTTGTCTTGTTGAAACACGTACCTGTCACGGTTCTGTGTTGTCTTGTCAAGTTTCATGTTTTTAGTTCTGGTCACTTCCTGTTTTATTTTGTAGGTCTCGTGTCATGTCTCGTCTTCCCTGTTCTGGTTTGATTATGTGCACCTGCCCTCTCGTGTCTCACCTGTTTCTCGTTCCCTCATTTGTGTCATATATTTAAGTCCTGGTTTTTGTTCAGTCTGTCTCTCGTCATTGTTTGTCTTAGCGTCTGTCATGTTCATGTTTTTTGCCTTATGGAAATAAACCCTTTTTGAAATCCCTGCAACCCGTGATCTTGATCTCCCATCTGTGCATCTGGGTCCTCCTCCACGTCCTCTACTAGCTACGTGACAAGTATTGGGGAACTACGCAACATTTATAAGGCATTAAAGTTAAATTTCCCTACCAATAATAACTATCAGAGATAATGATTAATTGCATTAATGAGATCTAACTTACATTAGATCACCACGGAAGCACCATCCTTAAAGGAGGGAAAAGCCAATTCAATGATTTTTACCAGAAATTCTGTTTTCACAGCAGCAGGAGCGCTGCGTGTGAGGGAAGCTTGTCATTGATTATGGAGACTATCAAAACCAATGTGGTTTTAATTTTTCATCTTCTCCAATAGATTGGGGAAGATAAAGGAACCTTGGCAAAATATAATATCCATTTGTCCAATTAATGATAAGGGTCATATATCTTAAAGGCCCATTTATTAATGATATTATATCACTGTACTGTACAGTTCCATTTCTTTAGGTTTAACATTTAATGACAGAGGGAGGAGTGGAGTGGAATAATAAGGCTATGATAATTGTTTAATTCGACTTAAACTTGCATGAGAAATGGTGGAAGCAGAGCTGGGCTGTTGTCAGTGTGATTGTACTTTAATAACGTTCTCCCCATTAAAAAGGTGCGATGAGATCTTCCCATTATGAGCTATAAAGCCATGTTCCCTTTAGGTTCCCCCAACCATTTATATGCAGATGATGTCCATGCAGTATCTCTGCCTGTCATAATTGGGTCTACAATCTGTAAAGGAGTGGAGTACACACCCCTATTCGTATCGCTCAGAGAACAAGTGTGTGCACTGACATGTGGCTTCAGTATATGTCATGTGTGTATCTGCATTGAATACATTTGTGTGTGACTGTACCTCACCAGGCTCAGTGGAGAGATACAGAGTGGTGAAGGAGAGTTTTCATCTCATAGGCTGGAATCACAAAGCAGGCACATCTCAGATGTTAATTTGAAAATGAAGGATATCTTTCATGCTTTTTATTCCCCACTCTTAGCCCACTCTTCAGATATTGAGAGGGCTTTCCACATATCTGAGGAACGCTGGGGTTGGATTTATCTTTCAGTCCCCTCGAGGTTGCCCTGTTTAACTTCTGTCCCTATTCTCGCACTATTGATCCATTATCACAAGTACCCATTTCATTTTCAGGGTAGACAGCTTCTTAATATGTGACCTTGTTTGCATTATGGTCGTCTTTTATCCGAGACAAAGAAAGAGACAGAGAATTACATTGGAGGATTCCCACTATCTAGATTTTAATTTGCTTGAATTTGTTATCAAATTTACTCTTTCCAGATTCAATATCACTTAAGCGAACGCTTTCACAGGCTGCTGTCAAAAATCAATAAGAGTTAGTCATCCCTACTACAACATACAAGGACATGCACAACAGCTCGATAAAGTTACAATGCTGGCACATGGCTAGAAAGGACACCTTCAGTTCCTGGGCTAAGGCCTTTAAAGTCCAATCAACCCCAGAGTTTGTTGCATTAGAAAAGAAAAGGTGATCAATGGTAGACCACTTGTCATGCACAAGATCTTAACCTTTTTTACATCCTTAGTGTTCTAAATGATAACGTTTTTCAATGCCCATTTTAGATAATTGTATGCAAGACAGTAATTTAAAGAAGGCAATTAGAGCCTTCAAACTTATCAGTTTTCAAGGACCTCAAAAGAAGTAGAGGCAGCTCACCAATCGGAAGGTTATTGGCTCCATCCCCAGCCCCTGCAGTCTACATGTCGAAGTGTCCTTGGACAAGATACTGAACCCTGAATTGCTCTTTCATCGGAGTTTGAGTGTGTGTGAATAATTATTGCTCCTGATGAGCAGGTACCTAGAGTGGTTGTCTGCCAGCAGGGAGGTGGGATTTCTTGACTAGATTAAAAATTTAGCTGGCTCTTGCTGGTCTCGCCAACCTTACCAACTTCAGCTTAAATGCTTAGAGAAACCGCTTTCATTTAATTACTTGTAATTTTAAACATTTCCATTCTTAACCTTTAACAGACACTGTGATGTTAGTTGTAGCTGGTCTAACTGTACACCCTGGCTACTTGAAACCATAACAGCACATTCAATTGTATGACCCATTCACAGAGTACTGTTTTGCATACAAACACTTGTGCAAAAAAGTAGTGGAATAAAAGTACAATATTCCTCTAAAATAAATTGAGAGCAAAGTGCAGTCTTAAAATGGAAGTGCAAGTAAAGTGTCTATACTTGTGCATGTCAGTACTTGAGTGCATGTTCTTAGTTACTCTATGTCTATGAAATACTGCAGCTGTAATGGGCAATTTAAGTATCAATGTGGGCTTAAAAATGGAAGTAGGGTTGAGGACTCGTGTGGACCAATCAGGGCACACTACAGACATCCCTCAAAATCCCATGAAACACACCTGGACCAACAAATCTACGCCACTGAATGAGAAACATTTGTTTTTTAAAAACACAAACAACAAGAAAAGTTCATATATCAATCAATGCGTGTATGATCACAATAGAAAAAGTATACCAGTATAAATGTAATACAAAAGTAGGTTAAAGGCTTAACGTGTCTTCAAGAGCCTGTCCTTGAATAAAAAGTATCAATGTGGAAATATATACAGTATTGTGTCCCTGGAAGAGAACAAGCATGCTTGTGTGACTTTTAGCTCCATATAGGTTAAAATTTATACAAATAATTTGACCCTTGTCCCCTCCTTAAACCAGTTAGGTCTGAGATAATCAAGTTGGAGAATGGGGCTTGTTACCCCTGGGCTAAAATCAAGCTTATTCGACCAATATGTTGCAAAAATGAAATGTGAGTTAGCCCGGAGACAAGAGCCTGTTCCTTAGGGTGTATGTCTATCTCGGTCTGTTGCAAACGACGGTAACTAATTGAGACAAGCACAAAGACAAAAGCACTGACTTGTTCAAGATGCCGCCCACACAAACAGGCTAATTAGTGTTACAGAGCACTGCTGTTGCCTGTAGCAATATTTGGAGAGAGAAATTAAGGCAAATAATGTTGCACTGCTAAGGAGGAAATAAAGCAGAGGTCTGACCAGGAAGCAAGGTGCTCAGTCTGTCATGTGATATCACTACTACTTCCTGCTTTCTGCAAGGACATTGTTAACATCGTCATAAAGACATAATCAGAGATACACAAAAATGCATGTCTTTATGGGTTCAAAATGGTGGACCTGATCCAAAACAGGCCAGTAAAAAAACAGGCCAAACCTGACTTTAGAAATGGCAGTGTAGGTTGGTCGGCTACTTTGGTTCAGTTTGAAATATTGACAATTAAAAATTAAATTGCTGTAAAATTTTGACACTCCCGGTGTCCAGATAATGAGTCTTAATGATTTTGGTGATCCTCTCCAGTAAAGCATTTCAAGATTTGCATGGTTCCCAAATTATTTTAAAGACTTAAGTAATCCCTTGGTTTCCATTACTACCAGTAGGTTGATTTTTGTTGTTGTAAAATTAAAAGTCCTGAGTACTAGTGGATATTTGTTCCCCTGATGTGCTTCTGTTCCTTCTCCTTCTCCTAGTAACATCAAATTCCCGTGTGAACTTGATGTTATCGTCCACAGCATTTATATGTTCTGTGAAGGCTTCCACGTCCCTAGCTTTGATTTTAACCCAGGTGTCATCCACATACAGTTGAGGCCAAAATTATTAGCCCCCCAGGAATTATGGAACATTTTCCTAAAATTCTTCCCAATGTTTGCAGCATTGATAAAACTTGATATAATCAAACATGCACCTGTGCTATTTAGTAGCTTTTGGTACATTTTGGAATATAAAATACATTTTTAGGCTTGCTTTATATCAAATAAAGTGAAAAATGGGGTGGTCAAAAATGTTAGCCCCCCATGATGGGGTGGTCAATAATATTAACCCCCATGTGAATTTTTGCTTTCAAACCAATCAGCTTTCAAACCACACATGTGCAGTCAATTGGCTTCCTAACAACACCTGAGCATTCAATCAGCATAAGAGGACTCCAAGGAACAAGGCACTTGAACACATTATTGAGAGGGACTACTTTTACTCACCATGCCAAAGGCAAAGGAAATCAGTCTTGAGCTTAGAAAGAAGATAGTTGAGGCTCATGATAAGGGGGAAGGCTATGCTGCCATTTCCAAGTGTTCCACAGTCTCTAGAACCGCTGTACGTTGCATCATTGCCAAGTACAAAGAGACAAATTCTGTAAGAAACAAACCTGGGCGTGGTCATAAGCACTAGATTTCAAGAACTCTGGAGAGGAAAATGGTCAGAGATTTCAACAAGAAGCCCCGCACATCTGCCAAGATGACTGTTGCTGACCTGGCCTCTTCTGGATGTTTCAAGGAACACAGTTGTGAGGCTCTTCATCATGGTGGGCTTCAGGGCCATCATCCCAGAAGAACCCTTTTACTCAAAGAGTGGCACATCACAGCCAGATTGAGGTTTGCCAGTGAACATTTGAAAGGTAAAGATGAATTTTGGAAGTCTGTGCTTTGGTCTGATGAGAAGTGTTTGGGCACATGGATGTTGCTTATGTTTGGCAAAGAAAAGGAGAGGTCTTCAACCCTAAGAACACAGTTCCCACAGTTAAACATGGTGGTGGGAGCATCATGCTGTGGGGCTGTTTTGCAGCCTCAGGCACAGGGAGCCTTGTTCGGGTGCATGGCATCGTGAAAAAAGAAAATGATGTTGAAATGTTGAGGGATAATATGCAGAAATCTGTTTGTAGTCTAGCCTTAAGTCATCGCAGGGTCTTCCAACAAGACAATGACCCAAAGCATACATCGAAATTGGTCCAACAGTTCCTGAAGGATACCAAAACCAAGGTTCTGGAGTGGTCCGCACAGAGCACAGACTTCAATTGTTATTTTGGAAACAAATACACTATAAACACTTGTTGTTAATGGTCATTTCCATGGAGAAATAAAGAGTTTTGTCTAATTTCATAAGGAGGGCTAATAATTTTGGCCTCAACTGTACCTGAACCAGTGGCTAGGAGCAGTTCCTGTGAAGGTTATCAAAGCTCTGCTCTCAAATTCATCTGTGTAGAGGTTGGCCAATATTGGGAACACCGGTGAGCCCATGGCACAGTCATGCTTCTGTCTGTAGGATCTCTCTCAGGAGGATCTTTAATAAACATCATATCCTGGTTCACTTTAAACCTACCAACACACTGAGGCAGAAACCTGTCTATCCTAAGGACAAAACACTCAGACATAAGCAGAGCAATGTAGTTTATGCTGATTTGTACATTGGAGAGACAACAACTAACCAACAACCTCTCCATAAACAAATGGCACAACACAGGAGTGCCAACTCCTCAGGTCAAGACTCTGCTGTCCACTTACATCTGAAGGAAAAAAAACATTCCTTTGAGGACCTCAATGTAAACATATTGGCCACAGAAGACAGATGGTATGAAAGAGGAGTAAAATAATCCATCTATGTCAAACTGGAATGACTCTGTCTTTGAACAGAGGAGGTGGCCTACGACATTACTTATCACCCACCTACAATGCCGTACTGAGTTCTCTCCCCAGACAGCTTAACAAACATTCACACCTGGGCTCACCTAGCCTTAGCAACCCACGTGAAGGCTGGTTTGACCAACAACTCACAAGTGGTCCTAACGACTCTGAAACTCATAGCTCACGTGTCCTTACCGACTCTGTAAGGACACTCCCACACAGAGTTTAAAAGCCTGCAACTCTCCTCCAGTTAGTTAGAACTGAAGAAACCTATTGGAAGGGAGGTGATACGTCTTCAAGAAACTGAAACAAGTCCAGTTGCCTATGATACAGCACCTATTGCAATGCATCACAGTATGCCACAGGAAATCCCTTCTTCCTCTGATAATCAGGAGATGGACAGAGGAGGCTTTGCTTGCTGAGGTTGCTCCAACCTCCATATCAGCTCTGCTTTTTTGTCTCTCTCATTCGCTCTGCTTTACTATAACTCTCTAGGTTACATTCCCTACAACTTTCAGGTTTGAAACTAAACACACATGGTTATATGCCTCTCCTCAAACATATCTGTGATCCTTTCTGTTAACCTTCTTTGTAATTTGATGAAACATTTTAGCTGTTCTTAATTTTGGCTTTGTTTTTATTTTGGATTTGCCACTTGTGTTTATTCTTGTGTGTATTTCAGGTCTATGTGTGTGAAATTGTGCGAAAAAGGAAAAGAATATTCTCCTAAAGAGGATAAATAAAGTTGATCTTCCTTATATGTTGTATTAATTATTTATTCCTTCTTTGTATTGCAACTGCTGCATAACAATTTGACTCAGGAAGATATTTTTTTTTCTTTTCAGAGGGTGGTTAGTAGGCAGTGTGGAAGTAAAACTAAAAAACATTCATAGGTATGGAAATTACTCGATGCTAAGATGCACGGCTATACGGACATGAAAGATTCTACATCAATACAGTGACGGTGCATAATTGGGAGTTAGCAAACTAAGCTAAACTTGAGCCTGCTGTTAGTGTTAAATTTGAATTCAACACCTCGGCTATACGACAAGGTAATGTTGCAAGGTCTCTCTCTTACATCTTGATTGGCTGAACAACAGGCTGACATCACTTATTTATGTTGGGAAATTTGTCAAAGGGTGGCAGCGCGTGATAAGAAACGCACTTTGTATTTTGCACATCTGGCCACATTTTGGATTTACTGTATGAATCTGCTGGGAAGCACAAATTGGACAAAATGCATGCTTTGCATAAAATATACTTCACAACAACTACAGACCATGTTAACCATTTCCACCAAGAGCTAACACCTGCACACATAAAGAATACAGTGAGCCCAGTTAATCAGTAAAGAATTGAGGGGCTGTCAACTCTGACATCCAGTTCTGAGGGAGGTGTGTGCAGCAGAGTCATGTTTGTGATCATTGACAGCACCATGATTTTTTCTCTGCCGATCCTAAGGTGGAGCTCAACCAATACATAAGGGGCTAAGAAAATAATGACTTTAGAGTTACTTTATTGGGAAGTACTTGGCTTTTCGTTAAAAGCAGATATGACACACAGTACATTCGATGTAAATGTAGTTTTAATTTAAAATAGGCAGAAGAAGAACAGACATTTAAAAGCCTAATACAATTGACCAAAAGGCAAAGACAAAAATGTCATTCAGGTGTCAAGGTGAACAACTCCAGCACTGGACAGTGCCAGCTGGCCACAATTAATAAAAACAAAATACATTCAAAATAACAGCAACAGTAAAAAGCGCATTTGTTCTATATGCATAATCAGACAACTGTGCATTTGTAATAATGTCTTGGATGACATAACTATAGCAACATCAGAAACAAAAATAGTAATATCCAAAGTGCAGCCACAACTAGTGCAATGCATTGAGCCTGACGCTGGTAAACTGTGCACACTCTTGTAAAACAAATTATCCTCACAGTGATTCTATTTGCAAGCAAAACTAATTATGAAGATGTACATGCAATTGTGATGTTACAAATTAATGTCCTTCACAAAATGCAGCATCAACAAGTTGCATGGGTGGGTAATACAAGCTTGAGGCTCTGAGCCTTCCCTAAATTACTGCTTAAGTCTATTATTCATGTATAGTGATGTGTGGATCGCAGTTATATCCACAGGATAATCATCAGATCAGTTGACCTAATCATACAATTAACATTCTGATTAACTGCAGATGGGATGAAGTAGAGTGCGTCCACTGTGCATATTTACTTACAAGGCACATCAGATTAACCCACGTGAATATTTAAATCTCTCTACAGCCTGACAGACTCAGTTAGGATTAAATGTTAATTAATGTTCACATCCAAACATTGAAGTCTAGTTTATAACTCAAGCTTTAAATTTGGCTTCTTAAATGTGTCAAAATATTTGCTGCAGTGACATTACTGAATGCATGTAATCAATTTAAATGAATGAAAGCAGCCTTTTTAATTACTGAAATATATTGCTGCAGAAAAAAGTACTCTAGTCTAACTAGTCTCATCCTATTTATGTGCATTTAAAAAACTGATTTTAAAAAGGGAAGAAAAAAAAAAGGCCATCAGGTCACTCAGTGATGCCTGAAGCAGATTATTTTTTTTACATGTTGCTCTGCTGGCATGTTGTTTAATACATAATGGTGTCTGATGACAGTCCAGTTACAGAACATGACATTGTCCTCTGTGGTTGTTAAAAAGAAGTATGATCGTTGGTCAAATATTAGCCTTCTCTAACCCGCCACCTGTGACACTATGCCACAGTGTCAACTGTGCATATATGCATAATCATGCATTTAGGGATCAGATTGAGAACAGAATGAGTGTTATTAACTTTTACATATTTCTTTATTTAATGATAAAAAATAAAAATACTGGGGCTATACAGATTTGTGACATGGCTATAGCACACCCTAGCCTTAGTGTAGCGCCTACCCTGTTTGTGATGTTTACCATATTCAGGAAGTGTCCTGTTTTAGAGCTGCTGTGTGAATAAGGTATTTTTATTACAGCACACATGTAATGCACTGCAGACAGATTTATGATTAGTTTTTTTTATGTACTGAGCTGGGTCATACAGTTACTGTTATGGAAAAGATGCATCTTTTTTATATTGTATAAATTATTTTTATTTTATTTTTAGACTGTTGCAGACTAAGTTCTTTCTACCATCGCGTATCATCATGCATTCAATTGTTGCAAGGTAAATTGTAACCCTAATTGATTCAAATTTGTAGTATTTACATTTATTTATTTGACTTTTATTTTACCAGGAATATTCTCATTGAGATTCATTACCAGGGAGTCCTGACCAAGACATCCTGTCCTAACTAGTCTTTAGTCCTTGGCCAGGTGAAGGTTCTCCATAGTATGGCAAGAAGGCTTCCTGTAGCTGGTGATGTGAGCAGGTCTCTCCAAACTGACATAGGGTTGGTTGCTGTTTTTCAGGTGTACATAGCAGATTTTCTTAGCTACACTTACTTATTTTGACAGTGTGGTTGAGAATGCTGTTGTCGTATATGCTAAAAGTTTTATCCAGCACACACATCCTCACCAAAGCTGATATAACATGTGTCAGTGTGTTATCTTATATCAACTTCACATGACTCACCAGTGTATCTTCCTGTTAAGATTTAATTTATTTGAATTAAATGTGTGTTTCATGAGGTGCTGTTTTTGTGTCCAGCCCTTTAATACTCACATAGCCTCCTTGCACACAGTCTGAAATACATCCTGCTGCAACTGTGTCACCATGTTGCCTCAGATTCTATTTTCCACCTCATCTGTCCCAGAAACTCTGATGGTGTACCCCCACCAACACCTCCCTTTCCCAATTTCATAAATGTATGTTGTTGTGAGCCCTGTCAGTGGGGTGGTGGACTGAGATTATGGCCCCTTCTTACCCCCTGCCTTCACTGTGACTGAGACCTGCTGCCACCACACTGAGCCACTCAACTGAATAGCAGCTACAGCGCCCTCAGTGCAACAACAGGAACACTGCAGGTAGTGGTGATTCAGCATGCATGTGTGTGTGTGTATGAATGTTTGTGAGAGACAGAGAAAGAGAGAGAGAGAACTTACATTTCCAGAACTGACTGACCAGAGTTAGATTTTTCCTCCATTTTCCTCCATTCTCTGGTAAGGCATAAACCATGATTGTTTGCACCATTGCATTTTTTAAAAAGACTGATGTGTGAGCTACAGAATGGTGATGTCAATCTGCACACGAGTTTGGTTAGCGTTATGTTACAGATTTGCTTGGGGTCATGGTTGCTCTGAATGGATTACTAATGTTTGAGGTGTCTCTGGGGTTTCCTTTAGCCCAACTATTTGGTTGTTTTTTTCTGCTTGAGCAGAATAATGTCCCATTGGGTAGATTAATAATACAAGTGTCACGAACTGGCTCAATGTTTGTGACAAAGAGGGGAGACAAGTCAGGTTTCTAGTGGCAAAAAAACGGTTTATTCGTAAACTACATACAAAAAGCATGAGGTGTGGAGATTAGCTGCATCAGTTATGTATGCAGTGTATGGGTGAGTGAGGCATGTGTGTGCTGCTGTTGCATGCCAGAAGACACCAAGATGAACCCAGAACCTGCAAAGGTATGGAGCCTAGGGGAGAGAAAGAGAGAGAGAGAGAGACACAGACAGTAACCCCTTTCACACAGGAGAAGGCGCATTATCTCCGCAGCGGCAGTTCGGCAATTCTCCGCCGATAGCGATTCACACAGAGCAGAGCAGCTCCGCATTAAAGACGAACCGACGTGAATTCACACAGAAAGCCGGCTCCTAAAGAGGCGTGACGGTACACGTCATGATGATGACGTCGGTGTGTTTTCAAGGTGTTTCCCCGGTGTCCCCCCTGTCAATCTAAACCCGCGGATAGTTTATAATCATATTAATGCTGTTATAATGTGTAGTGATTGAGATCCTGACCCACCAAACACCCTGGAAAGTGACGAAGTTACGTTTTTCGCGCTAAATTACATAATTAGCCTACATCACCATCAGTAAACTGGACGCTGTCTGACTCGCGGGGACGGAGGCTGTCTTCCGGGGGAAAGTTCACCAAAGTCTCGGTCTGGAGGGCTGACCGTCGCGGTGATTTATTTTCATCACAAACACTCGGTGAGTTTAAGTTTTTTGCCGCCGACAGACGCTGTTTTTTGGGCAGAAATGTGTCGGTCAGACAGACGGGAGGACAGACAGGAGGACAGAGGCTTCTCCGCTCATTTCTGTGGTATTTTTTTCCTCATATAAGATGCCAGAGACAGTTACAGTTACTAGGTTACTGTTATTTGGTCATGTAACGTTACTTTGTGGGACATTTCTCTGTATTAAGTTGAGTGAAGGACCTGTGTAGTTAACCGACCATCCGATCGACACGCCCTCGATACGCGCCGCCGGCTTATCCGTTCACACTGGTTCGGCTCGCCAATAATGCGGCCCTGATACTACCTCCAGAGACGTATCAGCGCCGGAGCGAAATTGCACCCCTCGCCGCATCGGCGAGATTCACACTGGGACGGATGCGGAGAATTGGCGCACAGAAGCCGCACCCAAACGCCAGTGTGAAAGGGGTTAATGAGACCAAGCTGTTATTTATAGCCTTGGTAGAGGCCTAGCCAGGTGTCAGCACCTTGCCTTCCTGCAGGAAGTGATCAGCTCCATCATGGCGAGAGCAAAAAGGGAGGGGTTGTCAAGCACATCCCACCGTCCTCACCAACCCAGCAGCCTTGGTACCAAAGGAGCAGTTTAAGGGGAGGAAGAGCTGAGAGATGAACACAGGAGAGCACTGAAATGAGACACAGCATGCAAATGAAAAGACTAAGGGTCCACGGGCGCCCGAGACAGTGTCCGCCATTACATTGTCAGTCCCTTCAATGTGTCAGATGACCAAATTATATGGCTGCATGAACAGCAACGGCCTCATTAGCCTCCGATTAGGGTTATGCAGTGACTACAAAAAGGTGAGGGGGTTGTGGTCAATAAAAACTGTCAGGGATACCCCAGAGCCAACATAAACATATCAGAAAATCAGATTATCCAGACCTTTTAGTGTCTCTGAATTCCTCAACCGGCCCTGCAGCACCTCAACCTCAGGAGCAATGTCTACCCCTTCCCCCTCAACTACCACTGGTTCAGACATGGGAGACGACAAAACAGAGCCGGAGACCAAAATTGGCTTGGCTGGTGAGCTCTGATGCAGTGGAAATTTAGACTCACAAGTGTGATATGGCTTCAGGAGGTTAACATGACACAGATTTGTAGACTTCCTACGGCCAGGCGTTTCAATCAAATAGTTTGGGTCAGAGCCTCGATGCACCACAGAGAAAGGACCCCTGAACTTGGCCTGGAAAGGTGAATCTACAAGAGGCACTGGCGAGCCTCAGCCCATTGGTCCCATTGTTTCTTCATCTTGCTCTGTGACTTCTGCAGCTTCTGCCTAGCCAGCTCACCTGCCCTATACAGTTTTAGTCTGAAGCCGTTGACATAATCTATAAGATTTTGAGGTGGATCCTCTGGCAAGCAACCATCTTGCAACACTGCAAGTGGGCCACAAACTTTATGGCCAAACACCAGTTCATTCGGACTGAATCCAGTACTCTCCTGGACAACTTCATGAGCTGCCAAGAGTAACCAGGGCAACCCAACCCTCCCAGTCACCCGACAGCTCTGTACAATAAGCACGCAACAGTGATTTCAACAATTGGTGGAAACATTCAAGTGCACCCTGACTTTGTGCATGGTATGCTGTTGATTTATTATGCTTTATGTGTAGCTGTTTAAGCACCTGAGCAAACAGATTGGATGTGAAGTTGGAACCCTGGTCAGACTGTATTACTTTAGGGATATCAAATACTTAAATGAACTGGGTTGAAACTCTAGCCACTGCCTTTGCTGTAATACTGCGAAGTGGATGTGCAGCATGATACCTGGTAACCTGACACATTACAGTCAGCAAGTATGTGTCCAGATTTGGACTGAGGCAGGGGACCCACATAATCGATAATCAAATGCTCAAATCGCTGCCCAATGGTGGGGATTGGCTGTAGAGGAGCAGGTTTAACAACCTGGTTTGGCTTGCCAGTGAGCTGACAGGTATGACATGTCTTAATGAAAAGAGCAACGTCTCTCTTTAAGTCAGAAGAAATGTTGCAATATGCGTTCATAGGTTTTACGGATGCCAAGATGACCTGCCACATCACTGTGTGACATCTGGAGCACTTTACTGCGACAGTTAGGAGGGACAACAACTTGTAACATTGGCTCTCCTACAGATGCATCACCATGTGACAGCCACTTCCGAACCAAAAGACCATTTTGGAGGAAATAGCACTGAGCAGTATCCCTCACCTCTGATGCTGGCACAATTGTGTCAAACAGCTCAGTTAAAGATGAATCAGCCTTCTGTTCAGCTACTAGCAACCTGGGAACTTGCCAACTGGTCAACCAACAAAGAATCTGGCAACTCCAAACACTTTGGCTCCACCACACTCTGTGCATCACGGCTGGCAGCACGGGTGATGGCACAGCCTGGGAAAATGTTACCCGAGTGCAGTGGTGTCAGAGAGGATACTACCACAGTGGGGAACATAGGTTCACATAGGTTTCACTACCTTAGGCTCACCTTTAGCCCACACCTTGTCACCAACCAAATCATTCCTCAAAATCATATGCACACCCTCAACAGCCAACTGGGGACTAACACCCACTGACACCTCCCCCTGAACAAGATCACAGTTGAGAACCAGTTGATGCAATGGGACGAAGAATGGAACCATACCCATCCCAAGTGTGATTACACATCCACCAATATTTTGATGGGAACCTACACCCCAACTCCTACCAAAAAGACCCACCCCTCTGATATAAAAGCAGAGTAGTCAGCCTGAGGAGCTACCAGCTCAGTACAAGCCTGCACTTGACCAGGTGTCAGAATTGACTGCTGAACTCTGCCCCCCCGACTAAACTTTTGCGGAGCTGCCTCATGAGCTGGTTTTACCTTACCTGACCTGGAATAAGTGTAATTTTTATGACGAGCTTCTCCCTTGGTATCAAAATAACTTCTGTGTGTTAGAACATACTCATCAGCGAAGCAGAGATTATTTACCTAGTCAAACTGAGAAGACTTGCCCTCTGAGCCCTCAAGACCATCAGTTCTGTACACGTTTGAACGTTTACCCTCTTTCACCAGCTGTAATTGAAACTGTTGCACTTCCAAATTTGCACACTCAGTTTTATGTTTTATGGTTTCCAGTTCTACTTCCTTTTCAAGTTTCAACCTCTCCAACTCCAACTGCTGCTTTAACTGCAACTGCAGCAACTCCTTCTGTTGTTCAAATGTTAGAGTTGCAGGGTTGGGTACCACACTGGTCACTGGACTGCTAACTGGCAGCATGTCAATTTTATAGTGCTCTGCAATCCTAAGAAGCTGTTCCTTAGTGCAGCGCTCCAGCAAAGACTCTGAAGGATCCTTGATGAAACTCTCCACAAGGGGAGCTATCCTCAAAACCAAATAATTAACCAAATAAATTACCAAATGATCAACCTTGACTGGGACATACAGAAAACCCAAACCTGGGGTAACAGGTGAACAGGAGCCTCCGATCCTGATGCTAACTACAACCATAAAGCTAGCTAACTAACGCATCCCTAGGCTTTGTGCAGTTAATGGTGGGGGGTAATTTTGCACGCTAAACCAGTAGCGTGAAAAAAGCAACCAGAAAACTGGCAACCCTCTCACAACCACGGAGATGCTCCCGAGCAAAAAGCTCTACCCACCTTCGCAGCCACCTAAAATCATCAGATTAGCGGCATCAGTAATGTATGCAGTGTATGGGTGAGTGAGGCATGTGTGTGCTGCTGTTGCATGCCAGAAAACACCAACACAAACCCAGAACCTGCAAAGGTATGGAGGCTAGGAGAGAGAGAGAGAGAGAGAGAGAGAGAGAGAGAGAGAGAGAGAGAGAGAGAGAGAGACAATGAGACCAAGCTGTTATCTGTAGCCTTGGTAGAGGTGTCAGGTGTCAGCACCTTGCCTTAACGACCCTCTCTGACTGACAGCTCCTGCAGGAAGTGATCAGCTGCATCATGGTGAGAGCAAAAAGGGAGGGGTTGTCACACAAGATAACACAGGGTAGCATGCACATACACGCATGTGATATATAAGAGCCCAAAGGATCGCCAGATTGCATATCATTCACGCGCCTATTTTTGTCAGTAATGCTGATCGATTGTCCTGGACAACTTTTTTGGATGAGTTTAATGCAAATGTCATAATGCTAATGTACTGACAATGATATGGTTCATGGTTCATTTATATGTTTTCTACAACACAGGGTTGTACAATAAAATGCAAGTAGTGGTCCCTTTATGCTACACATGTATATGGAAAATGAATTACAGACTGAGAAAAGGAAGCTGCTCTGTAGTCTGGTGGTACGGCAGCATTTACATTGACATTTTAGGGCATTTAGCAGATGCTTTTGTCCAAAACGACTTACAGTAATTCATACATTGATGGCTGTGGCTGCCATGCAAAGTGCCGACCAGCACATCAGCAGCAGTTTGGGGTTCAGTATCTTGCCCACGGACCAGTGACCTTCTGATAACCAACTACTGACTCTACCCCTGAGCCACAGCCGCCCCAGCAGATACTTCTGTATATTTTGCCAGATGGCAGCTGGGTGAACAGAGTGTGGCGGGATGCTGTCTTTTAGGCCCCGTCCACACGTACCAAGACTATTTTTTTTTTTTATCCGTCTTCCTTGGCATCGTTTCAAGAATATTTGCACTCACACGGATCCACTGTAAATAACTCAATACGCTGTAGTTCATATGCCAGGCCGATAGGTGGCGCTGGAATTTCACCAAAAACGGAGAAGAAGAGATGGAGCATGCGCATAAAGCTTTAGCGCTGTATACAAACAGACAGCCGAAGGAGAAACCAAATACAACAAGAAGAAGACGAAAATAGCTAGTCGGTTGTCCATAATTCCTTTTTTGCTCAGCGTAGTGGCAGAGGAGCAGAATATTTTGCCCTAGTAACCCTGATAGGCTCAATATCATCTGCAGCTCAAGCACAAGCGTGTAGTCCGCCATTGTTGTTGTTGTTGTAATGAGACGTCGCGGGGTTCAGAGGTCGAAGGCGAGAGGTCGAGGGGTGCCCCACCCCTCGACCTCTTGTCTTCACCTTCGTCATCTCTGATGACGCCATCGTATCGAAAAGTATGCGGATTCACCGTCCACACAAAAATGCAAGGGCTGCGTTTTCGAATTTCTCCACCCTGAGACCCGTTTTCAAAAAAGTGCGTATACAGGCGCCGCATTTACAGGATCCGTGTGGACGATCGGCCAAAACAATGCAAAACATGTGCGTTTACACAAAACAGCGTTTTCGTATGGACGGGGCCTTAGTATCCTTTTGGCTCTGTGCAGACTTCCCCGATATCCCTGATGTTCTGTAGATGGTACCAGTGATGATCTGGGTAGTGTTAATCACCCCCTGTAGAGCCTTCCTGTCCTGGGCTATGCACAAACCATGCCAACTTGTAATGCATTGTGCTTGTGTGCTTATGTTTAGCAGGAAATGTTTATGCATTCACCATATTAGAGTATGATGGATTATGAGCTATTTTGGTGAGCTCACTTTTAGTTTCAATAAAGACAGCTAAACTGGAGAAAGAGATGCTTTGTTTAAAATCTGTCTGATCAGGTCACTTGCCTGCTTTGAACAATCTTTAGTGATATCTCTGAGATATCAGCAGTTACTTTGGTGGGTACAGTGTTGTCCAAGGACTCAATGACCAGAGTTATGGAAGGTAAAACATATTTTGCAATTAAAAATAGTTTCCCTTTGAATCAATAGAGTAAGGATTGTACAGAGAAAGTAGCCGCATTGCTAATAGTCTAGATGGATTTCAGAAAAAAGCCTTCTATAAGAAGTGAGGAGCATTTATGGGTACAAGTCGGGAACCGGCCTACTTTACATATTTCAAGGGTGCTGAATCCAAAAAAAATGGTTCCCAACCGAAATTTTGAGTTTTTGACCTTCTAATTTGCATATCAAAATGGCCGCCAAATTGCCCATCTTGCTCAGTCGTTGGACCATTTTCCCCTAGTTTTTTGTAAGTAGGCAATCAAGATGAGGAAATTAAGTTTCTAGATCTATAGTCAAGGGTCAGAGCAAGGATATAGTGGAGGCTCAGTGCTTTTTTATGCATATATATATCCAAAATACCAACTTTTAAGGTGAAATTAAGCATTATATGTGTTAGACAGGACCAAATTTGGGAAAAACCCTTCAGAAAATGAGGTGGTAGGCATTTTGGGGTAAAAGTGTTTTCTTGGTTGTTCCTATAGTATTTTTTTGTGCTGAATCCATTTCTGCCCGATGTCAAGCTGTAAAAGTTACGGTTTAGTCATAATTATTGATTGATTATCATAATGATTGATCGCCCAATATTAGAAATGGCTATAATTTTCCAATTTGTGAATATATTATATATGGTTGTTTTGTATCATTGTAAAGGGGGCATCCATGGCTTTCATTTAAGCCCAAAGTTGTATCTTTCTGACAAACACAGAGGTCACATGACCACTTTAAACCATAAATTACACACATTTTCCCACATTTTTCGCCTAAACTATATAGTGGGGCAGCTTAGCTAGAAACTATATAAGGATTGTGCATTTTATGATAAAAGCGTCAAATCTGGTACACTTGTAGCCAAAGACATATAGAACAAAATTAGATATGGAGGCACGACAAATTTTCAATATGGTGGCCATTTTCAAGATGGCCGCCAGTGACCGCCTGTTTTGAGATTCAATTTCACATTAATAATGGATTATAGGTGCTGGAAGCATGAAATTTGGTACAATTATAGCCAGAGAAATGGGGAACATGTAGAGGGATCAAGACTTTTCAATATGGTGGCCATTTGTAGACCTTCAATGAGTACACCAAAGAGATTTTCATTCCATATCTCAACAGGAAACTTTCACATGTGACTAGGCTTGATCTGGTGTGGGACCGCTACTGGTCTGAATCCTTGAAAGCTACAAGAGCAAAACGTGGCTAAGGGTGCAGAGACGTGTGGTAGGTGCTGTACCCATTCCCAGGAACTGGCAAAGCTTTCTGAGAGTTGACAGTAATAAGACCAAGTTGTTCACCTTACTCTCAGAGGCTCTGCTCAGGGAATTTGTGCTGGAAGACAAACAGCTTGTTGTCACAAATGATGTAGATGTCCTCAGTAAGCCACCACTTCATGATCTGTCTTCAACTGCTCCATTTACACATGAGGAAGCTGATAGTAGAATGTTATTGAATGTGGCCCACGCAGCAAGAAATGGCCATCAGAAAATCATGATACAAACTGTTGATACTGATGTTGTGGTACTGGCTGTGGCAGTTGCTCAGGGTCTCCAGCCAGAAGATGAGCTATGGTTGGCATTTGGAACTGGAAAGGGTTTTTGATACCTTGCAGCCCATGAAATTGCAGCAGGACTGGGGCCTGAGAAGTCACAAGCACTTCCAGTGTTCCATGCACTGACCGGCTGTGACACTGTGTCCAGCTTTGCTGGCCATGGGAAGAAGACTGCATGGGCTGTATGGACTGTCTTTCCAGAACTTACAAATGCCCTGTTAAAAGTATCTTCTGCCCCAGATAACATCCAGATGTTATAGCTACAATCGAGAGGTTTGTTATACTGCTATATGACCGAACCAGCCAATGCACAGAAATA
The DNA here is from genome assembly GCA_039737535.1 of Lagodon rhomboides. Classification (NCBI taxonomy): domain Eukaryota; kingdom Metazoa; phylum Chordata; class Actinopteri; order Spariformes; family Sparidae; genus Lagodon; species Lagodon rhomboides. The sequence goes on along the minus strand of CM077788.1, from coordinate 2,993,757 downwards.
GACACTGCAAGGAGGAAGTTATTTGTGAAGAAACAGAATGTGCTGTCTATCCCACCGACAAAGGCTGCCCTAGAATAACATGTCAAGAGAGCAGTTTACCAAGGAGGACATGTGTGGGGTCAGATGCTGGTACCTACACCAGAACTACCTTCACCATGTAAATGGGGCTGGTCAAAGACATCTGAGGGTTATTATGCACCCTTCTGGACATGCCTGCGGGATGCAAGCCAGTCCAGCTATGAACTTGTCTCCTGTCAATGTAAGAAGGGTTGTGTTAGGCAGTGCAGGTGCAAAAAAGCTGCCTTAGAATGCACAGCTCTCTGTTACTGTGAAGGGGAGTGCTAAATAGACTTTCCCGCGCTGGACCTACTTAGACTATCACATATTTTGAGTCTTGAATTGCAGCTTCTGAGCAATTCTGATGTTCATTTACTTTACTTCAGATCCAGAAAAATATAACGACACAAAGATCATCCAAATCAGAGAAATCTATGCAACTTTATTGCAACTACCATTTTTTGCTCATTGGCTGTCATCTTGGTCACCATCTTGAAAATCATCATCTTAATGATAGTTCCCAAGTGCAATGTAGATAAATCCAACATATATCCTTGATATATAATCAACATCACATTATATCCATCATTAATATGAAAATTGTTGTCACTAGCAGCCAATTTGGAAAATGACCGCCATATTGATCATTTATGAGGGTCCATATCTGTATACTTATTATTATGTATTGGGCCATAATGGTACCAAATTTGATGCTTATATTACATATTATCCATTGTTAATGTGAAATATATTATATATTATCTATCTATAAACAGTTGTCACTGGTGGCCATCTTGAAAAATGGCTGCCATATTGAAATTTTATAATATATATAAATATAATTATATTATTAATTAATATCATATATTTTTTGTCATATTGAAAAGTCTTGATCCCTCCACATGTTTCCCCATGTCTTTGGCTATAACTGTACCAAATTTGATGCTCCTATCACATATTACCTATTGTTAATGTGGAATTTCAGCTAAAAACAGTTGTCACTGGCGGCCATTTTGAAAAGTCTTGATCTCTCTACATGTTCCCCATGTCTTTGGCTATAACTGTACCAAAATTTATGTTTCTATCACGTATTATCCATTGTTAATGTGAAATTTAATCTAAAAACAGTCGTCACTGGCGGCTATCTTGAAAAATGGCCGCCATATTGAAAATTTGTCGTGCCTCCACATCTAATTTTTTTCTATATGCCTTTGGCTACAAGCATACCAAATTTGATGCTTTTATCATAAAATGCACAATCCTTCTGGTTATCTACCCCACTAATATAGTTTATTTGATCCCTGTAGGATCAAGGGACATCAGGGACCCAAAAACCAACAACTGCAATACTTACTAGACTCTGTCAATTCAGCAAAAGTATAATATACCCATACTATTTCTTTGTGAGAGGTTATTGTGAGCCTTAAATTAGAAGTCACCGGCTCAGGCCAATTCGCCTCCATTCATTCTTTGGACCAGCATTATGTAAAAACTACCAAACCAATTGTCTAGAAATAATGATAATATTATACTTATACTAAGGGTGTCATGATTTTGATTTTAAATCGAAATAGACCGAAATTAAGTCACAATCTCAAACTTCGAATCAAAAAATGGAATCGTCGATGCTGCCTCGCCCCCACGTCACGTCCAGTCGGCTTGCCAAACGGAAAAAAACACGTGTTGAAGTGCTGCGAGTCAACCTCCTCTAACTTAGCTATTAGCTCAGCCAGTAGCTGTTAGCTACAGCCAGTCAAGCAATAGCATGGTGTTACACCATTCCTGTTCGGCTCCCGGACCGTGGTCGGGAAGCACAGGGGAGATGATTTCCTCCAGGGCCGAAGTTTCTGTTTCCCTTCGGGGTGAACCCCCTTTCACGTGTTAAGCTGGTCGGGAAATAGTCCCAGGGAGTTTTGCTGTATCTGGAGGAGCCGTCGCCTTTATTCACAGCCAAACTGCAGCCTATATTGTACAATTTATTGCTGTCGCTACTACTGCGACTCCTTTCGCTTCTCCTTCCTCTCCTATTCATTCACTGTCCGCACATACGCACGCTTCCTCACTCTCGCTCGCCCACTCACACCTCACGCACACCTGACGCACCGCCCTATTCCTGAAAGTAGCTACGCCACTCTTACAACAACGGCAACTGCAGATACAGGAGACCCATCGACAGAACTTGAATCCCCTCCTCTTTCACTGAAGTCACTGGTGTGGAAGTATTTTGGATTTCCAGTGAGTTATGTTGACAACGTTCGCGTTGAATATGGACATTCTCATTTTCTTAAAGAAGAACACGAAAATATAAAAATCACAGTTGTCTTGTCTGGCCATAGAAATGCAAATAGTTCATATTTTGACAATGTTGTAAATTTGACATTGTAGTGTGGTACATTGCGAACAAAGGTCAGATATTATATTGCATAAGTCTAGTCTAAAAATGGCATAGCAACCTGTGCTTTAAAAAAATTAAATGTAAAAATCAAGAATCGAATCGAACCGTGACCTTAGAATCAAAAATGTAATCGAATCGAGGATTTGGAGAATCGTGACACCCCTAACCTATACTTACACAATTTCAATAATACAATAATAGGCCAAAAAGGTTTTCATCCATTTTTTATGAATCAATATAATTCACTGAATGTGGCCACTAATTACAAATGGATAGTAGTGATCGAATCAAAACAACAGTGCATTACATATTCATACAAAGGTCACTTGACTTTCGGCACTGACAAGATGCAGTGCATGGGTTTGGCTTGCAGCCGCATCGGGCTGTATTGCATCCAGTTGTGCAGCCACAGGTGACTAGCTCTTCACAGGCATCTGGAACTGCAGGCAGAGACATAAGTTCAGGAACAAGTACATTGTCCTCCATCTCCACACGCTGAATGTGAAAGTGTAGAGCATCTCTGGTGGGTGGCAGTCTCTCTATGGTCATGCCCTTGACAAACATGCTCAAACGAACTTCATTGAAGCTGATTGTGTTCATTGCACCATATAATCTGCAAAAGAACACTTCTGCATCCTGGATGTTGGAGTCACTAAGCTCAGGACTTTCACCAAACCCCTTGAGCAGATGGCTGTTCTGTCCAAACACATTCCAGCAGGTCTTCTTTGTGTGTCCTGCAATGTATGATGTGGAGTAGGCCTGCACGATTAATCGTATTTTCATCGTCATCGCGATGTGAAGTGTGCGATAAACCAGGGCTCCAGACTAACTTTTCGAAATCGTCCCCAAATACATTTTGAACCGTCCCAAAGTGAATGTATGTTGTCCCAAAAAAAAAAAAATGTTTGTCCCAATAATTTTGTTTTTTCTTCGGCTTTGTCATCTATAATTATTGCCATAAAAACACTAATCAGAGGATTAGGAAAGAAATAATTGTATTTTTATTTAATACAATTAATTTTATAGAATATACAAGAAAAAAACAAACAAAATTGAACATTGAACACAAACTGTGAGTGAGTGAGGGAGGGAGGCTCAGTCATTGTACTGAGGTCTCCGTGACCTGCAGCCACTAATACCACTACTACTACTACTTTGTTTCTGTAGATAAAGAGAAAATACACAGATTTAGTCAAAATGCACCCAAGTGGAATGTTTTCATTAGGGTTGGACAATATAAAAAAACAATATATTGATAGAAAACATTCATATTGATCAATATTGATAATTATTGATAATTCTCTTTCTTTTAATATATTGTAACAACTCTGCTGTTAGGTTTATGTTAAATGCTGTGCAGTGCAGATGTTCTGTAGTTTCCTACTCTTGTTGTTACCTTAAATGTGTCTTGAGGCTGAGTTAGGTATGTGAGTGGCTGAGAGTGGCAGGGGGGTGGGACATGTGTGTGTGAGGGACAGGATGCCCCGTGTCTGATGTCAGGTCTGACCACCTGAGGTGGACAGGAGCAACAGCCCCGCTGGCTAGCTAAACTTGCTGCTGACTATTAACAAAATACTGATTTAATGTGATTTAATCATATCTAACCTTCGACCCCGGAGGTGAAATAGTAGCGGGTCTCTCCCCCCCCGGTGTTTTTCTTTTTAAAAACTGAAGTATGACGCGACGCAGCGCTGCGCTCCGGTGGTTACAGTAGTTGTACAGTAGCGTTCTCTACTCTACTCTACTCGCTCTTCTTGTTGATTTTGCAGGTCTATTGTAAGTCTCGTGCAATATTCTGTGTATGAGTCTCGTGCGGCAAGAAGTTTCGCGCCGTTTATGTGACAGTGATATGTGCATTTTTAGTGCAAAAAAAAAAAATAAAAAAATTTGTCCCGACTGCGTCCCGGGGGCTATTAATTATCGTCCCAAATACATATTTTTACGTCCCCGGGACGACGGGACAGTGTTAGTCTGGAGCCCTGGATAAACCCATCGCAAAAGCTGGTCTGAAGTGCGATAAGTTTTGTTTACATCCGCCATGCTTTCACACTCAGCGTGCTGACATTTGGTCAATCAGATGCGGCCCTGAACACATGGGCCATGCATGCACACCGTTTAGCCAATCAGATGACGCCCAGCTCTGCTCACGTTCCTGCATGAGAATTAGTAGCCAGAGTAAACAGGATGTCGGAGGCAGGAGAGCAGAGCAGTGAAAATGCAGACGAAACGCTTGTGGCAAAAAGAAATAGCAGCTCCGCCATTTGGAGATACTTTGGACTCAAGCCAGAAGACAATTTACAGACTCAGGTACTGTGCAGGACCTGCAGAACAGTTGTAGCAACATCCAGAGGTAACACCACCAACCTCCGTCACCACCTGCTGCACCGCCATAAAGAGCTGCACGAGCAATTAAAGGTCAGTCAGTCTTGAGCGCAAACGTCGAGCAGCAGTCAAGTAACGCGACCATCACTGCAGCAACAGTAACATGTGTAAATTAATGTTGAACAATAAAAGCATGCTCAAAAATATTTGTTTTTTTTCAATTTTTTTATTTAATTGTCATCAGCTATTAAGTGTTTAAGAGTACCTCAAAGCAGGGAATCTATTAATGCAGAAAAATCAGAAAGACACAGGAACTGTATGCAAACTAAAATATTTTCTTATTTATCGCAAGTCATATCGTCATCGCAATATTGAAGAGTGTCATCGCACATCGCACATTTTGCTCATATCGTGCAGGCCTAATGTGGAGTCACTCCCAGTCAGTGCATGGAACCCTGGAAGCATCACAAGGACCTGTTCTCCCATCTGCAGCTTTTCCACATCTGTTCTTCAAAGTGGCGCACAGTACCAGCAAATTGATGTCCTGTTCGATCGCTACCATGAGCACTCAATCAAAGGCGGAACACGGGAACGGCGTGGGAAAGGCTCAGTGGCAATCAGAAGACCAGTTACAAACAGAGATTTACCACTTCCTGCGAAGTGGGAGAACTTCATTGCTAACAAGGACAACAAGGCACACCTTGCTCACTTTCTCTCACAACAGCTGTTTCTGTGGGCACCAGCCAACAAGACCATAGTTGCTGCAGGTGGTTTCAGCGATGAAGAGAGGGTCGAAGCTTCTGACCCAACCCTTGACACAGACAGCTTGGAAGCTAAACATGAAGAAGCAGATACAAGAATTGTTTTCACTGCATTAGAAGCAGAGCGGCAACCATCGTTGTGTCTGCAAGAGACACCGACGTATTGATTCTGCTGATCGCCTACTTCCACAGGAAGACATGCCAACAAATCTGGATGAAAGCAGAGAGAGTAAAGGACCGAAAGTACATCCCCGTTCATGCAGTTGTGGAAAAGCTGCAGATGGAAGAACGGTTCCTTGAGATGCCTCCAGGGTTCCATGCACTGACTGGGAGTGACTCCACATCATACATTGCAGGACACACAAAGAAGTCCTGCTGGAAAGTGTTTGGACAGAACAGCCATCTGCTCAAGGGGCTTGGTGAAGGTCCTGAGCTTAGTGACTCCACCATCCAGGATGCAGAGGTGTTCTTTTGCAGATTACAGGTGAAACTCGAAAAATTTAAATATCGTGCAAAAGTTCATTTATTTCAGTAATTCAACTTAAAAGGTGAAACTAACATATTATATAGACTCATTGCATGCAAAGTGAGATATTTCAAGCCTTTATTTGTTATTTTTTGATGATTATGGCTTACAGCTTATGAAAACCCCAAATTCAAAATCTCAGAAAATTAGAATATTACATGAAATCAATAAAAAAAGGATTTTAAATACAGAAATGTCGTCCCTCTGAAAAGTATAATCATGCATATGTACTCAGTAATTGGTCTGGGCCCCTTTTGCATGAATTACTGCCTCAATGCGGCGTGGCATGGATGCTATCAGCCTGTGGCACTGCTGAGGTGTTATGGAAGACCAGGATGCTTCAATAGCGTCCTTCAACTGTTCGGCATTGTTCGGTCTCATGTCTCTCATCTTTCTCTTGACAATGCCCCATAGATTCTCTATGGGGTTCAGGTCAGGCGAATTTGCTGGCCAATCAAGCACAGTAATCCCAATCCCATAGTCAAACCAGGTTTTGGTACTTTTGTCAGTGTGGGCAGGTGCCAAGTCCTGCTGGAAAATGAAGTCAGCATCTCCATAAAGCTTCTCTGCTGAAGGAAGCATGAAGTGCTCTAAAATGTCCTGGTAGACGACTGCATTGACTCTGGACTTAATAAAGCACAGTGGACCAACAGCAGCAGATGACAGGGCTCCCCAAATCAACACAGACTGTGGAAACTTCACACTGGACTTCAAGCATCTTGGATTGTGTGCCACTCCATTCTTCCTCCAGACTCTGGGACCTTGGTTTCCAAATGACATGCACAATTTGCTCTCATCTGAAAAGAGGATGTTGGACCACTGAGCAAGAGACCAGTTCTTTTTTTCTTTAGCCCAGGTAAGACGCTTCTGACTTGTTTGTTGTTCAGGAGCATCTTGACAAAAGGAAAACGACATTTGAAGCCCATGTCCAGGATCCATCTGTGTGTGGTGGCTCTTGATATAGTAACTCCAGCCTCAGTCCACTCGTTGTGAAGCTCCGCCACACTTTTGAATGGCCTTTTCCTGACAATCCTCTCCAGGCTGCGGTCATCCCTGCTACCTTTTTCTTCCACAGTTTTCCCCTCCACTTAACTTTCTATTAATGTGCTTTGATACCGCACTTTGAGAACATCCAACTCCTTTTGCAATTACCTTTTGAGGCTTTCCCTCTTTGTGGAGGGTGTCAATATTGGTTTTCTGCACAACTGTCAGGTCAGCAGTCTTCCCCATGATTGTGAATTCTACTGAACCAGACTGAGAGACCATTTAAAGGCTCAGGAACCCTTTGCAGGTGTTTTGGATTAATTAGCTGATTAGAGTGTGACACTTTGAGCCTACAATATTGAACCTTTTCACAATATTCTAATTTTCTGAGATTTTGAATTTGGGGTTTTCATAAGCTGTAAGCCATAATCATCAAAATGATAACAAATAAAGGCTTGAAATATCTCACTTTGCATGTAATGAGTCTATATAAGAGTCTATATAATATATTAGTTTCACCTTTTAAGTTGAATTACCGAAATAAATGAACTTTTGCAAGATATTCTAATTTTTCGAGTTTCACCTGTATATGGTGCAGTGAACACAATCAGCTTCATTGAAGTTTGTTTGAGCATGTTTGTCAAGGGCATGACCATAGAGAGACTGCCACCCACCAGAGATGCTCTACACTTTCACATTCAGCGTGTGCACTTCCAGACTTTGGTCTGGTGGCAAGCCCACTTGCAACACCTAGTTCTGCCACCCCCTGAAAATATGGGATAGAAGATGGAGGACAATGTACTTGTTCCTGAACTTATGTCTCTGCCTGCAGTTCCAGATGCCTGTGAAGAGCTAGTCACCTGTGGCTGCACAACTGGATGCAAGACAGCCCGATGCGGCTGCAAGCCAAACCCATGCACTGCATCTTGTCAGTGCCGAAAGTCAAGTGACCTTTGTATGAATATGTAATGCACTGTTGTTTTGATTCGATCATTACTATCCATTTGTAATTAGTGGCCCCATTCAGTGAATTATATTGATTCATAAAAAATGGATGAAAACCTTTTTGGCCTATTATTGTATTATTGAAATTGTGTAAGTATAGGTTAGGGGTGTCACGATTCTCCAAATCCTCGATTCGATTACGTTTTCGATTCTAAGGTCACGGTTCGATTCGATTCTTGATTTTTACATTTAATTTTTTTAAAGCACAGGTTGCTATGCCATTTTTAGACTAGACTTATGCAATATAATATCCGACTGTTGTTCGCAATGTACCACACTACAATGTCAAATTTACAACATTGTCCAAATATTAACTATTTACATTTCTATGGCCAGACAAGACAACTGTGATTTTCATATTTTCGTAATGCACTGTTGTTTTGATTCGATCATTACTATCAATTTGTAATTAGTGGCCACATTCAGTGAATTATATTGATCCATAAAAAATGGATGAAAACCTTTCTGGCTTATCATTGTATTATTGAAATTGTGTAAGTATAAGTATAATATTATCATTATTTCTAGACAATTGGTTTGGTAGTTTTTACATAATGCTGGTCCAAAGAATGAATGGAGGCGAATTGGCCTGAGCCGGTGACTTCTAATTTAAGGCTCACAATAACCTCTCACAAAGAAATAGTATAGGTATATTATACTTTTGCTGAATTGACAGAGTCTAGTAAGTATTGCAGTTGTTGGTTTTTGGTTCCCTGATGTCCCTTGATCCTACAGGGATCAAATAAACTATATAGTTTAGGCGAAAAATGTGGGAAAATGTGTGTAATTTATGGTTTAAAGTGGTCATGTGACCTCTGTGTTTGTCAGAAAGATACAACTTTGGGCTTAAATGAAAGCCATGGATGCCCCCTTTACAATGATACCAAACAACCATATATAATATATTCACAAATTGGAAAATTATAGCCATTTCTAATATTGGGCGATTAATCAATCATTATGATAATTAATCAATAATTATGACTAAACCGTAACTTTTACAGCTTGACATCGGGCAGAAATGGATTCAGCACAAAAAAATACTATAGGAACAACCAAGAAAACACTTTTACCCCAAAATGCCTACCACCTCATTTTCTGAAGGGTTTTTCCCAAATTTGGTCCTGTCTAACACATATAATGCTTAATTTCACCTTAAAAGTTGGTATTTTGGATATATATATGCATAAAAAAGCACTGAGCCTCCACTATATCCTTGCTCTGACCCTTGACTATAGATCTAGAAACTTAATTTCCTCATCTTTGATTGCCTACTTACAAAAAAACTAGGGGAAAATGGTCCAACGACTGAGCAAGATGGGCAATTTGGCGGCCATTTTGATATGCAAATTAGAAGGTTAAAAACTCAAAATTTTGCTTGGGAACCAGTTTTTTTGGATTCAGCACCCTTGAAATATGTAAAGTAGGCTGGTTCCCGACTTGTACCCATAAATGCTCCTCACTTTCACTTTTTGGACAATTCCGTCTAGACTATAAATTGAGTTCAGTTAGAACTTGGATTTGGTTGAGTTGTAATATTAGAATTCTGTTGGCCATGAAGCTCCCTCTAATATCATAGCCATGTCTATGATACTGTCTGTTTTTCCAATCGGATTAATTTGTTAGTCAAACAAATGTCGCTCTGAAATTGCTCTTGTATTTACATTTTAACCTTTTGTCTAAAACCCTGGACTGAAAACCTTTCAAGTGGGATGTTCCTTTGACTGGGATCCTTTTAGCCAGGTCCTGAGCTGCTGTTCAGCCATAGATAGAAAGGGGGTGTTACTGTAATGTCTCACTCCATTAGCATGTATTCACTATAACGTTGATTGATAACATCAATTACTCTGCCAGTTACCACCCTATTGTGCTCACTCACTGCATTTTACACAGGGGATATTATCACCCAGAGAGATTAAACGGAGAGCTATGCCAATTTGTTTCCATTTACTCTGTTAACAACCTCAGTATGAATTAAAAAGTGTGACTTGTAAGAAACAGGTTGCACCTGTACAGTAGAGCCATTATCTTTTTGTTTTGTACAGTGGCGGAGCAAGGTGATAAATGATAAAATGGACCTCACCCACCTGAAAAAATATGATCTTCAAACAACAAATGTGCGACAGATAAAAGGGGAATACAACATGTCTTCACAAGACATCGAATGTTGTTTGTTGATTTTAACTCAGCATTTAAGACAATCTCATCCACAAAACTGTTGGAAAACTTAACACTCTGGGCTTGAGTACCGCACTCTGCAATTGGATATTGGACCTCACAAACCGACCTTAGATTGGCAGTCCTCTACATTAGTACTCAACACCCTAGCTCCCCAGGGCTGTGTGCTCAGCTGCCCCCCGTTCCCATTGTACACCCATGACAAATAAGCAGATGACACCACAGTCATCGGCAGCATTAACAAACAGTGAATGTTAATATTGGTTAAAAGATACAGAAGTATCCACTGCGATATCACCAGCTTCATTTCTCAGATTGAGACTCCTGAACTCATCCTCAACACCATAAAAAAATATATTTTTTCTTGTGTATCTTACTACAACTTACATTTCATTGTACAACCCTGCCTTGTAGAATGTCAAATAAATTAAACATTAGCCCACAGAACAACACACTTACTTTTTTGCCATACATTCTCAAAATCTCCAAACTCTAAACTACTAGAGGAACAAACTGCAAGCTCTGTAGATTTATTATAGAAAAAAAATTATTTGTCTACATAAAAATGTCATCAATATGACCTTTAAATATTTCATTCTGCTTTGCACTAGCACAAAAGTAGGGTTCCATGCGTTTATTTTGGCCCATTCATCTCAGTGTCTCATCTCAAATCCACACAAATTCAACACACATATATTGGACCTAAGTGGCCTTTTCCTTGAGTCATTATTTTGGGTGATGTCTATCTGTCTGTCCAGGGTAGGATACCTGGACGGACAAAAACAAGAGGATATGTATGGACAGTGGATAATTTCAACTATGACCCCTTGATCTTTTACTTAAGTGACAACCGCAGGTCAGATTTTTAACTTGTATAGAAGTAGCATCAAAATCTACTATGTACATTGCTAGAAATGTCTGTAGCCCAGAGCATGCACCCACAAAGCTGTGTATGATTGTATCATACTCTGTATGATTTTATTTTAAAAGACATTTTACTTTAGTGTTAATATTAAGAATTGCCATAAACATTATAGCTTCTATAACCTCTACGATGACATGGACTGAATATAAATGTATGGACTTACAAAGCATTTCATCTTTATGTATGAGAAGACTGTTTGTCCCTGACCAATAAATGTTATATTATTGTGCACTTACCAGCCTCCATTCAAAAGATTATACATAATGAAACCATTATATTAGACACAATTTAGATATTAGGCACAAACAGTTATTTCAAGATATTTATGCCACAGTTTAAGTGTCCAGTCGCCAGGATAAAATGTTGGCATTTAATGTTTCTGTAAACCAACGATACATTCACATTTGTACATGTAATGTCAATACATGTCATATCAAGTTTGCATTACAACTTGATAATCTGACTGTCTGTCGGGAGGCTGAGAGAATGGTGGTGGAGTCAAGGGAGACAGCTGCTAAGCCAGTGATCACAGTTTGAGACTGCATTTCAACACTTATGGTTCACACGAGAGTGCAGGAGAGCTGAACATTTTAAAGGACAGTTGGTCAGAAAATTGTCAAAGGTGCAATTCACCGGACCATTGGAGTTTTGTCGCACTGTCTTTGTTCAGCTCTGCTGGTTTGAGAGGGCTTCGTAGTTAGGCTTATTTGCAAAAACGTGGATGAGGTTCCAACAATACCCAACACAAGAATTTATGTAAAACCAAATCACTTCATTGCAAATAGCCTTTAATTTTAAAGGGCGGGATCTGTTAAAGAAGTACCACAATTGTTCAAATAACAAATATCAATTTACCAACTTGTAAACTATACTATGTACTACACTATTACTACTATTATATTACTATCACTGTCATCCTTCTTCACTTCTTCCAAGGTATATCAAGACTTTGCTTTTGCTTTCACTTTGTAAAAAAAAAAAAAAAAATAGAATGGTAAATAATAGCTTTTTGCTACACAAGTGCCATAGTCTGTGCATAGTCGAAAACAAGCAAAACTCTCTGCCGGTTTATGCCATCGCCATGAGGCATGCCCTCTCACTGAACGATAACATAATGTACATTGTCAGAAGTCAAATCATCTGGTACTGGCTCAATGTGTATGACAAAGACGCAACACTAACGCACGTGGTTTGCCAACTGAAGATGAAGTGGTGATTCGCTTGACTGACACACTGTTTAGCCAATAGGGAATGCAGAATCATGTGGAAGGGCTTGATTTCTTCCAAGTGTCTAAGGATCACAGAGAGGGTAAGCTTCCATGTCTAGACATCCGTCGTCAAACGTTACAAGCGGTAAACCGGGCGCAAACAATCTCTACTTGAGAGACTTGCAGAGTCAACAAAGGGCGTTTTATTGATGATTACCAGAATTAGCATGTTTGTGTGACTATGCAGTGGCTAGTTTTGTTTGTTGGACCCTTGCCTCTATCCGGATACCAAGATTTCCATGCTGCATGTTGTTTTTAGGTAGGACTACTTGGAGGTAGGTTTCTCCCATCTTGTGTTGGTTTGTTTTCTGTGCACTCTCTGTGAGCTGAGAACAGTTGGCTTTGGTCGAATGACAAGACTCTCTCCTTTCAAACGATGTGTAACATGACCAAATTTATTGAACATTTGACCCAATAATGACAAATGAACACAAACTGTATGTCATAAAGCCTGAGGGCGGGCAGGTGCATTGCGACAGGTTAGCTGTGCTAAGATGGTTGGTAGCGACAGATATGTATAACTGTGTGTAATCAGCATAGGAATGATTATATCATTGAATGATATGATAGACCCAAGTGGGAGCATATTCAAACTGAAAAGCAAAAGACCAAGAATTGGCCCTTGAGGAACCCCATATTGAATGGTGACATCATCTGAGTCTTAGCTGCCAATCGTATCATCTTCCAGTTAGATACAAAGAAAGCCTGTTAAGAACTGTGCCCCTGAGGGCCTAAATAGTGTGCAAGGCACTTAAGTAAAATAACATGGTCCACAGTATCAAACACTGCACTGAACTGAAACTTTATGGTTGTCTGCCCTAATTTTAAGATCATTATCATCTCTAACCATTGCAGTTTTTGTACTATGGTTAGCTCTAAAATCAGACAATCATCAAACATATTGTTATTTGATACATACCTATGTAATTGTTGGTATACTACCTTTTCCAGAATTGGTTTGTAGTTCTCGAAAAAAAAAAGTGGATCAATATTACTCTTTTTCAAAAATTGTGTTATAATAGCATGTTGAGACATGAGGGGAGGATTCCAGAACTCAGGGACCATCATCAACCATACAGCTAAAAACATTTTTGAAAACTTTGTAGGCATAAGATTGGTAGTTAACTGCTTTGTTCCCTTCCTATAAAGAAATCTAGACCATCTGAGCTGTACAGGCTTGAATCAGTCCAGTAGTAGTCAAAGTTTGAGATTAATTTATATCTTGCATCAGAACAAAAGGTGGTGGAGGCTGAAGAGACAACCTCAAGAGTTTGTAGAGGGCTGGAATAGGGTCAGACAAAAGAAATCTTCTCCTTAGACTCTCAAATTGTGTAGCACAAAGACCCAAGGCATGAATGACAAATTAATTCCCATGTGTGTGAAGTCAATTTTGACAGTGGGATGCAGGTCAATGACATCTGGAATGAGTTCAGTTAAGTCAACTATGCTGCCACTTGGCACCAGAGACACAATAGGTGATAGGACTAGGGAGTGTTAAATATCTAACAATAGTCACCTACTATCAAAACCACACAGCTGTTGTAGATGCCTGGCTTTGTTGGAAATTGGTGCAACGGAAGCCAACAGAGACAAAATGTTTGTGAGTTAGATGTCATCACTGCCAAACGGATTGTAGAGGGAAAGAGGGAGTCTAATTAGGACAGTCTCTTTACAGATGCCTAAGAGGAGGGACAATGTGATGATAGGCTCGGGATGTCAGCCAGACTGGCTGCCACATCTGAGGTCATGGGGCACTGGCTACTCATGGGCTCAAGACAGGGTAGTGAGGAACACAAGTCTGTTTGCCAGTGGAGGAGATCCTTGATAAATCACCCAATGAATCGTAATTTGCTTTTCAGCTCAGTGACCTCCGCTGCCATCAGTGCAACTATAAGAGAGGGAGAGCTGCAGCCAGCAGAGGGCAAAGAGTACAGGCCCACACAAATCTATTGGCTGTGTCATTAAGCAGAGAGTAAAACGTATTCACCGGGTTCTGTACAGGCACCTGCAACGGTAAAACAGTAGATTGTCCAACAGAGAAACGAAATAAGTTGCCATGAAGAAATGTATAGTTTCAGCATATCTGTGTTTCACAGAAATGTACATTGCCAACATTTATTCTGGTGATTTGATTGACACACTAACTGCCATTGTGAATCCTGAAAATCCTTCAGAAGAAATCCTCCTCAATCTTCATTTATCATTCATCTCCTTGAGGTAGGTCAGAATGGTTTCACCCCTCTCATGGCAATTTATTCTGATAATTCAACAAGGTTCTTGTTTATCACAGGGATGTACTCATAATTACATTCTTATTGAACTAAAGAGTCATATTTCCTTATACTACCTTTTAAGGTTGTGTCGTGTGAAATCCTCTTCCATACTCACCTTTTTAATATAGGGGCCTGGGTTTGACAGGCTGATCTTCGCATATTATTTTTTCCAACCTTAACAAACTTTCCATTCAATGTCCCAAAAATAATAGAAAAAAATCTACCAATTCAGCATTTACAACTATATCTACTACTATGCAAAGTGGCAAGCAGGTAGAAATACCACATAATTAACCTGATCCACAGCCAAACAATGAGGCAGCTCTGGGCTAGGTTATTATGCGCAATGCTGCATACTCCAGTTCAATGAGAACGGAGATGAGTGGAGCTTATAACAATTATCTTTTCCATTTCCTCTTATTGCTGTTCAGCACAATTGTTTGAGCAAAACAATCTAAAAAAAAACATTTTGACCCAAGACTGAGATGGTGTTTAAGCTGGAGAAACTGATAAATGGAAGTAAGTGGGAAGGAAGTGACTATGCTAAGGACAATTAAACCCCGATCTCTGTGCTTTCCCCAATATGGCTGCAATCTGCTGTGAATTAACAGTTAGCCCTGGGTGATCATTACCCATGTAACCCCTCAGCAGGAGGTTGGCACTGACTTACAGACATGGCTTTGCTAAGAGAGTGCTGAAATTTAAGTTTGAACTCTCCCTCTCACTTTTCTGCACCCCAGACGAACCATGAAATAGTAATTATTTGTTACATTCCATTGCCTTCATTCTGACAAAACAACATATACAACATTTTATTAATTTCACTCTCAAATATGACTCTGAATTTAACTCTTTTGTTTTAAAGTTATTAAAGTTGAAAGTAAAGAGCAAAAATGGTACAAAATGCATTATAGTGGCAGTATTGTAGAGGAGATTGGCTGACTCTGCCAGGAAGTAATGGTCCTTTAAAAGAAAACAGACTGTGTGTGTGTGTGTGTGTGTGTGTGTGTGTGTGTGTGTGTGTGTGTAGAGAGAGAGAGAGAGAGAGAGAGAGAGAGAGAGAGAGAGAGAGAGAGTAGGCTCTCTTTTGTTGTCACCAGCAAACTAGTATTTTCCTATAGGCTCATTGAGAATATAAGTGCGCCAAGTCACTATGCACCTCGGTGGGAGGTGAGGTAGTAATGTCCATTGCTGTACTGCACTCTTGCTGCCAAGAATGAGCATGTTTTGCTGCTGGCCATATACATTTATTTATATATTGGCTTTCTGCGGTATGGCCCTATTTGCAGCCTTGCAGCCTTCCCACAAAATTATTAAAAATAATAAAATGTGTATTTCCTATTTTTTCAAAATTAAAAAAGCACAAGAGACCTAGAACCTGTGAGGTGGTGCTGCTCCAGGCTGTGACTGCGTCCAGCTGCTGCTACATCACCAATTTAAAAAAAAAAAATTGGTGCCACCTACAGGTTAGATTATATCAAAAGCTACAGACTTGATCAGCATCCCCATCTGTACAATTATGCCAAATTTGGTTACTGTGTAATATTATATCAAAAAGATATGAAAGTTAAAATGTAATATGGTCCTGTTTTACTAATGACCAGATGGCTATTGGGTCACCAAATGTAATTTGCTTGAAGACAACAGCATTGTGGAAATATCATGTAGTGTTGTTACTGTTGCGCTCCCTGGAGGTAGACCTGCACACACGTCTGCAAGGTGCGTACAACATTTTCAGTTTAAAAAAAATCAGCACTGAAATTTGAGGCCTGTTAAGTGATTACTTACTGTTTTGACACAAACAGTAAGTAATATCAAAAAACGAACTCACTATAACTACACATTAGCTTTGAAACCATCTAAATATGTTATATCCCACGTTTGGTAAAAAAGATTAAATTAAAAAAATATGGGTCAAGAGAAGGCAGAAAATCGAAGGCTAAAATGGGCGTGGACTATATCAGTCGAATCACAATCCCAGTTGTAATTACTTTAGTACATATGGTATTTATATAAATGAATACATGCACAATCTCATAGTCAAGCATTTTAAAAATGTTACCATTATATTAATCATATCTTCAAAACTGTAACAGCTATCGAAAAGAAATGTCCCATTCCCATGAGACCTTCATTCTTTGCGTGTAAAAACTGGAATGATGTTTTTATGTTTTTATCTATGAAAATGTGCAATCCAAAAAAAACATCACACAAGAATAAAGAGCTACAATAATAATAGAAACACCAAATATAAAAAGACCCATCAACACTAATCACTGTGTGTGCTGGAATTCACAGATGGTTTGCATGTGTAGCCTACAATTTCCAGTTGCTACAATTTGTATTCAAACTACCCCATGCAACCAGCGTCTGCCTCATCTGGTGAAAAATACCCCAGGAAGAAGCACTGATCAATCATCATGCCACAAAAAGACTACAGGTGACATGCTCGCCAGGTGAACCTTAAAATATACATGCAGCCATATATCACGAGCATGACAGGTACATTAGAGAGAGCACAGGAGTACGAGAAAGTCAGTGTCGAGTAAGTCCGCAGTCACACACGCTGTCAAAAACACACACTTTATTGCCTGCTGGCCATGAGTGCTTGACTGACTGAGAAAATATGATAAATATGAGCTGCATTCACATACACTCTGTAGGGTAAAGCTTTACATTCAGTTCTGTTCTGCCGGGAAAGTTCTCATAAATAGACATCATTTTAGTCTGAAAAACAGGGACATACAGTAAATTTACCCCTGAACAGCCAGGACAATTTATATTTAACTTCTTTTTTTTTTTTTTACATAAATACTCATTTATTGCATATTTTTACTGCATCACCGAAACACTGTAAAAGTGTCAGTGGAGTAAATATGTGATTTTCAGTTGATACACTTTCTTAAAATAAGGGAGAATGTTCAGAATGTTTTTTTCTTGCAATGTAGTTCCAATTTGCCAGACAATAGATGAAACAAAAATGCTAAAACCAATTAAATTAAACATATATAGTGCACATACAAGAAATGCTGCTATGTTATATATACATATCCTGTATATACAGTATATACACTCTATATCCACTGGCAGCAAAACAGCTGCACAGCATAATGCTACCAGCACCATGCTCGACAGTAGGTATGGTGTTCTTGGGGTTAAAAGCCTCACCTTCTCTCCTCCAGGCTTACTCAGCAACTGGAAGTCAGAGACTGCTGTGCCCCCATCTTTACAGAGACTTGGCTCCTGGGTCAAGCTGTTGCACATGATGAGTGCCAACTGAACAGAGGAGTCTGGTAAGAGGATGGGAGGGGAACTCTGCGTCTATATCGAGGATATTTGGTGGTCAAACAAAGTCAAGGTCGATATATTTAGAGTGAATGTGAATATGTAGCACAATACTGGGCAGGAAGAGAAAAGAAAGAGGTTTGATAAAAGTACTTCATACTAACAATCTGATTCTTGACACATATGTAGCATGTAACAAGAGATACATGAGTAATCAACACAGGCACACAAGATTAGACCTTGAAATGTAGATTTAATTTCACTGTATTTGAACATTTCAAGAGTAAAGTCTCTAAATAACAATGGAATATATTGTTTCATGCTTTCTTTAAAACCATTATCACAAGCAGGTAGAGACATAAAAAAACAGGAAAGCAAGAACATAAAGCTAGCAAAAAAAACAAACAAACATAAAACATACCACATGGAGACACTGGGAGACACTGGAAGACACAGGAAAGGGCTTCAGTGAACAAACAGAACACAAAGATAATATAAACAGCAAATCACAGAACGACAAACTGAATGAGAGATATCCCACTATGTAATTCGGTGTGTCATTGGAAATTGTCCACAGACATATAAAGTAAGATGTTTTCGTGTTGAAATTTTAGTGCTTTTGAGAAATACGGTAATTTATTTTCTTGTCAAAAGGTAGATGAGAAGATGGATAACACTCTCATGTTTGTATGGTAAAAATAAGGCCACAGCCAGCAAGTGGTTAGCTAAGCTTAGCATAAAGACTGGAAACTGGGGGAAACAGCTAGCCAAGTTGTGGCCAACATATTACTTTGGCTTTGAGCAGGTTGCCAGGGAACCAATCATATTTTGATTGTTTTCATCCCACCATCTGCTGCAACAGCTACGATACTATGCATTCATCGTGGGACTTAAAAAGTAACACTACAGTTCCTGCATGATTGTCAGTGGGGATGTCAATCAAGTCTCCCTCTCTTCTATCCTAACAAACTCTAAACAGGATACCAACAGTTTTTCAAGGGATAATACAATCCTGGACTGCATGTGTGTCAATCTGAAGGGGCCATATTGCTCTTCTTCCTCCCTTCCACTTCGAGAATCAGACCACAAC
Source organism: Lagodon rhomboides (assembly GCA_039737535.1). Classification (NCBI taxonomy): domain Eukaryota; kingdom Metazoa; phylum Chordata; class Actinopteri; order Spariformes; family Sparidae; genus Lagodon; species Lagodon rhomboides. Next base: position 2,974,688 of record CM077788.1, on the reverse strand, counting down.
CTGGTACATGTTGAAGCCACCTACAAGTCATTGTTGAGGTAACAGATGGCTGGCACAAAGGTTGTGGATTTCTGGTCAAGGGATGCTGTGGATACCTTCCAGGAGTGTTTCCATGTCATGGACTGGAAACCATCCAACAGAGACTGGATTCATGTTTTTATGAGGACAACATTGTACCATCTAAAAAAGGAGGAGTGCAGTGGACTGATGTAGAGCCTGGCAACATGGTGCAACAGCAGTCACCTCAAGTCCACAGAGCTGGTGGTGGACGACCAGAGAAACAGGTCATCATACAGGGAGAGGAAGTGGAGAGGATTCACTTGGAGTTGAACCCCTAGCAAATCAACACAAACTGGACTGGACACAACTAGGAGCACACTGGTCTAAAAGCAGGAACAAGGAACTTTCATTTTTTGTTTTTTTGTATTTTGGTGGCCTCCTGTGGTAAAGATCATGATATGGCTAGTGTGTACATTTTAATGTCTACAAAGTTTTACTTTACTCTTTTCTTTTAATACTATGTTTCTTTTGATCATGTAAGTAACTAGTCTGCCATTCAAAAATGAGTCCTTTTTTTAACTATTTTGGCTGACTATGATGCTTCATTCATAAATGAAGAATATGCTTGGAGTGCACACTAGACTGGTTAGGATGAATTGGAGAAGGAATAGTATTTAATTTCATGTTATGCTCTTATTCCCTAGATGGAGAGCAGCAGAGCTTTATAAATATGAGGTTTACAAATCTGCTTTACTGGAGAAACAATTAAAAGGAGAAAAAATAAGATGCAGGAATACAACATCCAGCACAGAAAATAAATCCGAGAATAAACCACAATAACAAGGGATTAGGAGGACCCGTAAGAGCAGCGCTAAGAACATAAGCTGGTGATGCAATCAGAAAAAAAAACAATGTTAGTTATCCCTACACAGCAAAATGTGACAAAGGTTGGGTGGGGGAGCATTCTGATGGAAATCCTAGTGTAAACTGATGGTTTGATCTCTCACTCAGCCTTGTGGTCAATATAAGGCTGTGCTGTCACAAATCTGTTGACTTCCATGACAGTAGTGATGTGCGGATCAATACTGAAATATCAATACCTCCAATACCAGATCTTTATGCTCTAAAATCGATTCTCAAATCAAAATATCGATACTTTTGATACTTCAGTCATTTGAGGTAATGTATATCTTAAACAGGAACACATTGGAAAGTTACTAAACTATTGAGATTTTGTCTAAATAATACGCGGTTGGTGGGAACTACTTTTTCTTATGCCTAGGTAAGTGCGTAATGCGTAAGCACAGCGGCACGCTGTCCAGTCAGTCAGTCACTTCTCTGACTTCTCTGTCTCAGTCTGTAGACACAATGGCAGAGCGTAGACAGAGTCATGTGTGGAGCTATTTCAGCTCCACAAACAGCCAAAACGCAGTTTGTGATGTTTGTGGAAAAACGTAAGGAGTTGTGGCAACACAACAAACCTTGTGAAACACCTCAGGTTAAACCACAACACAGAATACGAGGCATTTATGATGAGGCGGACAGAAGAGGAGAACACAGTGTCAGGTGCTGCTGTTAGGGCAAGACAGACGTCTCTGGCGGAGTCCTTTGGTGCTGCAGGCAGGCAGACACTATCCAGGTACAGAGGAAGAAATGTGGAGCTTTAAGCGGCGCTAAGCACTGTTGCTGTTGGAGTTGTTCAAATTAATAAATATGGTTATGAAATAAGTAACAAAATAAATACATGCTTCAACAAATGGCTGCATGATTTCAGTCTGGAGTAATAATATGTGTATCACTGAGATAATCTCACATAGGCAAAAAAGCCTAGATTTATTCAGGTAAGGTTTCCTAAAGAATTGATCATTTAAAGTGGATAACATAGACTAGGTGTCATTAAATCATACAGAGCAATTGCAATAAAACAGTGATGGTGAACTTGAAAAAAAATACATACTAGAAAAGATGGATAAAAAATAACATTTTATCTATAAAATATATCTATTATTATTTATCAGTCTAATTTGCTTTAACTGTTAAATGGATATTTTAAGATGTAAGTATTGACAAACTTGTACAATTATTGTGGCATTTATTTATTTAATTAAATATTTTACTGGCAATTTCAATTTGAGTATATAAAGTATAGACTGATCCGGTATCAGATCGGAAAGGAAATCGGTGGTATTGAGCATCACTACATGACAGGCCAAACTATTCTCCATCCCTGACTTGGGTTAAGTCTAAGATGGCCTAATGAGAAAGCGTTCAACGGAAAAACAAAGTCAAATGCATGTAATCCAAGTCAACCTGCCTCCCTGTGAACACGACTGGACACCAGACTGGGACTGAACACAGCCTGTGAGACTGACAGATGCCAGCTTGAAGACAGGGGACACAGAGGTGATTTACAGCAGCTCTGACCAGGACTATGACCCCAGGGATGATAAAGACATGGCAGAGGCACAAAGCCACAAAGGAGAGAGAGAGAGAGAGAGAGAGTCAGACATAAGCAGCGGGTAAAAAAAAACATGTAGAGGTAGGTATTTTCACAGACCTTACTCTGAATTGAAGATTTATTTGGACCGTTTTGGTGAGTTTTATTTTGTTTTTGTCCAGTTAGAATGAAGTGTGTTTTACGATGAGTTAATGAAGAAATTACAATCATCTTAAATTCAGGCTTTGTACAATTGTATTTTTCGCTTTCGTAAGGAAAATAGGTGTAAAGATTTTGTAAAATTATTTTGTTTACTTATCAGACTAGGTAGCAAACTCATTGCTTTTACATTAACTACAGTGGCTTATCAGACCATCGCCTCTTGATGTACAAAGTGGCATTTACAGTGACAATACAGGCCAGGGCTAGCTGGCTAACATGCTAACTTCAGTAAATATCTCAGTTATTGCTTCACATTTTTTTGATAATGTCAGTAAAGTTGATCTAAGTTATTTAAATAAAAATTCTGGCCATATCTTCCAACTTGCTCCTTTAAAGTTCCCATATTATACTGTTTTTCATCAATTTCACACAGCTGTCAGAGGTCTAACAACACTGTATTCGAAATGTATTGCCCCAAACCCATCCGTGGTCCTGAATTTCAGCTGTCTAAAAGTCGCTCAAATGGGCTCTGCTGAGCTCTACTGAGAGCAGGCTGTTTCTGTGCCTGCACCTTTAAATGCTAATGAGCTCCGTCTGTCATCGCCTGCCCTGCCTGCTACACGCCCCTCTCAGGGAGACGATGCTGCTTACGCTAGCGGTAGCATGCGCTAATGTTTGGATGTATCGCTATGGCTCGCCGAGATGCTGTCGTTCAACCATACCAGTTTGACCCAGAATCGGACCCAGAAGGAAAGGCTCCTGAAGAAATACGGACATTACATGAGAGACTCCGCACTCCAGAACACAACCACCCGGCTCCCATTCCCCACTGACCTGCAACAGGTAACATCTAAAAACAGCCAGCGAAAGCTGTGTTTGTCTCCAACACAGTCTCCTAACTCTTGGACACTGTTCGCATGGTCTCTGTCTCCAGTCTGCACATGTTTCCAGACTTTTACTGTGACAACCAAGCTCCCTCGTAATATTGTTGACATTAAACTCGCTTCAAACGACATTGCATAGCGGACCGAAGCGGAGCTAACTAGTTAGCCAATTTCAAGCCGACTTCACCATACTCGTCAGCAGCTGTAAATACTATCAAAATGTGGCGACACTTACCTGTGGCTCGGGTGCAGTTGCTGGGTCCCGTATGGTTGGGACTGATCCTTTTCCGAGGGTCAGTGTCGAGGCAAAGCCAGCTTTGTACTGACCCTCGTTACTGAAGCAGTCCGATGTGAAGTGGTTAGCACACACAAACAGACGTACAGGAACCGTAGCCGGCACACTGTCGTTAAAAATGAAACGCAACCACTGTCTCTTGTGTTCTTCTGTAGCTGGGACAGAATATAGGCACTTATGTTGATTTTTACAACCAACAACAGAGTAATTTGCGTGTCTAGCTCTGAGCAATGACATTGCAAAACGCTGCTATCTTACCGCTGGACACACCGACCTTCACCTCCGGGTTGAACGCCCCCCTCTCGATATCTCCTATCATCGCACAGAGGAGGCCGGCTTATGAAAATCTCTCCTGTCGTTACGTAACGACAGGAGCTGAATCTGAACAGCCTGTAGGAGCCCCGTTTTACCAGTGGGTGGGCTGCAGAGACTATGCAGGACTCGTTTGCTTTCCTCATTCTGGGAGTTGGTAGGCTCAGGGAGGACCAGTTTATATATGTCGAGACCAGAGAAAACGTGTTTTTCATAATATGGGACCTTTAAGAAAAAAGATCCTTCATGCCCTTCACCAAAATCCAGGAATAAACTGCTTCTTCCATGCTGCTCTAATAAGCTCAAAAAAATAACAGAAAACAGTACATTTTTATACAGCTGATATTAGACACCGTTAGCCAGAGGAACTCATGCACATCTTGGATTAGTGAGCTCCCTTCACCCTTCTCCTGGTGTCATTAGCTTGTCACAATTTATCCTCGACACCAGCATTCTTGCAACCCCTCTACCATTATATGTAATTTTATTGTTCATATTCATATTACTAATGCATTTGTTTAATGATGTTTCATGAAAATATAGTAAATAAACAAATATCACACAGAGTTTAAAGCATGTACATGTAGATTTACAATATTTTTTTGTGTGTGTTGTCTTCATTTTTTCTCTCCCGCCGCACAACTCCTTTTTGCTTTGCAATGCTAATTATGCAACTTGTAGCCTTATATATAGTCAGCTATATTATGTATTTTAATCATATGCTAGTTTATAATTATTTGAGTCCCAATTCACCCCAAACTATCATCAGTAATGAGTTTAGGCAAATAAATGAATAGACTTCTGCATACCTTGGACATTTCACTGACACATTTCACTAAGTATCTGTGTCCAATCCATTAAGATGAAAGTTCAATGTCATAAATCTGGCATGTTTAGATTTTTAAAAAAATATATTTATTGATTTTTTTTTTTTATTTAATCACATGCTTTGCGATTAGAACATTCACAAACATGAATTTGCCAAATCAATTGGTTACCATTGCACCCTATTATGGTAATGATCAATCCACTCAGTCTAACAATTAGGCTACAGATAAAAGATCAGAGTGACCTTGTTTGTAACAATTTAATATAAGGTCTATCTTAAAATAAATGTGTGTTGAAAAGTGAGGTGTCAATGGCCCTTTCCCTATTCCCTACTTCCCCTCTTGCTTGGATCCCATCTTTGAACGTGGCTTTCAATTTGATCTAAATGACACACCTGTAAAGATTTCTGACTGTATTTTAAACAGTTGTGATGCTATCGTGCTGGAAAACATTTGTCCACCAATTAAACATGCTGTCACTGAATGGGGCCATGGTTAAAAGTCATATGTAGTTACCATCACAACCAGACTGCCAAAATGGCAACACAAACATGGATTAGTGATAGCATCGATATAAACATGAATTAGCAGCATGAATATTAGCAGGAATAATGCCAGCTGTCACTCAAACAAAAGTTCTTCTTGTGTTTTGAGGAGCTGCAGAGTTTATTCATGGTCAAACTGTAACCTGTACTGTACATTTACTACCACTACACAACTTCTCTGTGAACGTTCCCCTCTGCTCCGGTAGCTAACACCTGTAGCTAGCTCTCCCTCTCTTGTTTGATCACTCACACCCTAAGCACTGCCCTGTTTCTATGATTCTAATATAGTCAAACGTTATTATTCCATATTAGCGACAGCGTAAATTTTGTGACTTTGAGCACAAAGTTAAGTTATTTGGCAAAAAAATGTCAGTGTGGCTCATCAGCATCACCAGGAAAGGACTCATAAATATTGTATGAATACCGAAATACACTGGAGGGATGCTTTAAAGTGCTGGGCCAAAATATGAAACAGACCCAGACAAAAAAACTGTTGACACGTTAGAATACACATATTAGTTCTGTCAGCCGGGACAGAGCCGGGACAGAGCCAGAACATGACGCAGCGGATCCTGTGTCCATCAAGTGTAGTGTTATTTTGTCCAACAGCTGCTGTGTGTGTATTCAAACTTTATTGTCTCAGAAAATCATGGTTAATACCTTTTGTGTGTCTGAGCATCACACAGAGAGGTACACTCAAGACAAAAAATCTGCAGAATTAACTAGGCATCATGCCTGGCATGACTCCCAGGGAGTGGTACTGTACTTAAAGCATTTAGAGCTAATTATCAAGAAAAAAAAACCTCTCCATTATCTACTGACCTGTGTCTACAAGGCTGCAATTATTTATTTATTTCTGCCCTCATAGAGTGAGCATATTGTAATCAGTTTAATTAGACCAAATAGACTTCCTCCATCTTCTCTCCAGAGCTTGTCACACAGGTCTGGACCCAGAAGGGCATTGGAGAAACCCACAGAAGTCTATTATTCTTGCTCTGTGATAAATGCTGTTTAAGATTATGTTGGATAAAGAACAGACTAATGTTCCAAGTATGCAGGAGCCGGGGCAGATTTTACTGAATGCTAATATATGCAGTGCTTGGCATTTAGCCATGCATACTTGCTTTCTAATGTAACAATGTTGCAGAGGGCTACACTTTATGCAAAGGAACCATTTATCTGGTGAGAGGCTCCCCAAGAGAGAGACAGACTTCATATCAGGCAGGAAAAATAAATAACCCATCACATTAGTTTTACACTCTAATCTCAACAGTCTAAGAAAGCCCTATGACACTAAGCAGGCAGTTGTGTTTCAGCCTCCTCTGTTTCTCATGACTTGAGTTTCAATAAAGGAGGCTCAGTGAAACTGAGAGGCCAGAGTTCATCTACCAGTGCTAAAGCTTGACTGAATGTTAAACAAGAAGACAGGAACATAAGAGACGATAACACATTGTACAAAAAGATGAAAGGATGTCATGATCCATGCTGATGATCACTTTGTTTAATGTAAATGACTATAAAAAGAACCTCCAACAGCAGAAGTTGAGAATAATTTTCCATAAAATATGACCACGTAAAACACATAGCTAATTATTGCCTTGTGTTACTCACATGCGTTTGACCGAGGATTGTTTGCGTAGCCTATATTCACCCAAAAAGAGCTAGATTACTTTACCTAACTTTAGCCGTAAGATAGCGAGCTGCTAGGCAAACTGAGGGGTGGGTCTATGTGTCAGGATTCAGTTGAGCCTTTTATTGGGGTGACAACATGTCACAAAAAAGTTTAAATTTAATTGTTTGAAAGACACACTGGTTATGGCCATTTGCAAAAAATGCCAACTGTACAGGACTGTATTGTTATAGTGATGCGTGTTGATAGAAAACGTGAAATGAATTTGATGTAAGGTAGATTGGTGGTTTAGAGGATGTTGCATACATGCTTCCCAGGTACATCCTAAGTTGGAATGTGGCCTGTGTCCTGTTTCCTGTTTCCTGAAAGCATCTTAAAGGATTGGTGCCCCTGCTTTTTACATATATGCTAAAAAGCCAGGCATCATTTTCCAGGTCGATTTTTTTTCCTGGTGGGGAACCGATCTAAACACCGATGGTATCAGTGTTACTCAACAACCATTACATTGTGCAACCAACATTTACTCTGTGATTTTGCCCTACATCACTCTTGATGTATTTGTTGTTTCTAGTATGGACAGGAGGAGCAACTACACTTACCAAAAACTTTCAGTGTACACAAGGACATGTGAGTGTTGTACACTGAAAAAAGTGAATATAAGAATATGTATTTGTAACATAATTAAGCCTGTGATAATAACAATAAAAAACAAAGGTTGTCTCTTGACATGAATATATCAAGTTGTGAATTAGTCTACATTTGTTCAAAACACAAGTCATTTGGATTTTTTCCCCTAACAAGCTGTATGTAAGTGGCTCAACAAATTTTCTTATGCAGAGCCACACAACACACTATTTGCTTGTTGTATTTACTCTACTCCAACTACGCCCTGCCCCGTGTGGTGCATTCTGGGTACTTCTGGGTATTATGCCTTATTATAACCTTTCCTCTAATGCAACTCTCACACAATTTGCTGAGTGTACTTATGGTTTCCAGAGAATTCACCCTCTTAATTTTGTTGTTGTCATTTTTTTTCTAGCACCATGAGGCAAAAATGTCATGCAATTTTTATATTGGACAGATTGACCAACACATAGATCACATATTTGATTTAAGTGGCTCACTGTGACAAAAATATGTGTTTTATCTACTGAGAAAAAGTAAGACAACTTTTTGCATCATTTCATCATGTAGATTAAACAAGAATTGTTTTTGTATGTACAACATTAATCTTGCAAGTCATGTTAACTTACTTTTGCTAGTAAAGTCAACTTACATTTACAAGTTAAGGCAACTTACTTTTGCAAGTAAATTCAACTTAACACAGCTGAGTTTACTTTGTTTGTAAAAGTAAGTTGACATCACCTGCAAAAGTAAGTTGACTTTACTTGCAAAATTAATGTTGTACAAACAAAGACTACTCTTGTTTGATCTACGGGATAAAATGATGCAAAAAGTTGCCTTACTTTTTTTAAGTAGATCAAGCCCTGTATTTTTATCAGTGTAATACGATATGCTCAAAAAAAAGTGGTTTCCCCTCAGGCTTAAAAGACTTTTAGAGTTTGGGAATTTAACTGTCCAGAATGAGAAAGAAGAACCCTTTTAAAAGTAACTGAATCCTCAGAGCACCCTAGTTTTAAGTATTACTTGGTTTGTGATTGAATTAGCTAGACTAAACAACATACCTCATAACCTTCACCAAATAAGACCATTATGCTACTAACATTTCTGGTGGCAGAATGATCGTTTATTTTTTACTGCACTAGAAGTCGTCTTCACCTATGTTAAGCAAAAAAAAAATGCTCATATTTAAAATGTATTACCAGAATTTTATATTCTTGCAATGCGGTGCAGTGACGTAATATAATCAGCCTTTCTGGACTCGTAACAGTCATCAGCACTCACATAATATTTTCTGTCTGAGTACACATTTATATGACAAGATAAAGGTAATATAATCTTTAATCTTGTTGCTGGTCACACAAGCCACTTAGCTCTTAGATAATGGGAGAGAGACAGATGTTTGCCAGTCAGTGATAGCCATAGAGCGATAGTCATTGCAATAATTATCCAGATACTTTTTGAATACCGTATTTTCCGCACTATAAGGCGCACCTAAAAACCTCCAATTTTCTCAAAAGCTGACAGTGCGCCTTATAATCCGGTGCGCCTTATATATGGACCAATATTGAGCCACAACAGGTCTCGCAACTACGGTAAGCAGCCGCCGACTTCATTTTCCCCCGTAGAAGAAGAAGCGCGCGGTGCATGCTGGGATATATGACTGCGCGAGGCTGATATATCAGTCTCAACTGTGGTCCGAGCTTTCAGGAAGGCAGGAATTGTCACTGAACTGCTAGACAACAGCAGCGACACTGACTCGATTAATGACGACTTCGACGGGCATCCGACTGACAACGGAGTTGTCAGAACGCTGGTTTGTAATCTATTAATAAAGTTTGACTGACCTATCTGACTGTTTTGTTGACATTCCCTGTAGCGCAGCTCCATCTAATGGATGCATAACGTAACCCCAGCCTCTACTGTAGCGTCTATTCTATGCGCCTTATAATGCGGTGCGCCTTATATATGAACAAAGTTTTAAAATAGGCCATTCATTGAAGGTGCGCCTTATAATCCGGTGCGCCTTATAGTGCGGAAAATACGGTACTTCATTTTCACGTATATTGGACAGACAATGGCCGCGTTTCCCAGATTCGCTCTTAGCGCTTAAGAAGCTCTTAAGCGCTAAGAGGAGGAGGACAGGAGACATATGATGCTAATTTCCAGGTTCCTAATTTCATTTTGGTTTACGACAAGAATAGGTTTTATATGTTTTAATGCTCAAAATAACACATCAGCTTTCTCATACTAACCAGTGCAGCAGCACTATAATCTCCTGCTGTCTGAGATAGTGGGGCAGCTTAGCTAGAAACTATATAAGGATTGTGCATTTTATGATAAAAGCGTCAAATCTGGTACACTTGTAGCCAAAGACATATAGAACAAAATTAGATATGGAGGCACGACGAATTTTCAATATGGTGGCCATTTTCAAGATGGCCGCCAGTGACCGCCTGTTTTGAGATTCAATTTCACATTAATAATGGATTATAGGTGCTGGAAGCATGAAATTTGGTACAATTATAGCCAGAGAAATGGGGAACATGTAGAGGGATCAAGACTTTTCAATATGGTGGCCATTTGTAGACCTTCAATGAGTACACCAAAGAGATTTTCATTCCATATCTCAACAGGAAACTTTCACATGTGACTAGGCTTGATCTGGTGTGGGACCGCTACTGGTCTGAATCCTTGAAAGCTACAAGAGCAAAACGTGGCTAAGGGTGCAGAGACGTGTGGTAGGTGCTGTACCCATTCCCAGGAACTGGCAAAGCTTTCTGAGAGTTGACAGTAATAAGACCAAGTTGTTCACCTTACTCTCAGAGGCTCTGCTCAGGGAATTTGTGCTGGAAGACAAACAGCTTGTTGTCACAAATGATGTAGATGTCCTCAGTAAGCCACCACTTCATGATCTGTCTTCAACTGCTCCATTTACACATGAGGAAGCTGATAGTAGAATGTTATTGAATGTGGCCCACGCAGCAAGAAATGGCCATCAGAAAATCATGATACAAACTGTTGATACTGATGTTGTGGTACTGGCTGTGGCAGTTGCTCAGGGTCTCCAGCCAGAAGATGAGCTATGGTTGGCATTTGGAACTGGAAAGGGTTTTTGATACCTTGCAGCCCATGAAATTGCAGCAGGACTGGGGCCTGAGAAGTCACAAGCACTTCCAGTGTTCCATGCACTGACCGGCTGTGACACTGTGTCCAGCTTTGCTGGCCATGGGAAGAAGACTGCATGGGCTGTATGGACTGTCTTTCCAGAACTTACAAATGCCCTGTTAAAAGTATCTTCTGCCCCAGATAACATCCAGATGTTATAGCTACAATCGAGAGGTTTGTTATACTGCTATATGACCGAACCAGCCAATGCACAGAAATAGACACTGCAAGGAGGAAGTTATTTGTGAAGAAACAGAATGTGCTGTCTATCCCACCGACAAAGGCTGCCCTAGAATAACATGTCAAGAGAGCAGTTTACCAAGGAGGACATGTGTGGGGTCAGATGCTGGTACCTACACCAGAACTACCTTCACCATGTAAATGGGGCTGGTCAAAGACATCTGAGGGTTATTATGCACCCTTCTGGACATGCCTGCGGGATGCAAGCCAGTCCAGCTATGAACTTGTCTCCTGTCAATGTAAGAAGGGTTGTGTTAGGCAGTGCAGGTGCAAAAAAGCTGCCTTAGAATGCACAGCTCTCTGTTACTGTGAAGGGGAGTGCTAAATAGACTTTCCCGCGCTGGACCTACTTAGACTATCACATATTTTGAGTCTTGAATTGCAGCTTCTGAGCAATTCTGATGTTCATTTACTTTACTTCAGATCCAGAAAAATATAACGACACAAAGATCATCCAAATCAGAGAAATCTATGCAACTTTATTGCAACTACCATTTTTTGCTCATTGGCTGTCATCTTGGTCACCATCTTGAAAATCATCATCTTAATGATAGTTCCCAAGTGCAATGTAGATAAATCCAACATATATCCTTGATATATAATCAACATCACATTATATCCATCATTAATATGAAAATTGTTGTCACTAGCAGCCAATTTGGAAAATGACCGCCATATTGATCATTTATAAGGGTCCATATCTGTATACTTTTGTGTATTGGGCCATAATGGTACCAAATTTGATGCTTATATTGCATATTATCCATTGTTAATGTGAAATATATTATATATTATCTATCTATAAACAGTTGTCACTGGTGGCCATCTTGAAAAATGGCTGCCATATTGAAATTTTATAATATATATAAATATAATTATATTATTAATTAATATCATATATTTTTTGTCATATTGAAAAGTCTTGATCCCTCCACATGTTTCCCCATGTCTTTGGCTATAACTGTACCAAATTTGATGCTCCTATCACATATTACCTATTGTTAATGTGGAATTTCATCTAAAAACAGTTGTCACTGGCGGCCATTTTGAAAAGTCTTGATCTCTCTACATGTTCCCCATGTCTTTGGCTATAACTGTACCAAAATTTATGTTTCTATCACGTATTATCCATTGTTAATGTGAAATTTAATCTAAAAACAGTCGTCACTGGCGGCTATCTTGAAAAATGGCTGCCATATTGAAAATTTGTCGTGCCTCCACATCTAATTTTTTTCTATATGCCTTTGGCTACAAGCATACAAAATTTGACGCTTTTATCATAAAATGCACAATCCTTCTGGTTATCTACCCCACTAAGATGCTGTTTTAGCACCTGTCTTTTTAAGGACCCCCTCCAGAATATCCAGTCTGGTCTGATTGGTCAGCTCACACATGCCTGAGTCAGCACCACTCACCGTGTCTCCGGTTGGCTCTGTTTCGTTTCCAACTTCTAGTTAACATCACTTTGACTGTGATTATAGGCATATATTTTGCAACTGTGTGACATGGTGCGTAGTGTGATGTCAAGAAGCCACGGAATTAACTTTGGGCTTTTTAACTTTCAAGACCATTTACATGCACAAGAACCTATAATATCTGTAACAAACTGCTGTAAAAAAAGAGCCAAATTCTGATGTTAACATACTTTTATTTTAAAACGATGATATACTGTTATAAATAATGCATTCTGGGCAATATTTTGGGGCAATTTGTTTCCCATAAAATACTGCATTATACTGTCAATAGCGTTGCATTCTGGGTATAATGGTTGAATCAGGCCCTGCAAATACAGAACCATACTGAATTTCTTGATGAGATACGCTGAACATGAAGTCATGAAATCAACACTGCTCTTTCTATGCGACAATTATCTATCTATATCCTGCAAATCTTGCAAATAATACAGTAAACTTGAATATATTTTCTCTGTCTGGTAATGATTGCTAACTATCATGATATTACGACTGCCACTCATCAGTAATGTCAATTAAGCTAGCTTGCAGCACTTTCATGCAGTCCTCTTCGCTTACTATGCTGTTACAGCATGTGAAAGTAAATTTGATTTTTTTATTGTTGCAGTGCAGGTAAGGTCAGTTCTTGAACAGATAAAAAAATTATTTATACTAATTATGCTAATTATATTAGTTTGTTTGTGTTTGTTTGGTGGTGTGTTTTTATTATGGGTTTGAGAGTTTGTCTTCTCTTTTCTGTGCATTTTCACATGATTAGTTAACATTATCTATCTCAAATATTAAAACACTATTGTTAACGTTAACTTTAGTAGAGTGAGTTAGTTATGCTCATGCAGTATCAGTATTGATTCTTTTGAGTCAAGTCTTTTTTTCCCTCTTATATGCAAATGCACCAACAGAGATGTTGTAAATATTCCTTGTTGAGGTAGAGAGTTGCTAATTCTCTGAAGAATTTTAGACTCAGTGTGATGAATCAGATATCTTTAATACATGCAGCATACAAAGAAGACCAGCAGTGTTCCCTCTAGTCTTCCAAATGCTTCTGAATTAAATACAGCAGAACTTTAGCAGTAGTTCATTTTATTTCATTTTATGACAGTTGTTAATCACTTCTTCCCCAAACGATGACCCTGTGATGTTTGTGTTGATCATGTCTTCCCCAGGACAGTGACCGTTTGATGTTTTATTGGACAGCAACTGTCATCCTAGCTACCATCCTGTTAACTCCTCCTCTCACCATACATTGATTTCTGAATCCAAAACTGTTCAATTCCCACAATGTCTTGTCCCAGGGAGACGATCTCAAGAGACACTCCATGTTGTCCAGCTAAATTTCAGGTGGAACAGAGCATGTCACTGTTGGGTGAGGGATGATCAGCCTGGAGGGTCTCATGTTAGGGCATGCACCAAACCTTTATGACGTGGCTTGCTGCTGTACATTTTTAAAACTACAGTGCCAAGAGATTACTGTCTGTACATCTGAATAAAGTGTACTAAAGTCCAAGTGTCCTGTTCTCTCTCTCTCTTTCTTGAACTTGTTTTTACTGTCATTATGCACATGTTAAATCTTGACTCAGATTACTGTGTTTTTTCAGGCGCCGCATTAGAATCAACCCAGAAAGACATACAAAGGCCATCAAGGGCAAGAGGACAGGCAGCATCGTTCAGAAGACCTTTGTCACAGTCAGTCCTCATGACATGACTTCTCTTTGAGTCAAATTTCACATAGGTCAGTGAGAGTTCTACACAGGCATTTTTGTTTTAAATCATGTACTTGTAATCATATTCTTGGTGTCCTGTTCACTGGATGCTATAGATGCTATATTACACTTCGAAAATCTGGAAAATCTGAAATCTGAATCTTACACACAATTATGTCTCACCATTGACAACTCCGCCCTTTCTCCATCCCCCCACAGTCGCAACCTCAGAGTCATCTTTGACAATAACCTCTCCTTTAAACATCACATAAACCAAATCACCAGAACCTCTTCTTCCACCTCAAGAACACTGCCCGATGCCCATCACTCTCCTCCTCCTCTGCTGCCGAAATCCTCATCCACGCCTTCATCACCTCCAGACTATAATATTACTATGGCACACCATCTAAAACTCTCAATAAACTACAGTACATCCAAAACTCTGCTGCACGTCTGCTTACCCACACCCGCACCTGTGATCACATCACTCCTGTCCTCCAGAACCTCCACTGGCTGCCAGTTCCACAGCATATTCAGTTTAAAATCCTCCTCCTCACACACAAAGCCCTCCATAACCAGGCCCCTTTCTACCTCACTGACTTGCTCCATCGCCACAATCCATCCCGCAGCCTCCGTTCATCTGATGCAAACCTCCTGACTCCACCTCCCAGGACCAAGCACCAAACCTGGGGAGACAGAGCATTCTCTGTAGCTGCCCCCACCCTCTGGAATTCTCCCCAAACACATCTGTGACTATACCGCCCTCCAACATTCAAATCACTGACAAAAACACACCTTTTTGAAATGGCTTTTGAAGTTTAGCTCAGTCTAATGTGTTTTTGAAACTTCTAATTTAAAGCTGTTTATTTGTGCTTGTACATTATGGTTTTCCTCTACAACTACTGCAGCATGTGTCTTGTAACTTTGTTCTTTATCGTCACGTTTTATCATTACATCTCTTAATCTTGAGCAGGGATGTGCACATGATTATAGAGGGGCAGGGGCTCAAAATCAGAAAAGGGCAGTATGTGCGCGCACAAATTTTTTTTATTCAGGCCTTAAAGGGATAGTTCAGTTTTTTTGAAGTGGGGTCATATAAAGTACGTATCTATAGTCGGTCTGTTCCCTACCATAATTGTCGATCAGCGCAGCCTCAGTTTGGAGAAGCAGAGAGCCGCTCCAGCCCAGACGCTCAGCTTTGTGCTGCAGTGAACGGAGACCAGATGCAAAGCAAATTGTAACCACCTAAAACAAGGCCCACCTTAAAAAATATATATCAGTTCAAGTGTACATTGTATAGAGAAAATTTACACCGCTTTACATCGCCGTCAGACCGCCCGTTCTTTGGCACTACATTTTCTCAATTGTAGAACCTCTGTAACCCTACGCATTAGCGCAACTGGGCCTCGCACTGTATTTCGCCACTCGCAGATAGCGTAGGGATTATTAGAAGATAATTTTTCACAAAACCAAACATTATATGCTGACCTTGGCTGGTAAGCAGATGAGAACACAGGCTATCCATGTAGAAACAAAACTAACAGGAACCACACAGCTGATGATTCTGTGTGAACCCACACGCTGTGACCACTTTTATTGTGCTCATAATGTCCACAACAAGGGTCCTCAGTGAGAGTATTTGAACATGATCATGGTTCCTGACTGGATGCCACCTACATAATGAAGGTTATCTCTACAGATAAAATCTAATATATTCTATTTCTCCTCTTTCTATTTCATGAATTCTTGCAGGGGTTTTATTTCAGATGTGAAGCAGAGGATTACACTGTCATTCCCTAAGACTGGTTGACATTACAGAAATAGAAAAAAAAATCTTCACATGTGGGCCACACATGGTAGCAAGTGATGCAGTAAAAAGAAGAATTGGATAGTGGAAGAGAGGGTTATGAAATGGTTTGCCTTGCCTAGGCGCAAAAAGTATCTTTATGAAGCTGCAGTACCATTGGGTGTGATAATGGTTTGAGTCAAGAACGATCATAGTATAACTGGCCAGAAAGTCCACATTAGGAGAAGGTTGGGATGGTTGGGGGGTTCCATTCATAGGACTTTCACCCAGATGATCAGGGTATGAGTCCTGAGTGAAGCCAACTATCAGTGATAGCTTATGAAGAAGAGGTGGTGGTGTGCTCGAGGATCGTCTTCATAGTAGCTGTTTTTCCATAAAGCATGGTTTGCACATTTGAAGAATATCGCATTAGAAAATTTCATAGGAACGGCACATTTCGAAAAAAAACTTCCTCTCATTTGCAATTTGAAGTTACAGTTTATAGCACTGTTATGGCCCTGCATGTGTGTGTATGGTGTGTATGTGTTTTGTCCCCTTTTGGTCTCCCTCTCCTGCTCAGTTGTTCTCCGGCTCCGGACCAGGCTTCTCCCCCATCTCCGGTTCCAGTGGCGGTTTCTGATTGGTGCAGCTCCGTCCGGTGCAGGCACTTTCAAAGGTTCGCTTAAAATTCACTTCACATTTTATGGAAACATAAACAGGCTAGGGACACAGTGGACCTGTAGATCTATTACAAAGTCTTGCATTGTCAAAGTCTGGGTTGCATCAACACTATTTTTATAAAACAATATGAGCCACACTGTTGTACTGGATGCAACACATTCTCACTCCCAACTCATCAGGTACAGCAGTTTGATCCGTGACCTTCAAACTATCACGCTCCACCCATCCCTCTAGCATCAGTATTGCATGTTAAGGGCTCCGCGTCCAGGTTAGCAATGATCTGTAATCTGCCAGCTGGCAGTTAACATATAATGACTTTTGGACTGTTTGGTAAGGTTTAGGCATAAAACTGCTTGATTATGTTTTGGAAAAGATCGTGCTTTGGGTTAAAAAAAAATAAAATGTACATGAACTTATTTATGTACCTTAAAAACAAAACTCTCTTCACTTTTGGTCACACTGTGGATGCAAACCCCAGTCTCTGGGGTGACAGTCCTGTGTATGATCCATCCAACCACTGTGACCACTCACCAACTTTGACTTTTCTCACTCTTTATGCTACTGCACTAGAGGGGCGCATCAAGATGTGATGCTAGAGGGGCAGCTACAGTGTCAGACTTAGAAGTGTGGAGCCACTGTCCAGGCTACAGTATTTGAGGGGTTGAGGGTGAGAACGGGCTGCTGGGTGACATGTTCCTCCAATACCATGAGCACACATGCTGTCGTTTCTTTTATTGTTTAAACTAATTTCCACAGACACCCTGATGCTGCCCCTGAATACTCATGAGATCACCAAATGTGTGTTCATCGGCAATGGAAAATAGTCCTAAACAAATGTTTGAGTAACATTCGCTAAAAACTGTACTGCTGTTTTTGGAAATGTATATACCCTTTTATTTAAAGGTCCCATATTACACTGTTTCACACAGCTGTCAGAGGTCCAACAACACTGTATTCAAAATGTATTGCCCCAAACCCATCCTTGGTCCTGAATTTCAGCTGTCTAAAAGTCGCTCAAATGGGCTCTGCTGAGCTCTACTGAGAGCAGGCTGTTTCTGTGCCTGCACCTTTAAATGCTAATGAGCTCCGTCTGTCATCGCCTGCCCTGCCTGCTACACGCCCCTCTCAGGGAGACAATGCTGCTTACGCTAGAAGGAAAGGCTCCTGAAGAAATACGGACATTACATGAGAGACTCCGCACTCCAGAACACAACCACCCGGCTCCCATCCCCCACTGACCTGCAACAGGTAACATCTAAAAACAGCCAGCAAAAGTTGTGTTTGTCTCCAACACAGTCTCCAAACTCTTGGACACTGTTCGCATGGTCTCTGTCTCCAGTCTGCACATGTTTCCAGACTTTTACTGTTACAACCAAGCTCCCTCGTAATATTATTAACATTAAACTCGCTTCAAACGCCATTGCATAGCAGACCGAAGCGGAGCTAACTAGTTAGCCAATTTCAAGCTGATTTCACTGTACTCGTAGGCAACTATAAATACTATCAAAACGTGGCGACACTTACCTGTGGCTCGGGTGCAGTTGCTGGGTCCCGTATGGTTGGGACTGAGCCTTTTGCGAGGGTCAGTGTCGAGGCAAAGCCAGCTTTGTACTAACCCTCGTTACCGAAGCAGTCCAATGTGAAGGAGGAAAGAGGAATTTGCGTGTCTAGCTCTGAGCGACAACATTGCAAAACACTGCTATCTTACCACTGGACACACCGAACTTCACCTCCGGGATGTACGCCCCCCTCTCGATATCTCCTATCATCACGCAGAGGAGGCCGGCTTATGAAAATCTCTGAATCTGAACAGCCTGTAGGAGCCCTGTTTTACCAGTGGGTGGGCTGCAGAGACTATGCAGGACTCGTTTGCTTTCCTCATTATGGGAGCTGGTAGGCTCAGGGAGGACCAGTTTATATAAGTAGAGACCAGAGAAAACGTGTTTTTCATAATATGGGACTTTTAAAAAAACAAACAGACATATTTTTAGGCATACTTCTTTTTTAAGGACCTTGTTCAAGGGCACCATCCCCACTTAAATGAATCCTGCCAGTTCAAGAGTCAACCTCTACTAACCTTGAGGCCACTGCTAACTCTATCTCATTGAGTACAGTATTTTGCCACCACAATTAGCCATTCTGTATATTATCTTACTATATACTTTTGATCTAGCAGTGTTTTATATGATTTGATATGTCCTTTTTCATATTAATGTTTTCAAAGTTGCACACTGGACAAAATACAAGTTTTCAGAGCATTTTTTGTAATATATATATGTAACCCTGTTGGTTTGATGTCCTCTCGGTCAGGCAATAATCACTTGAAGCCAGGTTGGTAACAGCCACTTTATTGTCTCTTTGCCGAATTTTCATCTGATTGTATGACAGAAAAGCAGGGAACGGTAAGTAACACTTCTTTTTCATGGGCACACATCTCTCAGTGGGATCCTCATTTCTTCTCTATATATAACAATAAAGTGTAGCTATGATACAAACAAAATTAAATATATGTATAATATATGTATAATATATACACACACATACCTGATTGTATGACAGAAAAGCAGGGAACGGTAAGTAACACTTCTTTTTCATGGGCACACATCTACGGAAGGAAACAGCATCGTGTTAAGTTAAGCTAGCTCCGTGCTACACGTTTCCGTCGGCAACAGAACAACAAAAACACATTCAAGTTGTGGAGAGCACGGAAAAATCAACACTTGTACACAGTAAACTCTTACACACGATACTATTAATTTTTACATTACTCCAACAATTGTAAACATAGTTTTTGCCCACGACACTCGGGACATGTCACACACACACAACCGACAGCAGAGGGCGCTTCACCCACATTTAGCTGGGTTTCTACACATTCTTTTAACTATGTTACATATATATATATGTGACTAGGATCACAAATGTTTATATATTCTGTGTGAAGTGCAAGATATTTTGACTACAATCAGGCAAATGACATAATTACAAAAAAGTAGTTCCAGATAATGAGCTTAAGAGAAGTAGCTTCCCCAGGGAGGTGTTCTCCCTCATTTAAAAACCAGCATGCTGGTGAAACAAATGACAAATCAATAATGTCCCTCACATCTCTAGAACAGAGGCTGAACCCCCCCAAAGCCCAAACAACATGCTGGAGCTGCACAGCGTCACATAACACATCACCTTACTGCCACAGTTGATGGCTGACTGCTCCCAGTGACTGCAGCACTTGCTGCTGCACAGTCCTCCAGGTGAATTAATTGGTTCTATGGGAGGATGTGTTTCTGCCTGTGTGTGTGTGTGTGTGTACATATAGATTTTCTGCGTAAGACATTTTAAATGAAGAAGTCTAGTCACTCCCCACTTCTGCAGGTTAGGATTAAGTAGCTGTAGCAGGCAGTCAGTAAGTGGGTCACACTTATGTTTCTGCATGATGATAATAAGCATGAGGAGGGCACAGATTAGCAATGTTAGCACACTGACTTTCCTTGGTATCTTCCTTCAGTGAGCCTCCTACTGAAGAAATATGCAATGTAAAACAAATGAGCTCTTGTTGAAACAAGGTCAGGGGTCAATGAAGCTGCTATCAAACAGCGCTCACTACCAGTGAAGAAGAATGTTGCCATAACAAACTTTCTGCAGTCTGAGCGGATGAAAGCCTGGTCTCCTGAAACAATGAACGCAAATGAAGTACGTAGTTTAAAAGAAATAGTTGAAAAGAGAAAGGTCACCAGTGTCAGTAAAACATTCGAAAGAAAATTGTGTCCAGCTATTCTGAGAGCTGTTTTGTTTTCCCAGAGAAGTGCATCTCATTTTCTCAATGATAATTAGTTAGATCTGATGTGTCTCTGTATTCCTAAATAAAATAACAGATGTTTTTGGCTTTCTGTTTTTCATGCAAGCAGTGAACGGGTGACATATGCAGGAGATTTACAGGTTGTACATTTGTTGGTAGGGTGGATCTACAGGTTCTGATCTGTGCAACCTAACATTTGAGTTGTGGGATACATTTCATGCAAGAAGCCAGCACTGAATACCTTTGCTAGAAAGGGGAAAAACATGGGGATCAAGCAGGATATTGCTGCCCCAGCTTCATATAAATTGGGACCTGGTTAGATTTGTTTTACAGCCATCTCTCTCTCCTGTGATTTAAGAAAGGACAATATCCAGAAGCAAACATTTTAACTGCAGCATAGAAACAAATGCTCCCCAGAAAAACTCAAATGAGGATCTGTCCATGCCTGAAACTATGACAATATTATGCACACCAAATTAGAAATGAGCTCCCCTCAGGGTTCCCATTGTAGATTGCAGATGTAATTTTTGCATTTTTGAAGAAGCTCAGAAATAACCATCTTTTAGTAAAGTAATCTCAAAAACTTCTTTAACCATATCAGCAGAAACATGGGTATCTCACAGTTTAGATATTAAATTATCAATATGTAAATTCTGCCTCTAGGGGTCTCTCAATTTGAGCAAATTGAACAAAACAAAAGACATTTGCTGAGCAAATTTTGAAGACTATAGCAAAAAATGTTCATCGACAACCTTTTTCTTCTTGACGAAAATGAAACGGTGATGAGTTTAAATAGGCTTTTGTAACAAAAACTATGACAAAATGTTTGTTGTTGTTGTGTTGACAGGACAAGATGGGACTAAAACGTCAGAGGTGAACGATGGGACATTTATATTTTTTTTTTCCCATTATTGTGCATCTAGTCTATCAAAATATAAACAATACATCCCTGCCATTGATTGACGTGTGCAGAATACCAGGCGGCACTGACGAATGTCAAATGCAGAACTAACTGCACTGGCATGATGCTAACAGACAGCAAGATAGTGACAACATGATAGTGTTATTACCCTAGTCATATGCATTTGCTTATGATCCTGCTCATGTGTATGGTTAATCTCTCTCTCCTCACCTCAGCGAGTATGTGTGTGTACTATTGGTGTGTTTTTGAACTGAAGTGGAAACAGGTTGGGCCTCCTGATTGGTCAACTCTAAGTGATCGCTCCCTCTGGATTGGACCAGTAGGATGACCACAGTTTTCTTTAACCCCAGCTGATGGCCCTCCTCCTACTTTCTCCTCCCCCATTCCAGGAAACAAGCAGCATGTTGGTCTGTGTGTGTGTTAAGTGGAGCAAGCCTGTTGACTGATTTGTGAAGTAAGTTTTTGATAAAGTGGTGAATTGGACAGTGATGTAGTGAAGAGCCTGTTCAGTGCATTTTGTTTACTGTAAATATTAACCTGTAAATAAAAGTTTTTTTATGCGTCTTTTCTGCATGTTGTATAAATGTCATAAAAAGACATGATAAAGATGTATTCATGCGATCAATGACATCTCAAAATGATCATACATTTGTAAGTTATTTAAAACAAAAGACTAAACTAACTGGGAGGGGGGGAGATCTCTCTAGCCAGGTGCTCCGTTGTCATCTAGATCAGTTGTCATGTCGTGTAAATTTGTAATGTAAATTTGAATCGACCATTTATGTGACCTTTTAAATTCAGTAGGCAGAAGTTAACTGGAAGTCTAATCTGATCAAATTGAGTAGCTGGGGAAAACAGCTCCTATGTAAAAGTAGTAAGACGATGAAGGCGAGGGCTGGGACCCTCTGGTGGCCGGCGATGAGGAGCAGGGGGTAGGCCAGACTGCTAACCCAGGGACTGATGAAAGGCTATGCAGCTCCGGCTCGGGGACGCTGGGCAGCTCGACCTCCATGAGGCTTGGCAGCTCGACCTCCACGACGTTGGGCAGCAGGGGTGAGGCTAAAGAGCCGGGCAGCAGGGACACTGGGGAGCTGGGAACCTGGGGCTGAGGCTGTGGCTTCACCTGGTAGCAAGGCTGCTGTGGCGTGGGCTCAGGCTTGACCTGGTAGCAAGGCTGCCTGTGACGGCGCCCGGCTCCGTGGTCCCCTCTGCCAAACAGAACGTCCATATTCTCCAGCTCTGAGTCGGAAAAAGTTATTGTGGTGTTGAAATAAGGCTGAGGCTGGGACTTGGGCTGGTGACTGGTAACCTGAAGCTGTGGCATGGGCTGTGGCTTGGCCTGATGGTGAGGTTGCTGGGGCTGCTGTTTGCCTGCTTGGCCTGGTAGGTGCGTTCACAGCTCTCCCACCGACTTGCCATAAACCTCACGGCCATGGCTGGGTCATCCACATGAATGGAATAAAAAAAATCAGTCAGTGACTCACCATCCAAGTCCTGGGAGTGAAAAAAGGGGCAAAACTTCGGTCGTGGATCTGTCTGTGCTGGTTCCTGTTTCGGTTGGATCATTCTGTCAGGTTGGAGTATTTGACGTGGCAGAAGGACCCAGATGCGTAGACATCAGACTGCAGTTGCAAGGATTAGAAATGATTTAATAAATCGAGCAACATGAAAAACCCTAAGAAACTAGAACATGGCAAGACATGACTAGACAATACAAGGATCCAACAAAGACCAGGACTTAAATGCCAAAACACAAACGAGGAAACAAGACACAGGTGAGACACAAGAGGGCAGGTGCAGGCAATCAAACAAGAGGGAAACAGAACAGTGTACACAGGAAATGGACATGACATGGAACACAAGGACTACAAAATAAAACAGGAAGTGACCGAACAACACCAAAATAGTAAACAGAAGCGTGACATTATGTTAACCCCTTAAACACAAAGTGAGATAACTATTGACTTGTCTTTCTGTCTGTGTAGTCCACCTAGGTATCCACCTATGTCATGATGTCCAGTCTAACACCAAGTCAATAAAAAGCATCCTGACTGGAAACCTCACAAACTAGCATGTCTGGTGCACAGCCCAGGAAAGGAAGGCTCTGCAGTGGGTAATTAAACTGCCCAGATCATTGGTACCCATCTACAGAGCATCAGTGATATCGGTGAAGTGAGATGTCTGCACAGAGTCCAAAGGATACTAAAACTCAAATTCTGTACATACAAACAAAGAAAATAAAAAATAGCTTTTTTTCACATTGACATCACTAATATGTTTCAACCACAGATGATCCTCTTCCTGTCAGACTGAACCAGTGAACACACCTGTATTTAATAGGCAAGTAATGATGAAACAAAACAGCAATCTCCTTATTAGCGTAAATGAGTAATCTGATGTGAGACATTTTCATCTTTCATTTTAATCATCTAATCAGGAGATGATGATTTGTATTTTCATCTCAAATTAATATAGATCGTCACTTCTTTACCCGAGGTGGACCATCGGTGGTTATAGGGGTAATATCTGAGCATTTTCTTCACTGTGTCTTTGGGAGCTTCCACAGAATAGCATTTCCAATCGTCATAGTGTGACATTCAACTCCTACAACCTGGATAAAGGGTTTAAACGATACACTTCCCTATACACCAAATGCTAGTCTGAGACACAGTGACTGGCTGAAAGGCTAGTTTGACCAGTCAGCCTCTCTTTACCTCTGGAAGGGCATATGCCCCACCTGGCATCTATTATTTGGTTTTTATTTAATGTAATTTATTAACTAATTGTGGTCAACAGTGGACATCCTGAAGTTGGCCTCATTTTCAATGTCATTTATCAACTACGGTGGTCAGCATAAGTTCACATAGTGGCCTGGCTGAATGTCTTTTCTCAGTGTTATTTACCAACTGATTCTGACCGTAACTGGATGTCAAGATTGTGGCTTATAGGAAGGTCTTCTTTCAACAAGTTCTGCCTGTCGTTAGACGTTCAGATCTGTCACTACTGGAGTTCACTGGACAGCCATATTGTGACCTATTCTAAATCTTTTTTCAACTACTACTTCTGTTTGTCCATAAATGTCCAGAATTAGGAGTGGACTTTTCTGAATGTCATTTATCAACTAATTCTGGATGTAAGTGGACGTCCATTTTGTGGCCTGTTAACTAAAGCAGGTTGTCCATAGATGTCCAGAGTTAGACCTGGCTGGAGATCTTTTCTGAATGTCATTTATCACCTAATTCTGGACGTCACCTGGACATTTATACCGTGGCCTGTGAAAAACGCCTATTTTCAACTCATTCTGCTTGTCTGTAGACGTCCAGAATTAGGACTGGCTGAACGTCTTTTCTGAATGTCATTTATCAACTAATTCTGGACGTAAGTGGATGCCCACATTGTTGCCTGTTAAAACATCTATAGTCAACTAATTCTCATGTCCATAGATGTCTAGATTACATCCTGGCCCAATGGAAGAGATTTCAGCCTGTTTTGTACATCCATAGACTTCGCTTGCTCAATGGGTTTCTTTTACTCTTGTTTATTGGATAGGAGTTTAGGTCAGTCGGTTGTTATTCATTTACATTTACATTTAGGGCATTTAGCAGACGCTTTTGTCCAAAGCGACTCACAGTAATTCATACATATACTCATACACTGATGGCATTGGTTGTTCAGTATCTTGCCCAAGGACACTTTGACATGCAGGGGAATCGAACCAGCGACCTTCCCATAACAAGACGCTGGCTCCACCCCTGAGCCCCTTTACTTTTCTTTTCTTTCTTTTTTTTGCACAGGAAGTTGAGGGCAGAAAGAAAAATACAGTTCAGCAAAAGGAAGACTGATAGATGACCTGTGACTACAGGTTAAGTGGAAAGAATATTAATAACCTGACTGAACAGTTGAAGTTGTACCAACCTTCTATTAATGCCATGGTGGGTTAGCTAATGTAACTGTAAGTCTGAATGTTAGCTTAGCATATATTTGCTAACATTAAGTCAGTTTTACTTGGCAGTTGGCTGTGTCAATTTTGGCAAATTTGCTAGCAAACAATGCTGACTCAGCCTGGCTGGAGGGCCAGTTCTCCTCATGAACATTTTTTCCTTTTCAGTTTGCTTATAAAATATTGAATGAATGAGCCTGCTTTCCAGGCTATTGTTGGCTGGCTTAATGGGCTAACATCAGATCAGCTTTTTGAATGAAAGATGCAGCTTTGTCATTAATGATTTAACTTGTCAGGGACAAGTAAACATCTCTCTGTTCCGTTGTAGTGTTACATATAGGGAAATGTGAGTCTAAATGCTAAATAATGGCTGCTGTAATGTTCCCTGAGTTTTTTATTTTTATATCTGGACAAGCAGCTTGTAATTATTTGACTCAATCAGTCAGTCAATCATCATTCACTTACTTTTCCTCACCAGTAAAATGTCATGGCAGCTTTGAACATGGTATTTCAGTTACTATCCAGTCAAACCGCTGTTTCTGATTTGTACTTTTTAGATATTTGTATATGGTTTCTGAGCTCTCAGGCCAGGTAGCCATAGTAATCTACAAATTATTTCAGTACTCGTGTGGATTTTATGGTAGCTATTTGTAAGTTGGTGTACAACTACATGCAGTTTGATCTAACTGTGTGGCAAACATGAAGCTGCTGATGATGCAGATGATTATTAGCCTAATTGAATGTGTTTAAAGAGGAATCTTTTGAGTAAAAGTTTCCTTAAAAGTTTGACTACTGATTGACTAAAACAAGACTAAAAATAAGGATAAAAATGACTTAAACCAATAAGCATTTCCATCTGAAGACTAAGACTAAATCTAAAACAGCTGCCAAAATAATCACTGTTGCTGGGTGATGTGTGAGGAGAGCAGGGCGGAACAGAGAGGCAGAATAAACACCTGTAGTCACATTCTGCTCAGATTCTGCTCTGATCCATAGCCATTTAACATCTATTGGAGAGTTTAGAGATTTAATCCTCACTCCTATTGATCAAGGTCAAGGTCAAGGTCACATTTATTTATAGAGCACCTTATACACAACCATTATGTAACCATTTATGTAAAGCATAGCATTTTATTGTTATTCATTTATGTAAAGCACTTTGGTCAGGTTGACCAAAGTGCTTTACATAAATGAATAACAATAAAATTAAAGATAAAATTAAAAAAGACAATTACATTAAGTAATATATGATATGAGATATACAATACAGAACACAAAAACGCCTTTCTTCTCACACAGGTTCGAAAGCCTGGGAGAAAAAGTGAGTTTTAAGAGAAGATTTTAAAATGTCCAAAGTCTCTGACGACCGGATATGCAGTGGTAAACTGTTCCATAGCTTAGGGGCAGCCACTGCAAAAGATCGATCGCCTTTAGTTTTTAGCCTGCATTTAGGCACATCCAGGTATGACCCATTTGCAGACCTCAGAGCTCTGGTTGGTCTGTGAACATATATGAGTTCAGCTAAATAAGCTGGGGCCAATCCGTTTAAAATTTCAAAAACAAACATTAGGATCTTAAAATCAATTCTGAAACAGACAGGAAGCCAGTGCAGAGAGGCCAGAACTGGGGATACATGTTCCCGTTTCTTTGTGCCTGTTAAAAGTCGAGCAGCAGCATTTTGCACAAGTTGTAGGTGTCGCAATGAGCGCTGGTCTAAACCTACATACAACGAGTTGCAATAATCTAGTCTTGAGGAAATGAAATCATGAATAACCTTCTCCAGGTCACTCGGAGAGAGGTAAGGTTTTACCCTGGCCAGAAGTCGCAGCTGTAAAAAGGCACTTTTGACCACATAGCCAATTTGCCTGTCAAATTTGAACTCAGTCGAAAATGACACCGAGGCTCTTAATGACAGAGCAGTTTTTTTAACTCAGGGAGGGGGGCAGAGCATCAGCACAATCGCTGCAATGTTTATGACGCCCAAACACAGTGACTTCTGTCTTGCTGTCATTTAGATTTAGGAAGCTGAGGCTCATCCAAGGCTTGATGTCAATTATACAGGCAAGTAGAGTTTGTACAGAGTCTTTACAATTCATTTGTAAGGGGAGATAAATCTGAACATCATCAGCGTAACAATGAAAAGACACATTATGTTTGCAGAGAATGGATCCAAGGGGCAACATGTACAGAGAAAATAGTAAAGGGCCTCGAATAGACCCTTGAGGCACCCCACAGGCAAGAGGGGACACACCAGAAGAAAAATCTCCCAAATGCACTAAGAAGCTCCTGTCAGCAAGGTAGGACTGGAGATGCATGAGGGCAGCACCCTTAATACCAACATACTGCTCCAGGCGTGAGAGCAGGGTCCTGTGATCCACCGTGTCAAAAGCAGCAGCCAAATCCAGTGTCACCATGATGGCAGCACACCCAGAATCAACAGTCAAAACAAGATCATTACACACACAGATTCTGTACTATGTTGAGGTCTAAAACCAGATTGGAACTTCTCACAAATGTCATTTTTCTCCAGAAATGATACCAGCTGGGTACCCATTACTTTCTCTAACACCTTGGACAGAAAGGGGAGTTTAGAGATAGGCCGAAAATTAGCAAGGAAAGATGGGTCAAGGCTAGGTTTTTTGATTAGTGGCTGCACTATGGCATGCTTAAAAGGAGCTGGAAAACAGGCTGAGCTAAAACAAGCATGAAACAATAATAAACAGCCCACAGACTTAAAAACCTTTTTCAAGAGATGAGGAAGAATGCTATCTGAAGGGGAAGTTGTGGGGCGTAGTTTCTGCACTAGATCCAACAGCTGAGACAGCGATATAGGTTTAAACCGGTCAAAAACAGCAGGGCACATTGGGGAGCCAGAGGGGTCAGAGGCAACAAGGGGTGGTACTGAGCAGAGCAGAGATTTTGTTGACAAAGAATTCAAGAAAATCGTTACAGAGAGCAGGTGATGGCACAATGGGATCAGTGGTGCATGGGTTTACAAGAGAGTCTAGAACATTGAACAAAACCTTTGGCCTGTCGATGTTGTTTGAGACAAGATTTGAGAGGTAGCCAGCTTTAGCAGCTTTAACAGCATTCTGATATTCCAACAGACAGTCCTGCATTATTCCACAAGATACATGTAGCTTGTCCTTCTTCCACCTCCTTTCAGCACACCTACAGGAGCACCTGAGAGCTCGGTTAGAGTCATTTATCCACGGTTCAGAAAGGGCCTTGATGGATTTTTTCCTAATAGGGGCGATAGAGTTAAGGATCCTAGTACATTTTGAGTCAAAGAGAGCTACAAGCTCTTCAGGACAAAGAGAACCAATCTCAGCCATAGATGAAATTACAAATTTATCGAAAGCCATGGAAAACATCAGTGTAGTATCCGAGTTTATAACACGGTAACGACAAGGAGCAGGACGAGTTTCAACAACAGAGCAGGGGACAGTAGCAGAGAACAAAACAGGCAGGTGATCAGAAATGCAAGTGCTACTACAGATTTCGTCTACATAGACAGGCACCCCAAGAGACAACACCAGGTCTAATGTGTGACCTTTTTCATGTGTTGGGCCAGAAACCCACTGGGTCAGGTTAAAAGAGTCAATCAGAGATAGGAAGTCCTTTACCAGAGGTTTGGTCTCACAACACACATGGATGTTCAGATCACCTTGAATTAAAACATGTTCATAGTCTACCATAACACCAGAGAGGAAATTTTCAAAATCCTGTATGAACTCCTTATTATGTTTCAGAGGACAGTACACCACTGCAAACAACATGGGAGGAGAGCAGTTGAGCTGCAGCTCAAAACTGGAAAGGTGACAGATGGAATCTGCCGACAGCGGAAGCTGGATTTATACACACAAGCTACTCCACCACCCTTCCCAGTGGTCCACAGAGAGCTAAGAAAAGTACAGCCAGGAGTAGGGTTGTCAAAAGTATCGATACTCAAAAAAGTATCGATATTAAACGTTGTATCCAGATACGATACTCATTTTCAAAATTATCGATACCCCCCCCCCGACGCCGAGCTGCCGACGCCGAGCTGCCGACGCTGCGTCCTTCTCTCTCTCTGCCTTCACACACACACAGCAGCAGGCACCCTCCCCTCACCGTGACGTGCACAATAACAACAGAGCATGATGGCCAGTGCTGCTGCAGGAGGTCCAAACCAACCAGTTTTGGTTGAAAATGAAAGAGGGAAAAGTGTTGTTTGGAGGTATTTTGCCTTCGAGCCTGATGTGCACGGAAAGCCGAAGGACGCGGATAGGCCTGTGTGCAAACACTGCTACAAGGCGGTGGCGACCATGTCAAGCAGTAGGATACTTCACACTTGGCGAAACATCTTAAGGACCGACACCCTGGCCTTTACAGTGAATTTCGACAGGTTAGTGTCTTTTGTTTCAATCTTACCTATTACTGATGTTATCGTGGCCGGTGGCCCGCATTAATGTTGGCCGTGTTATGATTAGCCATTAGCCGCAGCTAGCAATTAAAGGCTGACGTCACGTTAATGATTATAAACAACGTAAATAAATAAATAAATCAGGCACGTAGTATGCCCATATTACGTTAATTGACACAGTGTCAGTATAAATAAGCATAGAGTTAATAAGTTTACATAAATGTTGGTGACTGAAAAGTGTTATTTTCTCTCTTGAAGACCCAGAATGAAGCAGAGAAAAGTCGACCTGCAACCAAACAGCAACACACACAGCCGACTCTACCATCTGTTTATTTTTGCACTATCTCAGACCTGAAACTTCTTATCATAGTTGCAGTTTCTTTTTGCACAACTGTTTTTTATTATAAATATTTAACCTGTGGTTCTGTTAATTTTTACATGTTGCATTTTTCTTGTTAACAAAAATTATTTCTGTTAAATTTGGGGGTCTTTGTTTTTATCCTTGTGGTATCGAAAATGGTATCGAGTATCGAATATTTTCCTGAGTATCGGTATCAAGTTGAAAATTTTAGTATCGTGACAACCCTAGCCAGGAGGGAGAATTTCTGAGAAGGCTATGGACTCACCAGCATGTATCCACATCTCCGTCAAGCACATAAAATCCAGCTCACGGGATGTGAAAAAGTCATTTAACAGAAATGTTTTATTTGCTAGCGATCTAGAATTTATCAAAGCTATCTTCAGTGTGACCTGGGGAGTCACGGTGGTCGATGCCGCGGCACGTCTCAGCGGGCGGAGGTTTGTGTGCACAACGCCGCCTCTGCGCGCTCTGGGACATCCAGGAGGAAACGCTGTCGTCAGGCCATGGATGGCTGGAGCCATCGGGGGTTCGGGTGAAGCAGCAGCGAGGAGCAGCGGACTGGGCGGCAGCCTCAGACCGGGAGAAGAGTAGCTTTGCATCAGTAGCAGGCCCTGAGGTGAAGAGATCATTTGCAGGCCAGGAGAAAACGTCAGCTTGGAGACACCAGCAGGAGGACTGGGAGCTACAGCTCGTATACAGGGACTCCTGAGCTGCAGTGAACATCTAACAGCAGAGGAATAACAAAGACCCTCACGTCTGAGGCGAGGGTCAGACACACAGGAAGACGACAGGTAAGCTTTGATTTTCACCAGCACACTGCCCTGTTTCCCTCGGCTTCTTCGCCGCTTCTTCCAGGGAGGGGCCCAAGGTGTACAGCTCAGGTGAGCCGGGATATCCATCCGCAGGGGAGGGAGACTTGCGGTCCAATCCACCAGATCTTGTCTGCTCAGTTCCATCTCAGCAGAGGCTCGGATGTCTAGGAGAGTTTGGCAATCATAAATAAGTAGAGCCGAAACATTCGGACAGCAGACACAGATGAACGGGGCAACAGCAAACAATAAAACCAACAGCGTCTGAAGTGACCGATGAGCTGCCAAACATACTGGCGCCATCTTGGTCGAGATGACACATCGAAAATGACTCTTATCAGCCAAACTGCAGCAGTGTTCAGCGGAGGTAACCTCCATTGGCAGGTGTTTATATACAGTAATGTTCACTGCCTACTGGAGTTTGAGAAATGTACTTTACTTCATGAACATAATGTTACAGAGAGAAAATATGCAAATGTAATTTAATTCAAGTAAATTAACACTGTTCTATAATACAACTCAACTCATACAAGTTCATTGTAAAAAAAAAAGGGGGAGTTAAGAATGAATAATTTGAGAATAATTAACAGCTAGCTAGCCTCTAGCCACACCCCTATCACCCACTGGGTGATCTGTATGTTAATCTTGGCCTGAATCTGTTTTGCATGAATAAAAACTAGTCACCCTACTGCCCTCCTCTGTCAGCATTTGGGTCCAATTCTGTATTTCCTGAGCATTGCAGTTGCACTCAGTGGTAGGACTTTATGGGCGTCTTTGCACTGTAATAATATTGTGTGATGGTAATGGTCAAGATTAGAAAATGAATGATTTGACATCCCAGCCACATACTCATCTCATTGACAACCATAACAGTCTGATTACCAACATTAAACTGCTGAGCCTCATCGTCATCAGGACTCAGGGGAGTATACGGACTCAGGCCGGGCATTCAGATTAAGCCTGTATGATGCCCTGAAGGAAAGATACTTGTGAGGGCCACAAAAGAATAATTAATTGATGGAGGATTGAATAACTTATGTAAGAAGGCTCTTGTCAGGTGGCCTGGTACATTTCTCACCATAGATCTATAATCAGCACACGGCATGCAGACTGTAATTACTGGGATCAGGGTGGTATGCTCGTCAAGTCTGTCTACAAGCCTCCATCCCATCCCTGCGCTAATATACAGCTGCCATAATATCCCATTAAGTCATCAACATCAGAATCAGGAAGCAGACTGCTAGCTTTTAGCATGTGGCTCCTAAAATACCCCATTCTCAAACTGCAGGAATATGAAGTCTCAGCAAACTGATCAAAGTCAAAGCTGAGTTTGTCCGATGAGGCTGTAGTTTGTAGTAGGAGAGTATTGTCTCTTGGTGTCATGGGGCTATAGATTAGGCCTGTGTGTGCCTTGCCTATTGATATGAGCACCAGCATGACAGGGTATCTGTGTGTTCTGGCACACTACTGTTGACATACTAACACTGACAGTTAAAATATCACTTCCAGTTTTGCTGCAGAATAGACTGTGTCTCCTCACATTTTTCTCATACAAACTGGTTTCTTCTGCTTTAGTTTTTTCTCACTGCAAAGTACACATCTTGTTACAGCAAGTTGTTGTTCTAGTCTACATTTCTTTACACTTGCTTTACCATGAAATTACATGAGGTGGTGCATTGCTCCCTGTGGTACAATAATCTTAGTAATATTCTACAGTGTGTGTGTGTGATGCACCAATCTTGTTGTGTGCATGTTTGTACGGTGGCCGACAAGGGCCATTTTCATAGCAAAACAACAGCTTAGATTACTTATAGGTCAATAGGACATGCAACAGGTGAAGCTGATGGTAAATATTTAGTGTGCCCTCTACTGGCTCACAAGGCATACTACAACAAATGGCCCGATGCGCTGACAGACCGTACATTTCGAACTGGTTATTATTACAGCTCAAATATAATCTTTTCAACCCATTTTGAACAAATGCTCAAATAAAAACTTATTCTTAAACTTTTCATTTAACAATCAGCAACATTTAGGAAATGCACTTAATATACACGACCCAAACAAACACACAAATGCTCTGCAACCGCCCAACAGTTTAATGCTTCACGTACCTCTGAACAGAAACTTTCGGTTCTGCAGTGTATTTAGTTCAGCTGTAAGCTACAGTATCTACTTTAGGTTTTCACTGGCTGTTTTCTTAAATTGCTGTGTGTTTTCCCTTATCAGCCACTGTATTTTTAAGAGAAGAGAAAACGGAAACAGTGATGAATTACCACCCTGCCCTTTATTCTCATCTGCAGCTGGTCTCATCAACAAGCCCCCCCAGAGGATGTATATCTCTATACATTACATCAGCTGACATCTTTGACCATCATCCCATGACATATATTCTCTATACTGTTAACTTTTGCACATCCCATGATGAAGAGGTTTGCACAAATCTGTTAAGCTTTGTGAGTCTAAAACGTACACACTTGCTATATATCTGTTATAGTATTTCCTTTCATTTGTATTGTGTTCTATATTTATGTTCTTGACTGTTGCAGTAATTAGCCTTCATTTTTTATGCTCCTGACACCAAGGCAAATTCCTTCCTCTAAAGAAGGATTGTCATTTTAGTGTCCACTATTGCACTGATATTTTTGTAAACTTTATAATACATGGCAAAACATGACAGGCTTTTTGTGTTGACAATACCTGAAATGAGAAATTCCAACCTGTTGGGAAGGCTTTGTGCCAGCTTTACTCAAATGTAGGTTACAAGGGTTGTTTAGTGTGCCTGCTTACACAGATCTCTGTTTGTAACACCAATAGAATGAGTTGTTCTTAAAATGTAGTATCAATGTATTTCTCCAAAAGTTGTATTTAGCACTTATTGTGTAACAAAAGGATGCAACAACTGAGCAATAGTGAATATATGGGTAAATAAATATATAGATAGAAGTCATTATTTTGGTCTTTACAATTTTAACAAATTGCATCAATTAATTTGCGTAAAAAACAGATGAAATATATCAGATTTTGAACTAAATCTTGGGAAAGGGGGAAACACTGCCCCCTATTCTTTTGAAGCATGTGGCTTGAAATAACAAATAGCTCCTTTAGCAGCTTGCTGTAATTCGCACAATCTCTGTGACACTGATTTGATGAAACCTGGATGGAACCAGTCCATGGACAAAACCAAATGCTTTTGCACTAACCCAGCTGTTCTCTCAGCAGAGAGGACATCGGTGACCCCTGAATTCCATCAGATCCGTGTTTGGTCCATCTCTGATCCGCCATGGCAGCAGAGCCGTCTTTGTCTTTTGTCAAGTGTCCTTTATGCATTTGGCAACTGCAAAATTATGCTTTTTGCCTAGATTATGTGTTTAACTTACATCTCACCTCTATTTTTTAATCATTTGATTTCCATTTATTAAATATTCCGCTCTACTACAAGTAGATTTGTCCATGTGTGTGATTGGTCAGATGCAGCAAACACCACCATTTATGTGAATGTGCTCATAGTTGAATGTAGAAAACCTGGGTTAACGTATCAAGTTCATAACCACCTTTGTCAGAGCACTTAGCGTGATTATTAGGGTTAGTGAAGCTGGATAACAGAAACCTAACGTGAGTATGTTGAGGTCGTTTGTAGTAGAGGCTTCTAGTTCCAGTTCTTTTTACATGTAGTTCATCACAAAATGTGTCCAAGCATTTGACCGATGAACTTATGACTCACCTAATGCACTGCACAGCATCTTGTGACTTTATATTTAGGAATTCACTACAACTAAATAACTGAATTCTGAGTTGATCAGGACACACATGATGAACATTGAGTACTGATCACAGAAGAGGAGGTTTCTCTAAATTACTAGGAATTTTTAATCCTCATAGAAATGTGATTGGGGTTAGGTTTAGGATTTGAGTTCAGGGTTAAGATCACAGGTACAAGTAATATCATTGAAAGATGGACGTAGTTTTATGTGGCAAAGGCTGCTGTGTGTCCTACCAAGCTTTTAAACACACCATCACACAGACACACACTCCGTATGTGTTGAGCTCCTCACTGCTCCACTGGTCCTGATCTTCTGTTTTATTGTGTTTACAGTGCAGACATAATGAGTGGAGACAGGAGCGTTTATTCAAGCGAAGATCTGCCTGCTCCCTCCTGAGAGTCGACAAACACACACATACATAGACAGACACACACACACACACACAGCAGTGTATAAAATGTGACAAAGACTACATGCTGACACAGGCTGAATTCACCTGATGCAGATATTTAGCGTAATACTAGCGGGTGGTAAGATAGTAGCATGAACAAGGAGCATCTGCTGGTGGAAATAATCATGACCCATTATACCTGGGTGGGACAAGTCCAACCTCAAACTAGAAAAATTGCATTTCCCGTGAAAATACAGTGTGAATGCTAATGGCTGAAAGGATTTTCGAAATCTGCTGAATGTACTGCAGTAAATGCATAAAACTATAAGAATGAATGGTCAAGAATTTGCAGAAAAAGCTGCATTTTTCAAAAGCTGAAAAGGTAGAAAGGCTGAAAAGTAGTGGCTTGAATGGGCTAAAAAAGTTGAACATTTTGATAGCTGAATAGGTTCTCTAGCTGAACATAACGCTGAATGTTTGAAAAGGCTGAAAATTTAAAAAGCTGAACATTTTGATAGTTGAACGGTTTCTATAGCTGAACGTATGCTGAAGTAGTTGCAGAGTTAAACTGGAAAAATTCCCCATAAGGATGAATGGGAAAAATTGCAGAAAAAGCTGAATATTTCCAAAGTATAAATGATAGAAAAGAAAAAAAAATACAAACAGTAATGTCCTTAAAAAGCTGAACATTTTGATGGTTGAATGGTTTCTGTAGCTCAAAATTTGTAGAGGAAGCAAGCCGAAAAACGTACAGAATCAGGAATAATACATTCCAGAAGAACAATAGTGTGAATGCTGTTTAGCATTCACACTATATACAAAATAAAAACTCAACAGTCGAGCTATACACAACGAAGCCGACTCGAAAGTGTGTTGAAACAAGAACGCAGAACAGAGAACGTAAAAAGATCGTGAACACCTCAGCATAAAAATACAGACAACCCTATTGTATCAAATATGATTAACACTTGAAACACTTGAATATCAATCCTTCCTGGTCACATTTTAGCCCCATTTTGGGCCAATGTCAATTTTAAACCACAATATGTATAGAGAAGATTAAATAGTAATGTCCTTCTCAGAAATATGTGTGTGGGAATGTGTGGAAATGAAATCCTTTTGAAAAGATATTATCGATATGATTGAACAGATTTTGTCAAAGAAATTACGG
The DNA here is from genome assembly GCA_039737535.1 of Lagodon rhomboides. Classification (NCBI taxonomy): domain Eukaryota; kingdom Metazoa; phylum Chordata; class Actinopteri; order Spariformes; family Sparidae; genus Lagodon; species Lagodon rhomboides. Next base: position 2,938,372 of record CM077788.1, on the reverse strand, counting down.
CTGGGTCCGAAGCTTTTAATCCTGGGTGTATGTCCAACCGAACCACACTTACATAGCAAAGAGTTTAGAGTTATAGACATGTGCATAGTACAAGCTAAACGTATAAGGCTAATAGAAGCGTTGAAACAGACAAAATCACAGAAAAAGAAAAAGAGAAACAATAGTAATGCAAAATCAGAAATTCATGTTAAATAAAGAATTATATCAATAATGGACACTAAGAACGTGAAGGAGACAACATCAGACTTTAGTGCGTTCAAATGCTGAGATTCGCTCAGTATTACAGCTGAGGCTGATGGGAATGTCTCTACCTTTGATATAATGTACATAATATAATTTTAAATAAAAAATAATTTACAGATGGTCACTTAATTTCCCATCTGTAATAATTTACAGATGGTCACTTACAACAGGTTTGTCTGTCAAGAATGACACTGACCAGTAGTCATTACTACATGAGACTACACACATCTGCCCTCACTTTTGTCTCAACTACACACCTGTCAACACTGCTGTTAAATCTCATGTCTTTCACCTGTGGGTGGCGTCACAGTACAAATCCAATTGGACGGATTATGGTAGCAAATCTGTATGAGCGCAGATTTTTGTTGTCCATCGCTACAGCACTGCCGCTTGAACTTCTGCTCATGATCCAAATCCCAGAGGAGAAGCCGTGTGAGAAGGAGTCCTCTGCTACAGCACCGGCCCCGGAACTTCTTGACGTGACTCAAGTCTCTGAGGAGAATCTCCCAGACAGACCAAAGAAATCTGTCTGGAAAAGAGTCTGTCACTTTCTGGGATTGAGAAAACCAAGCTTGAAAGAAGCTGAAGTCCAAGAGGAGAAGCCGTGTGAGCAGGAGTCCACCGCTACAGCACCGGCCCCGGAACTTCTTGACGTTACTCAAGTCTCTGAGGAGAGTCTCCCAGACAGACCAAAGAAATCTGTCTGGAAAAGAATTTGTCACTTTCTGGGATTGAGGAAACCAAGCTTGAAAGAAGTTGAAGTCCACAAGCAGAAGCAGTGTGAGCAAGAGTCCATCGCTACAGCAAGGGCCCCACCGCTACAGCAAGGTCCCCGTAACTTCTTGACGTGACTCAGGTTCCTGAGGCGAATCTCCCAGACAGGCCAAAGTAATCCGTCTGCAAAACACTCCATCAGTTTCTGTGATTGAGGAAACCAAGCTTGAAAGAAGCTGAAGTCCCAGAGGAGAAGCCGTGTGACCAGGAGTCCACCGCTACAGCACCGGCCCCGGAACTACTTGACGTGACTCAAGTCTCTGAGGAGAATCTCCAAGACACACCAAAGAAATCTATCTGGAAAAGAGTCCGTCACTTTCTGGGATTGAGGAAAACAAGCTTGAAAGAAGCTGAAGTCCCAGAGGAGAAGCTGTGTGACCAGGAGTCCATCGCTACAGCACCTGCCCTGGAACTTCTTGAACTGAGCAAAGTCTCCGAGGAGAATCTCCTAGACAGACCAAAGAAATCTGTCTTGGTTTCCTTGTTGAAACCAAGCTTGAAAGAAGCTGAATTCTGCCAGGAGAAGCAGTGTGAGCAAGAGTCCATGGCTACAGCACGGCCCCTTGAACTTCTGGCATTACTCAAGTCCCAGAGGAGAAGCCATGTGAGCAGGAGTCAAGTCTCTGAGGAGAATCTCCCAGACAGACCAAAGAAATCTGTCTTGAAAAGAGTCCGTCAATTTCTTGGATTGAGGAAACCAAGCTTGAAAGAACTTCAAGTCTGCAAGGAGAAAAATTGTGAGCCAGAGTACACCGCTACAGTACCGCCCCTTGAACTTCTGCTCATGACTCAAGTCCTAGAGGAGAAGCCGTGTGAGCAGGAGTCCATCGCTACAGCACCGGCCCTGGAATTTCTTGACGTGAGTCAGGTCTCTGAGGAGAATCTCCTAGACAGATCAATAAATTCTGTCTTGATTTCCTTGTTGAAACCAAGCTTGAAAGAACTTCAAGTCCGCAAGGAGAAAAATTGTGAGCCAGAGTACACCGCTACAGTACCGCCCCTTGAACTTCTGGCATGACTCAATTCCCAGAGGAGAAGCCATGTGAGCAGGAGTCCACCGCTACAGCACCGGCCCTGGAACTTCTTGACGTGAGTCAAGTCTCTGAGGAGAATCTCCCAGACAGACCAAAGAAATCTGTCTTGAAAAGAGTCCGTCAATTTCTTGGATTGAGGAAACCAAGCTTGAAAGAACTTCAAGTCCGCAAGGAGAAACATTGTGAGCCAGAGTTCATCGCTACAGTACCGCCCATTGAACTTCTGCTCATGACTCAAGTCCTAGAGGAGAAGCCGTGTGAGCAGGAGTCCATCGCTACAGCACCAGCCCTGGAACTTCTTGACGTGAGTCAGGTCTCTGAGGAGAATCTCCTAGATAGATCAATAAATTCTGTCTTGATTTCCTTGTTGAAACCAAGCTTGAAAGAACTTCAAGTCCGCAAGGAGAAAAATTGTGAGCCAGAGTCCACCGCTACAGCACCGCCCCTTGAACTTCTGGCATGACTCAATTCCCAGAGGAGAAGCCATGTGAGCAGGAGTCCACCTTTACAGCACCGGCTCTGGAACTTCTTGACGTGAGTCAAGTCTCTGAGGAGAATCCGCCAGACAGACCAAAGAAATCTGCCTGGAAGAGAGTCTGTCACTTTCTGGGATTTAGGAAACCAAGCTTGAAAGAAGGCGTAGTCCGCAAGGAGAAGCAGTGTGAGCAAGAGTCCATCGCTACAGCAAGGGCCCCACCGCTACAGCAAGATCCCCATAACTTCTTGACGTGACTCAAGTTTCTAAGGAGAATCTCCCAGAAAGGCCAAAGTAATCCGTCTGCAAATGACTCCATCAGTTTCTGTGATTGAGGAAACCAAGCTTGAAAGAAGCTTAAGTCCCAGAGGAGAAGCCGTGTGAGCAGGAGTCCACCGCTACAGCACCGGCCCTGGAACTTCTTGACGTGAGTCAAGTCTCTGAGGAGAATCTCCCAGACAGACCAAAGAAATCTGTCTTGATTTCCTCGAGTAAAACCTAGCCTGAAAGAAGCTGAAGTCCGCCAGGAGAATCAGTGTGAGCAAGAGTATATCACTACAGCACCGCCCCTTGAACTTCTGCTCATGACTCCAGTCCGAAAGGAGACGCCGTGTGATCAGGAATCCACCGCTACCGCACCAGCCCCGGAGCTTCTTGACATGACTGAAGTGTCTGAGGAGAATCTCCTAGACAGATCAAAAAATTCTGTCTTGGTTTCCTTGTTGAAACCAAGCTTGAAAGAAGCTGAAGTCCGTAAGGAGAAGCAGTGTGAGCAAGAGTCCATCTCTACAGCACTGCCCCTTGAACTTCTGCTCATGACTCAAGTCCCAGAGGAGAAGCCGTGTGAGCATTAGTCCACTGCTACAGCACCGGCTCTGGAACTTCTTGACGTGAGTCAAGTCTCTGAGGAGAATCCGCCAGACAGACCAAAGAAATCTGCCTGGAAGAGAGTCTGTCACTTTCTGGGATTTAGGAAACCAAGCTTGAAAGAAGGCGTAGTCCGCAAGGAGAAGCAGTGTGAGCAAGAGTCCATCGCTACAGCAAGGGCCCCACCGCTACAGCAAGATCCCCGTAACTTCTTGACGTGACTCAAGTTTCTAAGGAGAATCTCCCAGAAAGGCCAAAGTAATCCGTCTGCAAATAACTCCATCAGCTTCTGTGATTGAGGAAACCAAGCTTGAAAGAAGCTTAAGTCCCAGAGGAGAAGCCGTGTGAGCAGGAGTCCACCGCTACAGCACCGGCCCTGGAACTTCTTGACGTGAGTCAAGTCTCTGAGGAGAATCTCCCAGACAGACCAAAGAAATCTGTCTTGGTTTCCTCGAGTAAAACCTAGCCTGAAAGAAGCTGAAGTCCGCCAGGAGAATCAGTGTGAGCAAGAGTATATCACTACAGCACCGCCCCTTGAACTTCTGCTCATGACTCCAGTCCGAAAGGAGAAGCCATGTGATCAGGAATCCACCGCTACCGCACCAGCCCCGGAGCTTCTTGACATGACTGAAGTGTCTGAGGAGAATCTCCTAGACAGATCAAAAAATTCTGTCTTGGTTTCCTTGTTGAAACCAAGCTTGAAAGAAGCTGAAGTCCGTAAGGAGAAGCAGTGCGAGCAAGAGTCCATCTCTACAGCACTGCCCCTTGAACTTCTGCTCATGACTCAAGTCCCAGAGGAGAAGCCGTGTGAGCATTAGTCCACTGCTACAGCACCGGCTCTGGAACTTCTTGACGTGAGTCAAGTCTCTGAGGAGAATCCGCCAGACAGACCAAAGAAATCTGCCTGGAAGAGAGTCTGTCACTTTCTGGGATTTAGGAAACCAAGCTTGAAAGAAGGCGTAGTCCGCAAGGAGAAGCAGTGTGAGCAAGAGTCCACCACTACAGCACCGGCCCCGGAAATTCTTGACATGACTCAAGTGTCTGAGGAGAATCTCCCAGACAGACTAAAGAAATCTGTCTGGAAAAGAGTCTGTCACTTTCTGGGATTGAGGAAACCAAGCTTGAAAGAAGTTGAAGTCCGCAAGGAGAAAAAGTGTCAGCCAGAGTCCATCGCTACAGTACCGCCCCTTGAACTTCTGCTCATGACTCAAGTCCTTAAGGAGAAGCCATGTGAGCAGGAGTCCATCGCTACAGCACCGGCCCTGAAATTACTTGACGTGACTCAAGTGTCTGAGGAGAATCTTCCAGACAGACCAAAGAAATATGTCTGGAATAGAGTCTGTCACTTTCTGGGATTGAGAAAACCAAGCTTGAAAGAAGCTGAAGTCCTAGAGGAGAAGCCGTGTTAGCAGGATTCCACCGCTACAGCACCGGCCCTGGAATTTCTTGACGTGACTCAAGTCTCTGAGGAGAATCTCAAAGACAGACGAAAGAAATCTGTCTGGAAAAGAGTCTGTCACTTTCTGGGATTGAGGAAACCAAGCTTTAAAGAAGCTGAAGTCCGCCAGGAGTAGCCGTGTGAGCAAGAGTCCATCTCTACAGCAAGGCCCCTTGAACTTCTGCTCATGACTTAAGTTCCAGAGGAGAAGCCGTGTGAGCAGGAGTGCACCACTACAGAACCGGCCCCGGAGCTTCTTGATGTGACTCATGTCTCTAAGGAGAATCTCACAGACAGACCAAAGAAATCTGTCTGGAAAAGAATCTGTCACTTTCTGGGATTGAGGAAACCAAGCTTGAAAGAAGGCGTAGTCCGCAAGGAGAAGCAGTGTGAGCAAGAGTCCATCGCTACAGCAAGGGCCCCACCGCTACAGCAAGGTCCCCGTAACTTCTTGACGTGACTCAAGTTTCTGAGGAGAATCTCCCAGACAGGCCAAAGTAATCCGTCTGCAAAAGACTCCATCAGTTTCTGTGATTGAGGAAACCAAGCTTGAAAGAAGCTGAAGTCCCAGAGGAGAAGCCGTGTGAGCAGGAGTCCACCGCTACAGCACCGGCCCCAGAGCTTCTTGACGTGACTCAAGTGTCTGAGGAGAATCTCCAAGACAGACCAAAGAAATCTGTCTGGAAAAGAGTCCATCACTTTCTGGGATTGAGGAAACCAAGCTTGAAAGAAGCTGAAGTCCCAGAGGAGAAGCCGTGTGAGCAGGAGTCCACCGCTCCAGCACCGGCCCTGGAACTTCTTGACGTGAGTCAAGTCTCTGAGGAGAATCTCCCAGACAGACCAAAGAAATCTGTCTTTGTTTCCTTCAGGAAACCAAGCTTGAAAGAAGATGAAGTCCACAAGGAGAAGCAGTGTGAGCAAGAGTACATCGCTACAGCACCGCCCCTTGAACTTCTGCTCATGACTCAAGTCCCAGAGGAGAATTCGTGTGAGCAGGAGTGCACCACTACAGAACCGGCCCCGGAGCCTCTTGACGTGACTCAAGTCTCTAAGGAGAATCTCCCAGACAGACGAAAGAAATCTGTGTGGAAAAGAGTCTGTCACTTTCTGGGATTGAGGAAACCAAGCTTGAAAGAAGCTGAAGTCCGCAAGGAAAAGCCGTGTGATCAAGAGTCCATCACTACAGCACCGGCCTGGAACTTCTTGACATTATTCATGTCTCTGAGGAGAATCTCCCAGACAGACCAAAGAAATTCGTCTTTGTTTCCTTGAGGAAACCAAGCTTGAAAGAAGATGAAGTCCACAAGGAGAAGCAGTGTGAGCCAAAGTCCATCGCTACAGCACGGCCCCTTAAACTTCTGCTCATGACTCAAGTCCCAAAGAAGAAGCCATGTGAGCAGGAGTCAACCACTGCAGCACCAGCCCTGGAGCTTCTTGACGTGAATCAAGTCTCTGAGGAGAATCTCCCAGACAGACCAGATAGATTTCTTTGGTCTGTCTGGGAGACAGACCAAAGAAATCTATCTGGAAAAGAGTCTGTCACTTTCTGGGATTGAGGAAACCAAGCTTGAAAGAAGCTGAAGTCCGCCAGGAGAAGCCGTGTGAGCAAGAGTCCATCACTACAGCACGGCCCATTGAACTTCTGCTCATCACTCAATTCCCAGAGGAGAAGCCATGTGAGCAGGAGTCCACCTTTACAGCACCGGCCCTGGAACTTCTTGAGGTGAGTCAAGTCTCTGAGGAGAATCCGCCAGACAGACCAAAGAAATCTGCCTGGAAAAGAGTCTGTCACTTTCTGGGATTTAGGAAACCAAGCTTGAAAGAAGGCGTAGTCCGCAAGAAAAAGCAGTGTGAGCAAGAGTCCATCGCTACAGCAAGGGCACCACCGCTACAGCAAGGTCCCCGTAACTTCTTGACATGACTCAAGTTTCTAAGGAGAATCTCCCAGACAGGCCAAAGTAATCCGTCTGCAAAAGACTCCATCAGTTTCTGTGATTGAGGAAACCAAGCTTGAAAGAAGCTGAAGTCCCAGAGGAGAAGCCGTGTGAGCAGGAGTCCACCGCTACAGCACCGGCCCTTGAACTTCTTGACGTGAGTCAAGTCTCTGAGGAGAATCTCCCAGACAGACCAAAGAAATCTGTCTTGGTTTCCTCGAGTAAAACCAAGCCTGAAAGAAGCTGAAGTCCGCCAGGAGAATCAGTGTGAGCAAGAGTATATCACTACAGCACCGCCCCTTGAACTTCTGCTCATGACTCCAGTCCGAAAGGAGAAGCCGTGTGATCAGGAATCCACCGCTACCGCACCAGCCCCGGAGCTTCTTGACATGACTGAAGTGTCTGAGGCGAATCTCCTAGACAGATCAAAAAATTCTGTCTTGGTTTCCTTGTTGAAACCAAGCCTGAAAGAAGCTGAAGTCCGTAAGGAGAAGCAGCGTGAGCAAGAGTCCATCTCTACAGCACTGCCCCTTGAACTTCTGCTCATGACTCAAGTCCCAGAGGAGAAGCCGTGTGAGCATTAGTCCACTGCTACAGCACCGGCCCCGGAACTTCTTGACGTGACTCAAGTCCCTGAGGAGAATCTCACAAATTGACCAAAGACATCTCTCTGGAAAAGAGTCCGTCACTTTCTGGGATTGAGGAAAACAAGCTTGAAAGAAGCTGAAGTCCCAGAGGAGAAGCCGTGTGAGCAGGAGTCCACCACTACAGCACCGGCCCCGGAAATTCTTGACATGACTCAAGTGTCTGAGGAGAATCTCCCAGACAGACTAATGAAATCTGTCTGGAAAAGAGTCTGTCACTTTCTGGGATTGAGGAAACCAAGCTTGAAAGAAGCTGTCTCTGAGGAGAATCTCCCAAACAGACCAAAGAAATCTATCTGGAAAAGAGTTCGTTACTTTCTGGGATTGAGGAAAACAAGCTTGAACGAAGCCGAAGTCCCAGAGGAGAAGCCGTGTGAGCAGGAGTCCACTGCTACAGCACCGGGCCCGGAACTTCTTGACGTCACTCAAGTTTCTGAGGAGAATCTCCCAGACAGACCAAAGAAATCTGTGTGGAAAAGAGTCTGTCACTTTCTGGGATTGAGGAAACCAAGCTTGAAAGAAGCTGAAGTCCGCAAGGAAAAGCAGTGTGATCAAGAGTCCATCACTACAGCAAGGCCCCTTGAACTTCTGCTCATGAATTAAGTCCCAGAGGAGAAGCCGTGTGAGCAGGAGTGCACCGCTACAGAACCGGCCCCGGAGCTTCTTGAAGTGACTCAAGTCTCTGAGGAGAATCTCCCAGACAGACGAAAGAAATCTGTCTGGAAAAGAGCCCGTTACATTCTGGGATTGAGGAAAACAAGCCTGAAATAAGCTGAAGTCCCAAAGGAGACGCCGTGTGAGCAGGAGTCCACCGCTAATGCACCGGCCCCGGAACTTCTTGACGTGACTCAAGTCTCTGAGGAGAATCTCCCGACAGACCAAAGAAATCTGTCTGGAAAAGAGTCTGTCACTTTCTGGGAATGAGGAAACCAATCTTGAAAGAAGCTGAAGTCCACCCGGAGAAGCAGTGTGAGCCAAAGTCCATCACTACAGCAAGGCCCCTTGAACTTCTGTGCATGACTTAAGTCCCAGAGGAGAGGCCGTGTGAGCAGGAGTCCACCGCTCCAGCCCCGGCCCTGGAACTTCTTGACGTGAGTCAAGTCTCTGAGGAGAATCCCCCAGAAAGACCAAAGAAATCTGTCTTTGTTTCCTTGAGGAAACCAAGCTTGAAAGAAGATGAAGTCCACAAGGAGAAGCAGTGTGAGCAAGAGTACATCGCTACAGCACCGCCCCTTGAACTTCTGCTCATGACTCAAGTCCCAGAGGAGAAGTCGTGTGCGCAGGAGTCCACCGTTACAGCACCGGTCCCGGAATTTCTTGACGTGACTCAAGTGTCTGAGGAGAATCTCCCAGACAGTCCAAAGAACTCTGTCTGGAAAAGAGTCTGTCACTTTCTGGGATTGAGGAAACCAAGCTTGAAAGAAGCTGAAGTCCCAGAGGAAAAGCCGTGTGAGCAGGAGACCACCGCTACAGCACTGGCCTGGAACTTCTTGACATTATTCATGTCTCTGAGGAGAATCTCCCAGACAGACCAAAGAAATCTGTCTGGAAAAGAATCTGTCACTTTCTGGGATTGAGGAAACCAAGCTTGAAAGAATTTGAAGTCCACAAGAAGAAGCAGTGTGAGCCAAAGTCCATCGCTACAGCACGGCCCATTGAACTTCTGCTCATCACTCAATTCCCAGAGGAGAAGCCATGTGAGCAGGAGTCCACCGCTACAGCACCGGCCCCGGAGCTTCTTGACGTGACTCAAGTGTCTGAGGAGAATCTCCAAGACAGACCAAAGAAATCTGTCTGGAAAAGAGTCCATCACTTTCTGGGATTGAGGAAACCAAGCTTGAAAGAAGCTAAAGTCCCAGAGGAGAAGCCGTGTGAGCAGGAGTCCACCGCTACAGCACCGGCCCTGGAACTTCTTGACGTGAGTCAAGTTTCTGAGGAGAATCTCCCAGACAGACCAAAGAAATCTGTCTTGGTTTCCTCGAGTAAAACCAAGCCTGAAAGAAGCTGAAGTCCGCCAGGAGAATCAGTAACCCCTTTCACACTGGCGTTTGGGTGCGGCTTCTGTGCGCCAATTCTCCGCATCCGTCCCAGTGTGAATCTCTCCGATGCGGCGAGGGGTGCAATTTCGCTCCGGCGCTGATGCGTCTCTGGAGGTAGTGTCAGGGCCGCAGTATTGGCGAGCCGAACCAGTGTGAACGGATAAGCCGGCGGCGTGTATCGAGGGCGTGTCGATCGGACGGTCTGATAACTACACAGGTCCTTCACTCAACTAAATACAGAGAAATGTCCCACAAAGCAACGTTACAGGACCAAACAACAGTAACGTAGTAACTGTAACTGTCTCTGGCAACTTATATGAGGAAAAAAATACCGCAGATATGAGCGGAGAAGCGTCTGTCCTCCCGTCTGTCCTCCTGTCTGTCCTCCCGTCTGTCTGACCGACACATTTCTGCCCAAAAAACAGCGTCTGTTACCGGCAAAAAACTTAAACTCACCAAGTGTCTGTGATGAAAATAAATCACCGCGACGGTCAGCCCTCCAGACCGAGACTTCGGTGAACTTTCCCCCGGAAGACAGCCTCCGTCCCCGCGAGTCAGACAGCGTCCAGTATACTGATGGTGATGTGGGCTAATTATGTAATTCAGAGCGAAAAACGTAACTTTGTCACTTTCCAGGATGTTTGGTGGGTCAGGATCTCAATCACTACACATTATAACAGCATCCATATGATTCTAAACTATCCGCGGGTTTAGATTGACAGGGGGGACACCGGGGAAACATCTTGAAAACACACCGACATCATCATGACGTATACCGTCACGCCTCTTTAGGAGCCGCACCGCTGGATTTCTGTGTGAATTCACATCGGTTCGTCTTTAATGCGGAGCTGCTTCGCTCTGTGTGAATCGCTATGGGCGGAGAATTGCCGAACCGCCGCTGCGGAGATAATGTGTCTTCTCCTGTGTGAAAGGGGTTACTGTGAGCAAGAGTATATCACTACAGCACCGCCCCTTGAACTTCTGCTCATGACTCCAGTCCAAAAGGAGAAGCCGTGTGATCAGGAATCCACCGCTACCGCACCAGCCCCGGAGCTTCTTGACATGACTGAAGTGTCTGAGGAGAATCTCCTAGACAGATCAAAAAATTCTGTCTTGGTTTCCTTGTTGAAACCAAGCTTGAAAGAAGCTGAAGTCCGTAAGGAGAAGCCGTGTGAGCATTAGTCCACTGCTACAGCACCGGCCCTGGAACTTCTTGACGTGACTCAAGTCCCTGAGGAGAATCTCCCAAATTGACCAAAGAAATCTATCTGGAAAAGAGTTTGTCACTTTCTGGGAGTGAGGAAACCAAGCTTGAAAGAAGCTGAAGTCCGCAAGGAAAAGCCGTGTGATCAAGAGTCCATCACTACAGCAAGGCCCCTTGAACTTCTGCTCATGAATTAAGTCCCAGAGGAGAAGCCGTGTGACAAGAGTGCACCACTACAGAACCGGCCCCGGAGCTTCTTGACATGACTGAAGTGTCTGAGGAGAATCTCCTAGACGGATCAAAAAATTCTGTCTTGGTTTCCTTGTTGAAACCAAGTTTGAAAGAAGCTGAAGTCCGTCAGGAGAAGCAGTGTGAGCATTAGTCCACTGCTACAGCACCGGCCCCGGAACTTCTTGACGTGACTCAAGTCCCTGAGGAGAATCTCCCAAATTGACCAAAGAAATCTATCTGGAAAAGAGTTCGTCACTTTCTGGGATTGAGGAAACCAAGCTTGAAAGAAGCTGAAGTCCGCAAGGAAAAGCCATGTGATCAAGAGTCCATCACTACAGCAAGGCCCCTTGAACTTCTGCTCATGAATTAAGTCCCAGAGGAGAAGCCGTGTGACAAGAGTGCACCACTACAGAACCGGCCCCGGAGCTTCTTGACGTGACTCAAGTCTCTAAGGAGAATCTCCCAGACAGACGAAAGAAATCTGTCTGGAAAAGAGTCTGTCACTTTCTTGGATTGAGGAAACCAAGCGTGAACGAAGCTGAAGTCCGCAAGGAAAAGCCGTGTGATCAAGAGTCCATCACTACAGCAAGGCCCCTTGAACTTCTGCTCATGAATTAAGTCCCAGAGGAGAAGCAGTGTGAGCAGGAGTGCACCACTACAGAACCGGTCCCGGAGCTTCTTGACGTGACTCAGGTCTCTAAGGAGAATCTCCCAGACAGACGAAAGAAATCTGTCAGGAAAAGAGCCCGTTACATTCTGGGATTGAGGAAAACAAGCCTGAAAGAAGCTGAAGTCCCAAAGGAGACGCCGTGTGAGAAGGAGTCCACCGCTAATGCACTGGCCCCGGAACTTCTTGACGTGACTCAAGTCCCTGAGGAGAATCTCCCGACAGACCAAAGAAATCTATCTGGAAAAGAATCTGTCACTTTCTGGGATTGAGGAAACCAAGCTTGAAAGCTGAAGTCCGCCAGGAGAAGCCGTGTGAGCAAGAGTCAATCACTACAGCAAGGCCCCTTGAACTTCTGCTCATGACTTAAGTCCCAGAGGAGAAGCCGTGTGAGCAGTAGTGCACCACTACAGAACCGGCCCCGGAGCTTCTTGATGTGACTCATGTCTCTAAGAAGAATCTCCCAGACAGACCAAAGAAATCTGTCTGGAAAAGAATCTGTCACTTTCTGGGATTGAGGAAACCAAGCGTGAAAGAAGTTGAAGTCCACAAGGAGAAGCAGTGTGAGCCAAAGTCCATCGCTACAGCACGGCCCATTGAACTTCTGCTCATCACTCAATTCCCAGAGGAGAAGCCATGTGAACAGGAGTCAACCTTTACAGCACCGGCCCTGGAACTTCTTGACGTGAGTCAAGTCTCTGAGGAGAATCCGCCAGACAGACCAAAGAAATCTTCCTGGAAAAGAGTCTGTCACTTTCTGGGATTTAGGAAACTAAGCTTGAAAGAAGGCGTAGTCCGCAAGGAGAAGCAGTGTGAGCAAGAGTCCATCGCTACAGCAAGGGCCCCACCGCTACAGCAAGGTCCCCGTAACTTCTTGACGTGACTCAAGTTTCTGAGGAGAATCTCCCAGACAGGCCAAAGGAAACTGTCTGCAAAAGACTCCATCAGTTTCTGTGATTGAGGAAACAAAGCTTGAAAGAAGCTGAAGTCCCAAAGGAGAAGCCATGTGAGCAGGAGTCCACCACTACAGCACCGGCCCCGGAGCTTCTTGACGTGACTGAAGTGTCTGAGGAGAATCTCCTAGACAGATCAAAAAATTCTGTCTTGGTTTCCTTGTTGAAACCAAGCTTGAAAGAAGCTGAAGTCCGTAAGGAGAAGCAGTTTGAGCAAGAGTCCATCTCTACAGCACTGCCCCTTGAACTTCTGCTCATGACTCAAGTCCCAGAGGAGAAGCCGTGTGAGCATTAGTCCACTGCTACAGCACCGACCCCGGAACGTCTTGACGTGACTCAAGTCCCTGAGGAGAATCTCCCAAATTGACCAAAGAGATCTCTTTGCAAAAGACTCCATCAGTTTCTGTGATTGAGGAAACCAAGCTTGAAAGAAGCTGAAGTCCCAGAGGAGAAGCCGTGTGAGCAGGAGTCCACCACTACAGCACCGGCCCCGGAAATTCTTGACATGACTCAAGTGTCTGAGGAAAATCTAACAGACAGACTAAAGAAATCTGTCTGGAAAAGAGTCTGTCACTTTCTGGCATTGAGGAAAACAAGCTTGAAAGAAGTTGAAGTCCGCAAGGAGAAAAAGTATGAGCCAGAGTCCATCGCTACAGTACCGCCCCTTGAACTTCTGTTCATGACTCAAGTCCTACAGGAGAAGCCATGTGAGCGGGAGTCCATCGCTACAGCACCGGCCCTGAAACTACTTGACGTGACTCAAGTGTCTGAGGAGAATCTTCCAGACAGACCAAAGAAACATGTCTGGAATAGAGTCGGTCACTTTCTGGGATTGAGAAAACCAAGCTTGAAAGAAGATGAAGTCCTAGAGGAGAAGTCGTGTTAGCAGGATTCCACCGCTACAGCACCGGCCCTGGAATTTCTTGACGTGACTCAAGTCTCTGAGGAGAATCTCCCGACAGACCAAAGAAATCTGTCTGGAAAAGAGTCTGTCACTTTCTGGGATTGAGGAAACCAAGCTTGAAAGAAGCTGAAGTCCGCAAGGAAAAGCCATGTGATCAAGAGTCCATCACTACAGCAAGGCCCCTTGAACTTCTGCTCATGAATTAAGTCCCAGAGGAGAAGCCGTGTGAGCAGGAGTGCACCACTACAGAACCGGCTCCGGAGCTTCTTGACGTGACTCAAGTCTCTAAGGAGAATCTCCCAGACAGACGAAAGAAATCTGTCTGGAAAAGAGCCCGTTGCTTTCTGGTATTGAGGAAAACAAGCCTGAAAGAAGCTGAAGTCCCAAAGGAGACGCCGTGTGAGCAGGAGTCCACCGCTAATGCACCGGCCCCGGAACTTCTTGACGTGACTCAAGTCTCTGAGGAGAATCTCCCGACAGACCAAAGAAATCTGTCTGGAAAAGAATCTGTCACTTTCTGGGATTGAGGAAACCAATCTTGAAAGAAACTGAAGTCCACCAGGAGAAGTAGTGTGAGCCAAAGTCCATCGCTCCAGCAAGGCCCCTTGAAATTCTGTGCATGACTTCATTCCCAGAGGAGAGGCCGTGTGAGCAGGAGTCCACCGCTCCAGCACCGGCCCTGGAACTTCTTGACGTGAGTCAAGTCTCTGAGGAGAATCCCCCAGACAGACCAAAGAAATCTGTCTTTCTTTCCTTGAGGAAACCAAGCTTGAAAGAAGATGAAGTCCACAAGGAGAAGCAGTGTGAGCAACAGTCCATCTCTACAGCAAGGCCCCTTGAACTTCTGCTCATGACTTAAGTCCCAGAGGAGAAGCCGTGTGAGCAGGATTGCACCACTACAGAACCGGCCCCGGAGCTTCTTGATGTGACTCATTTCTCTAAGGAGAATCTCCCAGACAGACCAAAGAAATCTGTCTGGAAAAGAATCTGTCACTTTCTGGGATTGAGGAAACCAAGCTTGAAAGAAGTTGAAGTCCACAAGGAGAAGCAGTGTGAGCCAAAGTCCATCACTACAGCACCGCCCCTTGAACTTCTGCTCATGACTCCAGTCCGAAAGGAGAAGCCGTGTGATCAGGAATCCACCGCTACCGCACCAGCCCCAGAGCTTCTTGACATGACTGAAGTGTCTGAGGAGAATCTCCTAGACAGATCAAAAAATTCTGTCTTGGTTTCCTTGTTGAAACCAAGCTTGAAAGAAGCTGAAGTTCGTAAGGAGAAGCAGTGTGAGCAAGAGTCCATCTCTACAGCACTGCCCCTTGAACTTCTGCTCATGACTCAAGTCCCAGAGGAGAAGCCGTGTGAGCATTAGTCCACTGCTACAGCACCGGCCCCGGAACTTCTTGACGTGACTCAAGTCCCTGAGGAGAATCTCCCAAATTGACCAAAGAAATCTCTCTGCAAAAGACTCCATCAGTTTCTGTGATTGTGGAAACCAAGCTTGAAAGAAGCTGAAGTCCCAGAGGAGAAGCCGTGTGAGCAGGAGTCCACCACTACAGCACCGGCCCCGGAAATTCTTGACATGACTTAAGTGTCTGAGGAGAATCTCCCAGACAGACTAAAGAAATCTGTCTGGAAAAGAGTCTGTCACTTTCTGGGATTGAGGAAACCAAGCTTGAAAGAAGTTGAAGTCCGCAAGGAGAAAAAGTGTGAGCCAGAGTCCATCGCTACAGTACCGCCCCTTGAACTTCTGCTCATGACTCAAGTCCTAAAGGAGAAGCCATGTGAGCAGGAGTCCACCGCTACAGCACCGGCCCTGGAATTTCTTGACGTGACTCAAGTCTCTGAGGAGAACCTCCCAGACAGACGAAAGAAATCTGTCTGGAAAAGAGTCTGTCACTTTCTGGGATTGAGGAAACCAAGCTTGAAAGAAGCTGAAGTCCGCAAGGAAAAGCCGTGTGATCAAGAGTCCATCACTACAGCAAGGACCCTTGAACTTCTGCTCATGAATTAAGTCCCAGAGGAGAAGCTGTGTGAGCAGGAGTGCACCACTACAGAACCGGCCCCGGAGCTTCTTGATGTGACTCAAGTCTCTAAGGAGAATCTCCCAGACAGACGAAAGAAATCTGTCTGGAAAAGAGCCCGTTACTTTCTGGGATTGAGGAAAACAAGCCTGAAAGAAGCTGAAGTCCCAAAGGAGACACCGTGTGAGCAGGAGTCCACCGCTAATGCACCGGCCCCGGAACTTCTTGACGTGACACAAGTCTCTGAGGAGAATCTCCCGACAGACCAAAGAAATCTGTCTGGAAAAGAATCTGTCACTTTCTGGGATTGAGGAAACCAATCTTGAAAGAAGCTGAAGTCCACCAGGAGAAGCAGTGTGAGCCAAAGTCCATCGCTACAGCAAGGCCCCTTGAACTTCTGTGCATGACTTAAGTCCCAGAGGAGAGGCCGTGTGAGCAGGAGTCCACCGCTCCAGCACCGGCCCTGGAACTTCTTGACGTGATTCAAGTCTCTGAGGAGAATCCCCCAGACAGACCAAAGAAATCTGTCTTGGTTTCCTTGATGGAAACCAAGCTTGAAAGAAGATGAAGTCCACAAGGAGAAGCAGTGTGAGCAAGAGTACATCGCTACAGCACCGCCCCTTGAACTTCTGCTCATGACTCAAGTCCCAGAGGAGAAGTCGTGTGCGCAGGAGTCCACCGTTACAGCACCGGCCCCGGAATTTCTTGACGTGACTCAAGTGTCTGAGGAGAATCTCCCAGACAGTCCAAAGAACTCTGTCTGGAAAAGAGTCTGTCACTTTCTGGGATTGAGGAAACCAAGCTTGAAAGAAGCTGAAGTCTCAGAGGAGAAGCCGTGTGAGCAGGAGTCCACCGCTCCAGCACCGGCCCTGGAACTTCTTGACGTGAGTCAAGTCTCTGAGGAGAATCCCCCAGACAGACCAAAGAAATCTGTCTTTGTTTCCTTGAGGAAACCAAGCTTGAAAGAAGATGAAGTCCACAAGGAGAAGCAGTGTGAGCAAGAGTACATCGCTACAGCACCTCCCCTTGAACCTCTGCTCATGACTCAAGTCCCAGAGGAGAAGTCGTGTGCACAGGAGTCCACCGTTACAGCACCGGCCCCGGAATTTCTTGACGTGACTCAAGTGTCTGAGGAGAATCTCCCAGACAGACTAAAGAAATCTGTCTGGAAAAGAGTCTGTCACTTTCTGGGATTGAGGAAACCAAGCTTGAAAGAAGTTGAAGTCCGCAAGGAGAAAAAGTGTGAGCCAGAGTCCATCGCTACAGTACCGCCCCTTGAACTTCTGCTCATGACTCAAGTCCCAGAGGTGAAGTCGTGTGAGTAGGAGTCCACCGCTACAACACCGGACCCGGAGCTTCTTGACGTGACTCAAGTCGCTGAGGAGAATCTCCCAGACAGACCAAAGAAATCCGTCTGGAAAAGAGTCCGTCACTTTCTGCGATTGAGGAAACCAAGCTTGAAAGTAGCTGAAGTCCCAGAGGAGAAGCCGTGTGAGCAGGAGTCCACCGTTACAGCACCGGCCCCGGAACGTCTTGACGTGACTCAAGTCTCTGAGAAGAATCTCCCAGGCAAGAAGAAGTAAGATGGCTTCAACAAATCAAGCTGTCACATTAGCCATCAAACATAATCACCAAGTACCTCTCTATTGCGGACAGCCAGTAGATACCACATGTCATCTGTGGTTGGGCATGGGGGAGCAGTATATCACCGTTACCTCCCACAGCAGCACACATATATCTTTCAGACATAGTATGGGGAGCTAATTGGGAAGACGAGATGTCAACCAAAATGCCAACACCTTGCCAATCAGAAATACTCCCCATGCCTTGTCTTTCCGAAGTAACTTCAAGCTATATGTGTTCTTTCTGTGTGGAGTTAACATGTCATCCCCATGCCTCTGTGGGTTTCCTCCGGGTGGTCCGGTTCTCCCACATTTTTTTTTTGTTTTTATTTAGATTTGAATTTAAAAATAAATAAATAATAAAAATAAAAATAAAAAATAATAGAATTATTGTACAAATAGCGTTTAGGAGACTCTCGGAAGTTCCGGCGTTGAACACAAAACCCTCGGAAACCGATGTCCAAATCCTGCAATATCTCATAGAACCAGTGGTAAAAGAAGTCAGGACTCATGTTATATTATTAACTTTGTGGGAGTCACTGCTATAAGTAACCTCAACCAACATTAGGATGGAAATAGATAAAGTCGATAACAGTGCATACGATGTCTTAAATTTAACGCGTCACGCCTTGCTGATTATGAAAATAAAGGGCTACGCCAACATCATTGGAACACACAGATACATTTCTTACACAAAGACAACTTTCTTCATGTACAACTTTTGCTGAATGAACGTCCGTGTCCAAATAGTAAAGGATGCACTGTACACTGCATTTCATAACGTTTATACAGGTTCTCCTAATGCAACAAGTTTAAAAATTGAGTGTTTTTTAAGGGAGTCCGGCAAAGAAGTAGCAGGCTTTTACAGCAATGTCGCAAAGAAACTGACACTTTTCACAATGAAAGAAAAATCTTAATGTATGGTACTTAATGTCGGATTTAAAAGAAGACACCAATGAGTTAAAATTTGTCATAGGTGTTTCAAAAATTGGATTAAGTTTCTCCTCATGATGAACTCTTAAAATTACTCGATTTGTAAGGGAGTCTGGGATTTGCGGTGACTAGTGACATTCATCACTTCATTATGAGGTCCATATCCATGCCTTGTACACACACACACACACACACTCACACAGCTTCTAATAGTGGTGCTAGTAGAAGTAGTAGTAGTAGGAGTAGAGGTAATGGTAGTAGTACCAGTAGCAGTTCAGAATCACAAACAGATTTACTACCAAGAAGGATTTTACACCAAGGAGGAATTTGTCTTGGTGAATAAGGTGCATGCATTGAAGACATTAAACAACAAACAAACACTGACTATTTTAAATACAATATAAACAATATAAATAAACAGAGACATAAGTGAGGGATGATAGAATAAAGATGGAGGAACTGTACAGGACAGACAAAATAGATAAATAATAGATTTAGAAAATTAAAAAAATAAATAAAAATTAAAGCTGCAAGCAGCGATGAACGGGCCCTCGCAGTCCGCGCGTGTCGGCGAGTGTCGCCGTCGTGGCGTGCATCAATTGTGGCCTGCTGCGTGCAGTGTGCTGAATGAGTGGGCTTTTGCAAGCGTGGGCTGCTCCAGGTGAGATAAAAAAGGATACCTGGAAGACTACATCAGAGGACTACATTGTGTGACCCTAAACACTCTTAAACAGAGGTTTGTGTCCATGAGCAACGCAGCATTTTTGGTCATCTAGCAATAAAAGCGCCACCTATTGGCCGATCTGCACAAAATTTTGCACACACGCTCATTGAGCCATGGAACACAATTCGCAATAGTTTCGTTGTAATCGGACTGTATTTGGTCAAGATATGCAAGACTGTCTGTTTTCACTATAATGTGCAGGAAATAGTTGTTTTATATTTTGGACGTCTTTTGCACAATCAAAATTCTTTTGATAACTTTTTATCAGAAGGTTCTACAGATGCTTCATGCAAAGTTTGGTGCAAATCGGTCAAATTGCCTAGGAGGAGTTCAAAAAAGTAAGTTTTTCATGTTTGGCGATTTCACGAATGGAAACTTAGGGCAAAAGTGGGCGTGGCCTATGTCAGAAAACTCAGCTCTATTCAGGGAATACAGGGATATAATGGTTTTGAACGTGTCATAAAAACTGTGGAACTTACAGGCAAAAACGTCTTCATCAGTTATGGCGCCACCTAGTGGAGTACATGCGCAATTTTCGATATGGAAGGTCGATGTCGTATTGTATACTTACTGTAAAAAATTCAAAGTCCTCAGCACAAGAGTTTGGCTGGAATTAATGTTTGAATGTTTAAGTGGTAATAGGCCACGCCCACATTGAGCAGTCACAACCATCTTCAAGATACCGCCTCAGGAATGGGTCTACATCATACTGAGTGAATTTGGAAGAAATCGGTCCGGCCATTCAAGAGAAATAAACTTCCCATATTTGTAGCGCCCCCTAGTGGCCAACATTCGCCAAATTAAATTGGTAGCCCCACAGTCACATGCCAACCAAGGATCTGAAGTTTGGTGTTAATAGCATTTACTTTGACAAAGATATGCAAGAGTTAGCATTTTTATAGCTAGCTACAGAAATTAGTTTGTTAATAATTAGCGCATTTTTGAAACTAATCAGAATTTTTTAATAACTTTTGATGAGCTCTATCAGAAGAGTGTACATGCCAAGTTTCACGCAGATCGGACAAAACCCCAAGGAGGCGTTCGAAAAAGTAGGTTTGCGACATTTTGCCAATTTGCGAAAAAAAACAATAGGCGGAAATGGGCGTGGCCTATACCACGAGATTCAGCACAATTCAGTGAACACGGGTCATGACCTGCTCGGGCCCTAATAAAAGATCGTTAAAGATTATAAAAATTGTCCAAATTCCACATTTATTGTAAGGCAAGATTCAAGGGCGGTGGTGGGTATGAGTGCCAGAGTGCAAGAGTCAGTGTCAGTGGGGGTGTGCATCCCAGGACTTGTTAATGATCCCAACTGCAAAAGGGAGGAAACTGTTCATGAGGCGGGAGGTTTCAGTCCTGATGGACTGCAGCCTCCTGCCAGAGGGGAGAGTGTCAAAAAGTCTGTGACCAGGATGGAAGGGTTTGGCCACAATCCTGCCTGCACACCTCAGAGCTCTGGAGCTGTGCAGGTCCTGAAGGGATGAAAGGTTGCAGCCAATCACCTTCTCAGCAGAGTGTATCATGCGCTGCAGTCTGCTCTTATCCTTAGCAGTGGCAGCAGCGTACCAGACGATGATGGAGGTGAGGATGGACTTCATGATGGCAGTGTAGAAGTGCACCATCATTGCCTTTGGCAGTTGTAGTAGTTGAAGTAGTAGTAGTAGCAGAACTACTAGTTGAACGTATGCTGAACCAGTCGCAGAACAAAAGTTAAAAATGTTCCCATGATAATGAATTTAGCAGAAAAAGCTGGATGAAAAGCTAAAAAGTACAAGGCTGAATGGTCTTAAAAAGCTGAAGATTTGGCAAGCCAAACGGTTTCTCTAGCTGATTATTTGAAAAAGCCTAAAAGCTGAAAAGTTATAGGCTGAAAGAGCTTAAACAGATGAACAGTTTCTCTGGCTGCACATACGCTGGAGCAGTAGCAGAGCCTTAAGAATGAATGGGAAAAAGCCTTCCAAACTCCTGCGATTTTTTTATTGGCAAAATATTTATATATGGAGTAACAGGAGACATTGCTGAACTCTGTGATGTTTTTTTTTTTATTTCTGTAGAGTGAAAAATGAGGGCGCCAGAGCGAGAGACAAAACAGAAATTTAGGCTCAAAATTAACATTGCGGCTTATGGGGGAGTTGCTGGAGTGCTTGTTGCTCTAGGGCTTCTACAGCCTAAAGTGTAAGTCCTACATCTGAAATAAGACCATCAACTGACAGCCAACAAGATTTCCTACATTTCTATGTACATATTGTCTATGTAGAGTAAAAGATGTGGATCCAAATAAAGCTGATGATCATTTTTTCTCCAGTTTTTCCAGCTGCTCTCCACTCTAGCGATGATGTCACGCACTCTAGCTCACACAATACACACATTATAAACTCAGAAGTTGAGGTAAAATCTTTAAAACTAAGACTGTGATGATTTCAAAATGATTGAATGATTATTTTAAGTGATGATTTAAAAAGATTTTAAAAAACTGAATATATGCCCAATAGTTCAAGGTCTTCTGAGTCTTTAAAAGTTGGAATGGTGTCTTCAGCTCAAAGTATGAGGGACAAGAAGAGGTTGAAAGTCGATGAGTTTTGAAGAGGATTTGAAGATTTTCCCATTTACTTCCATATTAATTTTATTTTTGAAAAAGCTAAATATCTGAAAAAGCTGAAAAGTTAAAAAGCTGAAAAGTACAAGGCTGAAAGAGCTTAAAAAGCTGAATGCATGCTGAGTAGTAGCAGAATGAAATTTGAAATATTCCCCATAAGGATGAATGGGAAAAATCTTGCAGAAAAAGCTGAATATTTAAAAAAGTATAGAAGATAGAAAAAACAAAAATAGACGCCATCATGTCCTTAAAAAGCTGAACATTTTGATAGTTGAATGGTTTTTATATCTTAAAATTTGTAGGAGTAGAAGCGAGCCAAAAAACATACAGAAGAATAATAAATTCCTGAAGAACAATAGTGTGAATGCTTGTTAGCATTCACACTAATAAGGAGTTTGCCCCTCCGCAACACGCCACCTTTTTTTGTTCACACTGAACCAAGCAGCCCTGGCATAAAATCGCTCCAGTGTGTCACCTCATACAGCATGCCACCGTTGCAGAACCAAAAGAGATAACATTGAGATATGTGTGTGTGTTTTTAATGCGTTTCCCCCAGTTTCCACCTGTTAATCTCGACATGTATCCAAAGTTATTAATAGTCATATGGATGTAGTTATAGTGTGTTGTGACTGAGATCCTGACCCACCATGCATTATGGAAAGTAACAAAGTTATGTTTTTTGCTCTAAATTACATAATTACATAATCACCATCAGTAAACTGCGGATTCTGACTGGCTCTCTTACTTGCAGGGAGGGATTCTGTACTCCGCTACTATCTGTGCTCCACTAGTAGATCAGAGGCAGTACATAACTGCCCCCCATGCCACTTCTGTAAAGTTCACACAGACAGTGAAGCAGAATATCTGCATAAGATTCTCCCCTTGAATGGGCAGTATGAATGGGACTCCTCTCTCTTCTCTGAAATGTCTGTGTAGAGTGGACAGACAGGCTGCCGCCACTCAGCCTGTCAGCTCTACCGAACAAGCCCAGGGAGACGCTGCAACCGTGACGGCCAGTCTTGGTGCTGTGTTTACTGGGGTAACAATGGTTCACTGTCCAGTGGATCAACTGCACCACTGGCTGTTTGTTGTGAACAACCACGAGAAAAGCACAAGCACAGTGCACTGACACCAGACAACCACGGAGCATGCAGTTATGAAATAATAAAGTGATCAAGTGCTTGTTCTCAGCTGTCCTCCTGTGTCCACACTGCTGTACACTGCTGTACAACCAGAGAGAGGGAGGGAACTCAGTGAGCCTCAATGAATTTACTGTTTCACCAGACTACAGAAGAGACAACAGTTAGTTATCTAACGTGCTATTTCCTCACTCTATGTTCAGTGTGGTGTTAATGGGCTAACGGTGTGTTTAATGAGGGGAGGATATATAGAAATTAATTAAAAACTAATAGTGATCAATTAAATATGTTTAGCTTTTCATGAAAAAATATATTGATGAGAATTCAGTACAATATGTTTAATATAATATCGGTAGAGACTTGGCTTGGAGACCGGAGAGTGGCCGGTTCAAGTCCAGCTACAGACCACAATATGGAAGTGGACTGGTAGCTGAAGAGGTCCCAGTTCACTTCCTGGGTTACTGCTGAGGTGCCCTTGAGCAAGGTAACGAAACCCCCATGTGCCTGACATGGCAGGCCGCTGCTCCTAGTTTGCTGTGTGTGTGTGTGTGTGTGTGTGTGTGTGTACTTACAATATGCAGCTACATATGGGTTAAATGCAGAGGACTAATTTTTTGGTGTGTTTGCATGTTGCATGTAAAGATAACTGACAAAATAAAGAGTCTCCTCTCTGGACAGATAGCTTAACTTGTTGCTAAGGTAACTGCTAATCAGCAACCTCCCAAAGAAGACCGTTGGACAGGGCCAAGGAAGGCTAAATTCTGGAGCCAGATTCTGGTCAGCATTAATAGAGGAGCAATAGAAATCATCCTGATTGGAGACATTGCAAAGTGACATTGTTCATCACGTCCCAGGACAGGAAGGCTCTACAGCGGGTGATTTAAACCACCAGAACATCACTGGTACCATCCACAGAGCATCAGTGACACCAGTGAAGTGAGATCTCTGCTCAGAGCCCAAAGATACTAAAAGACAACACCCACCCAGCCACAGTCTGTTCACCCTGCTGCCATCTGACAACAGATACAGAAGTATTTGCTGCTCTACCACCAGACTGCAGAGCAGCTTCACTCTCCTGGCTGTTAGACTCATCAATTCATCAAAACTCCATTTTCTAAAAAAAAGATGTAGCACAGAGGAATCAGACATAGTTTAGTTATTTTAAACTAATTCACCTTGTAGCCTTGTTATCAGTTCATTGGAGTACAGAAGTGTATTAACTTGATAGCAATAAAGTCAGCTGTTGTGCAACATCAGATGTGGATGAAGGCTCAGATTAATTTGTAGATTGTGCAGTTGTTGATATGAATCACCTGTATACATCCAATAGAGGGTTCACCGTCAGGCACTGGCATTATTTTATGTTCTGCATCACTAATAAGTGGAGCCAAATTGTAATCAACAGCTTTTGTAGAACTGCCAGCTGGGCCACATTACAGTGCACACTTGTGCCTTCAATCAGGAGAATTAATGTGGTCAGCCCTGTAGGTCATTTATTATAATCCCATTCAAATAAATCTTTTCAGACGCAGTGTTTTAGAGGGTCCGTGGAGCCCATTTCTCTAGTGTTCCCCAGCTCATTGTTAACGGGCTCTTTTGTAGCCAAACAATTAGCCACGGTCTGCATTCTCCCAGTGCATCCCTCATCATTAAGCCCAAACAGCTTGTAGAAACTCACTTTATGACAGTCTCCTGCCTTCACCATTGTTTGCGGCTCATAGTTCCTTGTTATTCCTTGCAGTGGCGAGGTCAGCAGTTCAGGTTTTTGGGGGCTTTTTCCCAGAAGGTAGAATGCATTGCTTCACACTGACTGGCCATCTCTGCATTAGCATTAGATTCTGGTTCCTTTATCTTTGTACTACATCTATATATTAAGGTTCCAAAATTGAAAGAGAGGGTTGTGGTTGCAAGATCACAAGCACAAAGAATGCTGTTGAGTTTGAGATGTTACATTCTTGCTGGTATTAAGTAATATCCTCACCCCAGGCTGACGCCAAGGCCATGCTCAAAATCAATTATATAAGTTAATTTATCACATGCAATCATATTAGGTAAAATCAGTTAATGTTATAACAAATGTGCACTAACAATGTAATGAATGTCTATTAATAATAATATTAAAACAGGAGTCTCTTTTCATACTGCTTGTTGTTTACTTTGTACATTACATTAAGGGTAACATGTAGGTATTCATGTTATATTATTCAAATATTCATGAACAAACAGTTCATAACTAATACATTAATGAATAAATTTAAATAAATTTAAATGCATAATGATAAGCAGATGTGGAATGCAACTTTGTACGTTTACTCATGTACAGTAATAAGCATATTTAAGGTACTTACCATTTTATGCAACTTTATGTTTTTACTCCACTGCATGTTAGAGGTAAATATTCTAATGTCTTTCTCCCCCTTCCTGTCCAGTGAAACCCTTGTATGTCCAGATGTTTGTAATGTTGAATGTTTGTGACACAAACCATTTTACTGCAACATGAGTACTTTTACTTTAAGTACTTTAAATAAATTGTGTTTATTTCAAAGTGCAGTATAGTACTTTTACTGAGGTAAAGGATCGCAATACATGTAAATATTATATTTATGTATATTTAATGACAGAATTACAGATGTGGGTCTGGCTTTCCTTTGCCGTTGTTGCTGAAGTCGTCTGCTGTGTTGGCTGCAGTGGACTGTGTGACTGTGCGCAGCAGCGTTTTTTCATCAGATGGCTACACTATACTGTCTTTACCTTCGTTTATATCATGCAAAAGTCGTCCCCTTGTATTCACTCAATGCCAGCAAAAGTTTATGAATACTTTAATTCACTTTAAATTGATTTAAACTGAAAATGCAGTGATGAGCTTCCAATTCATCCACCAAAACAAAATGCTGTCTGACACTGTGGGGCAAGATGGGTCAGTGAGCATCCCTGGTCAGCCGGCTTGCTGACAGCCCCCACCAGCACTGTGGAGCTTCTCAACTCCAAAACACCCCTAGCATATTTACACTTCACCATTAATATTTGTAAAACTGTCTGTATTCGGAATCTACCAAATTGATTTCTCGCATAAAAAATTTGCAGATATGAATTTTGTGATAATAACATACTGTTAAAAACTCATTGTTGTTGGCCTCTTGTTCAGCAGCTTTCATTCTCATTTCAATGCTGAAATTAATCCTGGGATATCTGTGCTGCCAAGTTACCAACTGATGTATCCTCTGGAGAATGGGCGTGTCAGGAACACTTATGTTCACTTAACTGTCCTGGCAAGATGCAAATTGTGTATTGGGACGTGTATTGGGACTCAACTCAACTCAACTCAAACTTTATTTATAAAGCACATTTAAAACAACCGGGGTTGACCAAAGTGCTGTACAGATATCACAGTTGCAGGAAATAAGGTAAAAACTAAAAAGCTAAAATACATAAACACACAATGCAATAAAATAGAATGAAAATAAAATAGAATAAAATAAGTTAAAATTTAAATAAAAATGTAAATAAAATTCTTTTTGCCAGATGTCCACTTAGACTTGATTAAAAGCCAGGGAGAAGAAGTGTGTTTTTAGGGAAGATTTAAAAACCTCAAAAGATCCTGCAGATCGAATGTGCCAGGGCAGGTTATTCCAGAGCCTCGGTGCCGCTGCCACAAAGGCACGGTCACCTTTGGTTTTGAGTCTGGTTTTAGGCGTGGCCAGTAGCAGCTGATTGGAGGATCTCAGTGTTCTGGCAGGGGCATGGATTTGGAGGAGCTCAGTCAGATACTGGGGGGCTAGGCCATTAAGAGCTTTAAAAACAAACAATAAAATTTTAAAATATATTCTAAAAGCAACCGGGAGCCAGTGCAGCGAAGCTAGGACGGGTGATATATGGTCACGTTTACGTGTGCCAGTAAGGAGACGGGCAGCTGCATTTTGTACCAGCTGCAGGTGGTGCAAAAGTGAGTGGTCCAGGCCAACATATAATGAATTACAGTAATCCAATCTCGTATTGATAAAAGCATGGATTACTGTCTCCAGATCTCTGCGTGGCAGGTACCCTTTTACTTTTGATAGAATTCTTAGCTGGTAAAAGCTGTTTTTTACGACCGAGCTAACCTGGCGATCGAATTTCAACCTGTCATCAAGTATTACACCAAGATTTTTTACTGATGACCGAATGTTAGGTGTAAGGGGGCCCAGAAAGCCAGCAGGAAAGTCTGCTGGACCACAACCAAACATTATGATTTCGGTCTTGCTTTCGTTCAGGTTCAGAAAATTTGAGGTCATCCAAGATTTAACATCATTTAGGCAGTCAAACAATGACTGTGCGGGGTTGTTGGATTTTGATGTCAAAGGAAAATAAATCTGGACATCATCAGCATAACAATGAAAAGAAAGATTATGGTTCTTGAAAATTGACCCTAATGGTAACATATACAGAAGAAAAAGAATAGGTCCGAGAATGGAGCCTTGGGGGACCCCAGAAGTGAGAGGGGCTGAGGATGAGGTGAATTCACCTAGCTGCACAGAAAAGCTCCGATCAGTCAAGTAGGGACAGTACTTGGGCCACAATGATGACATTTCACAAGAACAAAATAACAGAATAAGAGAAAGGCCCTGAATCAGTAGATGGCTTGATAATCACCTCTGTAGGAGTCATGAGAAAATTAAAAAGGCTGATATTTATTTTGTGTATGTTTGTTTTTTATGTTATCTGCCAGTAGCAGGTCAAGGCTACTGTGTTTGTTGCAAAGTGACTTTCATATACTCCTCTTGCATTTTTACATGTTTCACATAACTTTACCTCTATTGCAGGTTACAGTTCCAAATGTTGGATATGTTTATTTCTTTCCACCAGTCCACTGCCTGTTTGCTTGGGGCAGGTCAACAGCTCAGTGAGCTCAATGAATCTGTGTCATCTGTTTGTCTTGTGATGCCCAACAAAAACGCACATCATCATGAACAGAAAATATGATGACTGCTAGATCTAGGGCAAATCCACAAAAGTAATCAGTTTCTGTACTCATACTTGCAATTCTACACAATTATAAAGATTCCTAAAATGAAGTTATGGACAACTCAGGCTTTAGACCCAGTCTGACTTAAAATCAAAAATAGTCTGTCAAGATGAACATTTGAGCACTGGTTCAGAAAAGATCTCTGTCCATACTAATGTGTCTGAAAACGCATGACATGATGATTCAGGTACACATTATTCTTTTCCATTAATGTATCATCAATGTCCCTTTGTGTTTTTTTAAATAAAAACATAAAATCCATTTAATCCACTTTCAATTCACATTTTCTAATTATGCCACATACATAACTTCGTTACGTTAAATAGGGAGTTTCTGGATACCTTCAGTTTTCCAAAAGGTCTGTTTTCAGTGAATGTCGTTCCTTTAACAAATACTGTATGTGGGAGAAGCCCAGATGAACATGGGAAACTTGAACATAAATTGCACATAGAATCCAGGCTTTACTCTACTCATAACTACCACGTGTATTTAATTCCCCTTCGATTCTCAGAAAAACGTTATCCTCAGTTGTCTTCATATCGTAATGCCTCTGCACACTGCAATACGTTGAATACAGCATACTGTATGTCTGTATGGAAATGTGAGTGTTAATTCTGATTACTGATGGGTTTGATCTCATCCAGAGTATTGACTGAGTGCTCCTCAAAGCCAAGGAAGAGACTTACTATTGGCATGCCGATAAAGTGCCTCTGTCTTTTTCTGACTTCTCTCATCCACACCAATACATCTTCCCATTTCATTTGTAGAGCTGGCATCACTCTGCAAAAGATTCTGCAATTAAAATGTATCGAGCCTGTGTCGCTGTCAGCACAACTTGTCATTTCTACTTGAGTGCTGTTTGAATTAAGGGAGTGAAGGAGAATTAATCTTGGGTATGGCATATTGGAGCTTTGCTTTGTGCATACATATGAGAGACAGCATCAGAACATGAGTGAGCAGTGAACGATGTGCAGGTTTGGGCTGGACTACAACTAATAAATTCCTATTGAACAAAGCTTCTGTGTATTTTTTTATGCATTAACTCCATTGGACTCCTAAAACAACAAGTTATATCACCAAAACACCAAAACAACATGACTATCAGTCTATAAGTCTATCAGCAACAAGCACACTAGCACACTAGGCCTTCATTGTATAGTCACAGCTTGGTTAGGTTTGAGCAAGAAAATGACTTGGTTAGGTTGAGAAAAATATTGTGGTTTGGGTTTAAATCACTACATTACTTATGTAACTTCAGTTACAAAATGTATCTATGTTATTATAACTTTAATTACGTTATGTATGTGATGTCACATAACTACGTTATTAAGTCAAAAGAGCTCACAGTTGATTTCACATTTGACATGGACAGTGGTCTCCTGAATGAAAGTCCTGTGCTTGTTTAACCTGACCAATCATCTCGACTTCCTCCCTATATGGCGAGGAACATACTCTGTGGGATCACCCTGAAGTGTACACCTCCTGAATGGGGTGAACACAAACACTGGCTAGCTGGTACAACTGGAGCCAAAAAAAGATAACTGTACAATGCTGGATACCACCTCACACTCTCTCATTGAAACACTAGGTGAAACTGCTATTTTAAAATTGTAATTTCTTGAACTTGCATCTGCCAGGATTAATAGAGCCAAACCCAATACTTTACAAATGTGAAAAAATTGATTTACCACTGTGAATTAATTGCTGCTTACGTAGTGCAAATGGTGTAAATGCTTTTTGTTACCATCTGCTTAACTACATATTCTACCAGACAGTTGGTTGCTGTTCTAAGTGAATATATATTTTCAGAACATAAGAAACATTGACTGAACAGCAGAACATTTCACAAATCTCAGGGAGACCATTCAAAACCATTAATAATATAATCTTTACTCAACATCATAATATACATATAATCTTTAAGTCATTTTTCTAAAAGAAATTGAAAAATTAAGACACATGAACCCTAACATAGCTCAGACTGCAAAGTTTGAAGGTCTTTTAATGGATTATACCAACAAATAAAACAGTACATTAGAAAAATATCATAATTCTGGTTATCAGCATGCTGCAAATGTGTTGTAAGTCTATATTTTAGAGTCAATATTCCTTACGTCATTCAAAACCATGAGTTCAGGAATAAAATTGTAAAACCCTCTTTAAAAACGTAATGGTACAATACTATCCACATCATTTACTGAACATGTATGCTTATTTAAGCAGAACCATTAGGATTTACATTTTCTTGCAAAGAAAGAAAATGTCAGATTTGTTACCTGTGTTATGCAACAGTTTCTAAAAATGGCCTTGAATCTACTCATCTGTGTCTGTTTCATCTGCAGCAGATGCTGAAAATAATTATTTCTGTGTTTAATTATAACCATTAAACATTTGCTATGATGATCTTTATTATTAACAGTTATGTACACTACATTTATCTGGCACTTATTCACCTGTGAAGGCATTTCATTTGAGAAAATTAAAGATTTTTGATAACCAGTAAACCCAATAAAATTTCTGTTACATAAGCTAACAGGGGCCATTGTCCTTAAAATGCAGTTTCTTACCAACTCCAATCAATCAACGGGCATCATTTCCCCTCCTACACGTTGCCTCTGAAGTTAAACATGTAATGTTAGCAGAATAAATTGCATTATGTTTTGAGATACTATCGACTCTTAAGTCTCTACATTTTTAATTTCGTTTGTGTTGACACAGATTGCTATCTGCTATCACTTGTCTCTTATCGGAGTGATGAAATGGAATTTCAGTGCTGGATATAAAGGTGATTCTCCAGGAGCCAATCTGTCATAGTCTGGAGATGCCTTATCTGTCATCAGCTGGGACTTTATTCATGTTTAACTGCTTTCACCCATGCTTAGATTTATGGCTGTTTTGCCCATGCACAAATCCACCTGCTAACCTGCAGCCCTGATTGTGTTGTTGATCCTGGAGGTACCCCACATTAAAGAAACATGGGGTTTGCAGGAAGCAAAAAACCCAACAAGGCGGCTTCATTTGTGTGTTGTATGTATTACAGGGCAGGACATCCAGTTTGAGTGATAAGTAATAATATGTTGGAAGGCATATTAGATGCCAAAACACTGCATACAGGTTTATAATAGACAGGATTTTACAATTCATGGTGACAGTCATTAATTTATAACATTCCACGGGAACTTTAATATAACCAGTAGAATGATAGATACCGCTTTATTTAACAAAATGGATACAGTGATGACTGTTGTGTGTCAGACAGAGAGGAGGTCAGGGTGAGTAGATGGGTCATCAAAAGGTTGGACTTCAACATGGCAGACTGCAGTTTTTTTCCTGATTCTTACCAACAATCACAATTGGTTTATTTTCATTGTGATCTCAACTAGGAGAGCATCCCAATCACCTGAATACATTTTGGTATTACAATCATTACATAGTAAATCTCTGCAAAACCACAGAGAAGCTAAAACTTTACATTACTTTATGTTGCTACTTTACATTTGTTTAAGTTCAACTTGATATATCTCTTGTCACAATGTTGTGCTTACACACAAAAACCACTTGGTTAGGATTAGGAAAACATCATGTTTTGGCCAACATAAACACAGCTAGAGATGTCCCAAGGGCTCATTAAAAATCAGGTTTTTGTGGCTACAAACATGTCTCCGAAAAAATACCCTGTGGTGTCACGCCTACAAATGTTGAAACGCAGACGCGACCCAAGTCAGGTAATAAAAATGTAAGGTGAACGTAATATGACAAAGACAAACATTCACCAATATGAACATATCTATGATATCAACTGATATAATTTTATCCTGGAGACTGGCCTGGGGAAAGATGGTCATGGCATATAAACTTTGGTTAAGGCAGCTAAAAGGGTACTCTGGTTTTATTCAGTATTTCTCTTCTAGTCAGCAAATCCCATGTTCAGACCCAAACCAACAATGATACATAAATATGATGACTTAAATCTACAGTGGCTTTAAATTAGTAATACTAGTCCAGTCGGTATTACTGGGTTTGGGTAGTTATTAAGGACTGACAAACACGGACAGGGTAGGAAATACACAAAGGTTAGCATATTTTTATATTAGACTTGCCCAATATATGTCTCGGTCTACTCATGAAAGTCAGTAGGATTACACCGACATCCACAAATTGCATTGAAATCAAACGTAGTCCCATAATGTAGGGACCCTAGGCTGAAATTATCACTGCATAGAATGACACATTTAATATTTTCGCATGTTGCTGACTTGCTGTGCACTCCCTTTTAACAACCAACTCAGTGAGGAGAGTTTTTATTTGTAAAGCATTAATTAAATGTAAATCTAAAAGCGATTAGAAAAGCAATGAAATACATAAGAAACCATTTGGCTGCTGGAATACCCTTCTTCTTGCCTGTTTTCCTTCAGAAAACTCTTCATGCAGAGTGGACTGTGCCCCCACATCCACGTTGTTTTAACACCATGGACTGTTGGCCTCCACTAAAAAGACGCCTCAGGGCTCTCACAGAGGAGATCAGCAAAAGTCATTGGAATATCTTCCGAACCAGAAGTTACAGATCTTTCACAGAGACAGTGTAATGTTCCCACACAGGCTACTTTTTCTTTTACTTTTGTTTGAAAACAAACCGCACGTGCACATAGCAAGTTGCCTGAGTCATGGAGAAAGAAATGACTGTGGTCAGCCTGGAAAGCAGGGTTTGATAGCATGTGTACCCAGTGCAAAACAAATGGGACATAACAGATAAGCATAGGCCATTGACGTCAGTGAATGCCATCTTATTTGATGATAGGCTAATAGCACTCAACTAGGCGAGCATTAGCCCAATACCAATGTGATGCAGGTAAATTGGTGCATCCCGAACGTATACTAAATCAGCGCTTCCCTCATTGTTCATATGAAGCCATTTACTGCACTGAAAATAATGTGTGCAGTCAGTTTCCATGGGATTAACTAAAAGAAAGGCATAAGAAAAGACATAGATAAGCATTTTCAGTTAAAGCTGTGAAGTCAGATAAAATGAAACAGGTCCTCAGGACAGGTGAGACCAATGTGTGACGGAGCTGAAGCTACAGCATGTAAAATCAGAAGGGGCTGAAAATAATACAGACCTTTGATTTTAGTTTTGCTGCCTTTGTGGCATGACCTGAGCTGCAGATAAGTTTAAACATGACAAATCCAACAGTGACGCCTAATTTCATACTAAAGTGCGGACACAAAGCTGCCCAGACTGCTGATAGAGCAGTGCAGTTTGGCCAAAGGAGAAAAAATGAAAAAGGGAAGAAACATTTGAGATTAATAGCCTGTCAGTACAAGTGGAAACTAATAACATGGATCAGTGAAATCAGGAGTTAGTGGTTTGTGTTTCATTGTGGGATTAATATGTTTGAGGGAGCAGACCAAATGTTTGGGAATAGTCTCTCTGAGGCTGTAGGGCCTTGAGGATTTTAGCCACAAATTGAAAAAGCCATCAGTAATCGATCACTGGTTGGCATGTTTCATCCAAACAAACAAAGCTACTTGAAGCATGGATGTACATATTTACATAGATTATAAGAGCTGGTTCTCACTTTGCCAATGTGAGATTTACCTTTGCAGCAAAGTTTTACTTTTTCTTTTTAGTATACCTTAATACAATATAATACTTATATGTATTTTTGAAAGTGTGTTTGATAACTGTAGCATTTTCTCCCCTCTATACTGACTGTGAATTTATTATTTATTATCATTATAGAATGAATACATTGTATGATATGGGGGATGAAATCCACAGTCGGCATTCTGTGCAAAAAATGCTTTGTGGAAGTCACCTGAAGCCTTTATGAAAAAACAGCAGGCTGAATTTAGACAAAGGTGGTAGATTACAAAATGAGTCTTTTTTGCATGGCTGGATAAGCGCCAGGGGGCTCATGGCATCTGCTGATCTCCTATTCTTTTACTCTGTGGGTTAGTGCACAGTCCAGTGCAAATACTGCAGTTGAATGTACAAGGCAGAGTCCTGCACGGGTTCGGCACCAGACGGGTGACCCGCACAATTTGGATGACACGGGTGAAAAATAATGTACTGTGTCGAAAAGGGTGCGGATCGGGTCGGACGCCTGGAGAGCGCGGGTCGGGTTTTGCGATTCTCAAGCGTCATGTGCAAAAAAAAAAAATCATTATTAGTGACACATCTACAAAAATATGCCTGCATTTCAAAATGATAAGCATTTATATTTCATATGAGCTTATTCATGCGTGCTCGCGCCCTCCCAGAACTCCCACTCCCCACACTAGCTTACTTTCATTTTGTGTGTCTAATTTTCCTTCAGGTGCGGGTTGGGCGTCAGTATCAATTTATAGCGGAGCGGAATGTAATTTGTGCTACTGTCGGAAAACGGGTCAGATGCGGTTTTAAGTATGGCGGGTATGGGCGGGTACGGGTTTGCAAAATATGACTCGGGCACAAGGCATCTTAACTATACTTTTCTTGAAGTCCCAAAGACCACCAGTACTACCTGGCCCCAGGTTTGCCATCTATTATTTATCTTGTGGTAAATTGATTAATGCATTGTTCTTTAGTGATATGTACATTCGTAATTGGGTAAATTGAAAGCTCCTGATATGTTGATTGACAGCAAGACCTATTTAAACTAAAGCTTTAGATGTGCACTCTGCTTTCATCTGTCAGAGTCAGATGATTCTTCATAGGCAGCCATTGGTGGTTGTAATATGTGATAATGTGTGGTATTACATATATGAAGAGTTATGTGCAATTTGCTGTCTGAGACCCTGGCAATGTGGGTCTCTGCGTTCAAGGCTACAGAGGCATGGTAACTGGTGAATTATGGTGCGAAGATATGTGTGAATTATGGGATGCTGAAATGGCTTTGCCTCAATGGTGATTAGGTTTTTAAAGGAGCAATCACAAGGTTATCCATGTCAAAAGCAAGTGGTGAAAAATGTTGTGCAACATGGTAATGCCAAGCTTAATACAATGCAATGGCATGGCATCATAATTGTGTAAGTGTGTTAGCCTGGATGAACACTGCTTTGATTGATCACTACATGATTGAATGGAGCATGCTGCAACATACATTTAAAAAAAGAAACAGCTGGTTATGAGAAATCTTGACCTATACTTTTTTGCATTAAAGTCAGCTGCAATAAGCAAACAGTTACAAAAGAAAAGTAGAGAGGGGTAAAATTACATTTGATCTGATGTAACTGCTTCAAAAGCATTGGAATTCCATTATTTATACTACACCTTGATTCAAAGATTTCAAAAGAATTAGTAAGCAGCTCTTAGTTCTGGTAGCCATCTCTGTGTGGGTCAAGAATGAAGACACACTTTGTTCAGAGAATTAAAATTCTAAAATATTGGGTGCTTTATTACTGCAATAACATCAAAGCTTAACTCTCAAAAGTGAAAGAGAATTACATGGAGGGGGTTTGAAATAAGATAAAATAAGTTAAGGTGTACCTTTATTCACCCGTAGGAGAAATTTAATTTGGCACAGCAGCAAGGGAACAAACAATATATTATATGTAAGCAATATATTCATTGACTATAAGTGGTGTACACTCAAAAAAAATGACACGTTGACTTTAATTAAATATATTTTGTCAGCAGGTTCCACGAAATTGTATTAAGTTTATTACAATTAAATATATAAAGTCAATCTAACTTAATCAAATAGCCAAATAAAAACAATAACTTCTGAACAACAAGAGCTATTTCAGCTTGCCATAATTGAATCAGTCACATTATATGAACTTAAAAATATATTTGCATCCTACATATTTTACATTTGCCCTTTCAACATACATCTTATATGTACAAATAAAATATTACATTTAAGTTCAAGTAATAACATTATACTTTCATCCAATCAATTTTTTAATTAGTTTGACATAATTCTAGTTTGTCAATAGTTTCCACACAAATGAATTTGGTACACCCAACATATGTTTGTTAATTCCTTTATTCACCAACACATTTAACATTAGCATGTTGGTGCACTCAGTCCAAAAACATTATATTGACATTTTTGGCAGTGTAACGCATATAATTATAATTGCAACTATTACACATACAATTAGTTGACTGACAGAACATCTCTTGTCCCAGTTTTTTAAGGGATAGTTCAGGTTTCTTGAAGTAGGGTTGATGATGTACTCATGCATAGTCACTGTATTATCTGCAATAGACTGCAGTCAGCACGCTCCCAGTTTGTAGAACCGGCATGGAAGCCACACTTTGAATTAATATTGACAGAGTCAGCAGAAAAACATACTGTAGCCGCGTCAAATAAGGCCCACCTTAAAAAAAATTCATTGTAAGTGTTTGCTAAATTTTGAATATTTTCAGCAGTTTACCATGTCGTCAGACAGCCCTTTCCTTTGGCACTATGTTCTCTCAACCCACATCCCTACACATAGGCGCAACAGAGCAGCCACTGTGCTGCGCCTAGGAGTGTAACGGTATGAAAATTTAACCTCACGGTTATTGTGACCAAAATTATCCCGGTTTTCGGTATTATCGCGGTATTTTTAAAAGTGTGTTCAATATGTTCAGTAGGGTTGGGCGGTATGAGCAAAATCTTTCCCTGTAAATTCAATTAATGACTTAAAATAACCGTACTGTCGCATTTGATCATTTTCCTCTTATTTTTATTTGCTCACAGCAGCATAACATTATTTTAAAGAAAATATAATATAATAAATAATAAACCACAAAGAATGTGCAAATAATTTTGAACTGTAAACACTGAACTCCAGCTTTAACATCAGCATTACATACCTCGGGTCAAGGGTGCTGAGTAATTCTCTGAACCCTGGCTTTTCAACGGTATAAATTGGGACCATGTCTTTGCATATGTGCGTTGTGATGGCCTCCGTTATCTCCCTCCATCAACGTGATTTTTTGTCAAGCTCTTTTGGATGAGAGGAGCTGCTGCAACTTTTGTTTTTGATGCCGCGGGTGCGCCACGCATCTTTTGGCTTTCATAATACTGCGTCGCATGTTTTAACTTTAAGTGGTGGAAGAGGTTACTGGTGTTTCCACCTCCAGCAGCAACAGTCGCGTGACACTCTTTGCAGAGTATCACTTTTTGTTCATTGTCTGATCTTTTAAAACCGAAAAAGTTCCACACAACAGACGTAGTGCCCTTTTTCGGAACAAGTTCCTCCTCCTTTTCGTCATGATTGTTATCACTCCGGCAGGTAAAGCTGTTTCTTCACTTTCTGCTTTCAACATTGGCCTTTCAATTCACTTCTCAATTCTTGTAGCTTGGAACTTAGTTTTACCACAAGACTACTTTTCACTTTATACAGTTTTGGTTCAAAATAGAATTGTGCCTATTCTGAAGAAAGATCTTCTGAAGCACTTCAAAGAAGGCTTTCAGTTCTTGAGGATAACTGAGGTTCAGTGCATATTACACCCATCAAGAGTGCACATGCAGTGGCAATGTCTCCCAAGTCATGTAGAACTTCAACATCCTCGATCACAATTCCCACATCAGCCGGAGGAGTGGTGGCATCATCTCCCTCAACAGTGATGCTGTAGATGCCATGGAGAATTTGTTCAACCTCCCCCTGAGTAGTGTAATGGGTGTGGTTTGGACCCAATAGCAGCACAAAGACAGGTAGGTATTGTTGGTAATTATTAATTAATTAGTAATTAATTAACTTTATTGGCACATGTGCAGGAAACAATGGCAGTGGGCAAAACAGTCTGTCTTCTGGCT
The DNA here is from genome assembly GCA_039737535.1 of Lagodon rhomboides. Taxonomy (NCBI): domain Eukaryota; kingdom Metazoa; phylum Chordata; class Actinopteri; order Spariformes; family Sparidae; genus Lagodon; species Lagodon rhomboides. The sequence continues at coordinate 2,901,191 of CM077788.1, read as the reverse complement.
GCTGCCCTTTAACAGTCTCTGGTCGAACCAAATCAGGACACTGGTGAGTAATGCCATGAAACTCTGTCTTGTGCTCCCTCAGTGAAGGAATAATCAGATTCACAGAACTGCAGGAAGCTGCAGAGGAGAGTAAAGTAACACTCACTCTGTAGATCTGAATCAGGTAATCACCGGATAGCCAAGGAAGCAGACAGGCAGAACCCAGAAAGGTACAGGCGAGGATCGTGGTCGGGGACGGATCCCTCCTCTGTGTGCTGGCGGGCGGAGTTGTTGACCTGGGAAGAGCTGGAAGACGAGGAGCCAGAAGCCGTTCCCCTTGTCCCCGCCGTCTCTCTTGGTGTCTAGCTTGAATACGTCTGTCCACACGGGAAGCCAGCTCGATGATCTCGTCGAGAGAGGCAGGAAGGTCGTAGGACACCAGCTCGTAGGACACCAGCTCGATACGTTCTGGGTCGACCAAAATTCTGATTGCCGTGTTAATTTCATACAGTCTATGGTTAATTTCATCAGGAGGAAAGTACCAAGTGCTAATGGGGGTGTTTTCAGAGCACCCCTGTTTCACAAGTAACAGCCTGTCTTCAGAGAACACCCCCCTTGTTATCACTATTTTGGATTAACCCAACCCACTAGAGACAGGTGGACTGCAGAACGTCCACGTTATTGAATGTCGGATGGTTTGCTGAATATTAATTTTAAGTAATTTTTTATAAGTTGAATGCAAAGTATGTGGCGGTATTTGTAAGGAGTCAAGAGATCTTTGAAACTAAATAATAAATAAAATCGGCCTCAGTAAACTGGACCCTGTCTGACTGTCACTCGCGGGGACGAAGGATGTCTTCCGGGGGAAAGTTCACTGAAGTCTCGGTCTGGAGGGCTGACCGTCGTGGTGATTTATTTTCATCACAAACACTTGGTGAGTTAAAGTTTTTTGCTGGTGACAGACGCTGTTTTTCGGGCAGAAATGTGATGAGGAGTCGGTCAGACAGGCGGGAGGACAGACGCTTCTCCAAGTAGCCTATATCTGCGTTTTTTTTCCCTCATATAAGTTGCCAAAGACAGTTACAGTTACTAGTAGTGTTTTTTGCCTAATGCGAAATTGCGCCGTGCCCACTGTTTGTCTCAGATCATTTTCCCTGAATTGCCTTTTGTGTTCAATTGCCTTCTTGTGCTGATATCAGTATATTTTCGGTAATCATGGGCTATTATATTGCGCAGAGCAGCAGTCAGAGTCGACTTTTACCCCCTCGATTAGTCGATTTTTAGTCGAAATTTCAGGGTTTCAGTCGACCAAGAATTTCTTTGGTTGATTACTGCCCTACCTGGTTCCACTCGCTCCTCCAAGCCTGAATGCGGAAGTCAATGGCGTAGTCAGTCACAGAGCAAGATCCCTGTCCAAGACCCAGGAGACCTCTGGAAGCATCGGGCCCTCTGGATGCTACACCGAACACCTTGCAGAGTTCGGTGGTGAAGGCTTCAATGCCTTCACCACCGAACTCAGCAGGCTGGCGTGTGGCGTTCCAACTCAGCTGTTCCCCACAGTCGAGCGCGGCCTGTCAGGTTATTAATTATGAAAGCCACCTTAGCTTCCTCAGTGGTGAAGGTGTAGGGCTGCAGAGCAAAGAGGATTTAACAGTTTGTGGTGAATGGATTACAACCCTCTGGGGCCCCGGCATAGCCTTCTGGGACTCCCACTCGAGCCTCTAGGACGGGACCAGGATTTGCCGGAGCTGGGGGAGGAGGATGACTCGGAGGAGCTGGCAGAGAGATGGACTGGACGAGGGTCGCGGTGAGTTGTTGAACCTGGGCGGATAGTGTGGCTAGCGCTTGCTTTTGGTTAGCTGCTGCTAACTGAATGTTAGCCGCTGCTAACTGAATGTTAGCCATGGAGGCTAACATCGCCTCTTGGTGCTGGAGCTGGACCTCCACACGGTCTAGGCGAACCAGTGGATCTGGGCTGTGTGCTGGGTCCATTCTTTAGCCAGATTGTACTGTACTGGGGATGGAAGGCTGAGGTGATTTCCAGGAGATTGGTGAAGCAGGATAATCGAAGGCAAGCAGGGTCGGAACCAGGAGATCAAGCAGAGAAACACTGGCGAGTCTGGTGCAAGCTTCTAGAACAATCTGGCAATGAGTGAGTGAGGAGTAGGAGCTTAAATGCAGCCAGAGCAGAGCAGAGAGCACAGGTGAGTGGAGTTGGCTTGATGAGAGGGGTGTGTCTGATTGGCAGATTGAAGCAGGCTGGTGCAGAGTGGTGAGGCAGAGATGAACTGTGACAAGCAATAGGATTGGAATCCTTTACATGGGAGAGAAAGACATGACAATAGGAAAAAATTATGAAATCACAAACACATTTTTCAGAGTTGAATAGCATTATTTAATGTCCACTCAGTTGGTACTTTATTTGGAACAGCACTGCTTTTAATTTCACTAAGATTAGACATTTTGTTTGTGTTGACATTGTGTTAACAAGTCTTCCTGATATGTTTACATGATCTAAAGCCCCGTATACACAAAGGGAAAACGCAGATATTTCCATGCGGTTTGGCCTCTCATTTACATGAAAACCCTGTTTTTATCACAGAAAACGATTATTTCTAAAAACTCCGGGCAAAGTGGAGAATTTGGAAAACTCCAGTTATGTGTTGTCGTGTCAACTGGGAGAAACAAGGTTTTAGGTTCTCACGCTCATTAGGCTATGCGCCAGAAAATGCTTAACGTCATGTGAGTGTCCTATTGGTTGTTTTGAAAGGAACAGGAAGTCGCTCGTGTTATTCGTTGTTGTTGATTCTGAGGATTCTGATTGGCTTGCATGGCTTTATCCTTCTCCCTGCACTGCCGCCCATAGGTTTGGCATAGTTATAATGGCGCTCGACGGCATATTTATGCGGGTTGATGTAAATGACAACTTTTTTGAAAACGATGCAGTGTGCACAATGTTATTTTTGAAAACAGAGGGGGGGAAATATTTGTTTCTCTAAATACCCTGCTATGTATAAACGTGGCCTCAGCTGAGTGAGTAGCAGTACTGAGCTGGAGAGCAGAGAAACAGCTCCATGAGTGATGAGCGGAAATTCTCACTGCACCACTCCACTTACATACTCTGGTAGACACAATATTAAGAACACTTCTCAGTAAAACTGCACTACCGCCACCCACTACAACCTCAGTTAGAAGCAAAGTAGAATTATCTTTCTGACAATGTCAGAAAAAATTAAAAATGTATAAGCTTCATAAAAGTAATTGTATTGGCTTACATTAGATTGCACAGGTTTCCCTAATAAAATGCATGGTTAAGGTATATATTAGATTGCAAAATTAGTTTAAACAAACTAATTCCATGCAATTATAATGAAGTAACAACATTAGTTATTCAATAATTGGTTGAATAGGGGTGAAAACCTTCAATTAATATTACTAACCAGGTATTCCTTGAAGAGGATGTCTGGGTCTTCACTCAGATAGACACAAAGTGCCTTCAGGACACACTCCCTATTTCTTTTGACAGTTTCATTCTATAAAAAAAAAAGAAAAGTAAACTTTAGGACTGCACATACACACCTACTACACCTCACATTTCTAAAAGCATTTGAAACGGATGGCATCTCAAATGTGGAGATAAACATGCACACAGTGACCAATTAATCACAAATTGGCATAATAGGGTGTGCAGGTCAGGAGTCTGCAGCGTGCGATTAAAACCTCCCAGAACATCATCAGTCCCAATCTACAGAGCATCAGTGATATTGGTGAAGTGAGGTGACTGCACAGAGCCCAAAGGATACGAAAAGACAACACCCATTGTAGCCACACCCTGCTGCTGTCTGGAAAAAGTGACAGTAACATTTTGTTTTAATACAACATCAGCTTACGATTCCGTAATGTTTTCAACATTGGTAAAACATACCTGTGTCATTGGAGCCAAAATCATTGTAATTCTCATTCTCCTGCAGTGCCTCCTTTTTTGCTGAATGCTTTGATTAGGTTGTCAGTCTGCTGGTCGAGATTTAGGAAGAACTTAAGGACGAGAGGAGCAGTAGTGATTCTTTGAAATTCTGCTTCCACCTGAAACCATAAACACAACATATTACTAGTACTTACTAAAACATTCAACCTTATATTAACAGCCCATAAAGGTTTTGCTACTTTCTGCCATATTTCTGAATTCAGCACAACCCTGTAACTGCCCAAAGTACTAACTGCCTCTCACAAGATTATATCAAAGCAGACTGTATTTTAAAGAACTTAAAAATAGTTTCCAGTACCATGTTTACATTTAACACAAAATGATAAACATTCCCTTATGCTTATAGAATTCTGCAAGAACTTTTTCACATTGTCCTTTGATACAATGCTGTATTGATCGTAGCCAGATTGAGAAGCATATCATACCTTTGCCACAGTGAACAGTCCTGGCCATCTGCTTTTAAACTCGGCAATCATGGGCTTGTCTTTGACGACTTCCTGCCTCCTGTATGCAAAGGTCTTAGCCATCTTCTCTTTGACAACTTGATCATTATTCCTCTTCTTGACCTCGGATAACAATGCTAATTGTTCACCTTCCAGGCTGTCCTGGGTCTCGCCAGCAGGATAAGGAGGACAAAAATTTACCTCTGCCTTTCTGTTTTTTTTCACATTGTAGGCAGGCTGACATCGGTCTGCAGGTTTGTGCTTGAGTGAATTAATGATCAGTTCTGGGAACCCCAAGTTTCTTGGGTTTGTCCTATAGTTTGCCATCTTGTACTTGAGGCTTATTTTCCATCTGTAGAAGCCACTTGCGGATCCTTGTTCTCACAAATATGGATCTGTTTTAATTAAAGCTTTGGCAACAGATTCTACTTCCAAGTTCGTAGGATATGCCTTGAACTTAATTATTTACTCCGCCAGACTTTCCAAGATGTCTGACTTCATTTTGTGACTAGGGTTCAGAAGAACTTCATCTGATATGAAGGTCTGGTTTGCACTTTGAAGTTGCAGTTCCACATCATATGCAAACTTTGGTATTTGGAATTTTGTGGGCCACTGTGATCGAGAAGTTTCAGGGGAGGAGAGTATTATAGTGTCAGAAGATGACAAAGAGGTTTCCTCCCCACTCTGGTTCATGTTGCCTGGGTTAAAGTCTGGCACACCTGACAAGGGGATGATTTTCACTGTGCTCTTGTCTTGAATATCACTTATTTGGTTAAGGTTAACAAACTTATTATCAAAGTCAGTGTCAATGTACTGAAGTCTCATGTCCCCCTCTATATCAAACTGATGTTTGATCTCATTTGCAAGATCATCCACAGACTGTGGCATGCCTGATTCTATGATCAGTTTCTCAGCATTGTTAGCACCAAGGATAATTCGCAGTTTTACTGGTGCAGCCATCATCCAAATGCCTCAGTCTGAAAATGACAAAAATACAAGCATTAAACCATTAAATATGTAAAAATTTAAAGTAGGTCTGGGCGATAAATTGGTAAAATCAATTAATTCGAGTTTGTGGTTTAGGACAATTTTAAAAAATGAAAATCGTTTTTTTCTTTAACTGGCTCAGCCGCCGCTCCCTATGGGCTCCCGTAGTTCATAGTGGGCTCTGCCCATTTACTTTCCACAGAGAAACAAACACAACAACATGGCAGCAAGCCAAGAGTTCGTTCCTAAAAAGGCACAGTGTCATCAGTAGTTTGGTTTTGTGGCATCAGACCTTGAACAAACCACGGTCCGCTGCAAAGTTTGTTTAAAGGCTGTCGCAACTAAAGACAGTGGACTGACACATTTATTTTAGCATCTCAAACAGCCGCATGCACCAGTGGGACACTTGTTGTTCACTACGAGATGTACAGGAGCACGGCAGCCCACAAACACCCACTAAAAAGCAGCCAACATTAGCGGAATCATTTAATCATTGTGTCCCGTATGAGAAGAAGGGTCCTGGTGGACAGCTTTTATGGATGCAGTCACTTTACAGATCGCTAAAGATATGATGCCCGTATATACAGTGGAAAAGCCGGGGTTCATCCACAAGCTGAAAATGTTCGACCCCAGGTTTGTGCTACGAAGCAGCAACAGGGCATGATGTCTCAGGCCAGAGGAAGTAGACAAGCTCGTCTTCCTGCCAAAAATGTGTTAAATAGACAGCAAGCACACACCTCATGTCACCTCTGTACATCTACCAACATGTGATGTTTACTATGCAGCATGCAGATGTTTAATTTAGTTTACATATCTTCAGGAATACAAAATATTGTTTGTAAACAAAAGGCACCTTTTGCAAAATAAAGTATTTGATGAAAGTTACATTAACACTTTATCAATCCCAATATGGAAACTGATCTGCTTTTATAAAAACATGCAATCTGACATGTTAAATTTATGTTTACAAAAGCATTTTATCAAAAAGGGACACATATTTTTTCAAGTGAGTTTGAAGGTGCACTGTTTAAAATGGCAGGCTTTGTCATCTGTAGTTTGTTTAAAAAAAAAAAAAAAAGATTAAAATCGTAAATCGAGTTTGGTGTGAAAAAATCGGAGATTCAATTTTTAGGCCATATCGCCCAGCCCTAATTAAAAGCATTATAACTGGAAAGTCAAAAACTGGCTTTAATAATATGTACCTAAACAGAGGCCATATTCACATAGGGATATTTATCTTAATATCTTAAAGGTACACTGTGTAGTGTTAAGTAATTTACTACCTCAAATCAACGTCTTCATTCATGAATAAGTCCTCATTGGTGTAAAATTATCTCTGCCAACAATCTCACTTATCCTCCTGAGGGAAGAATCACTTATCTGTATTTACATAGGACGGGCGAGCTCTATGGAGGCTTCCATGTCCTTCCGGTCTATAAAAAACAATGAACTGCCAAGAGGGACAAAAAGCACTACATGGTACAGATAAGGCTAAACTCGTTTTCACTCAGAGCCAGCGTGACTGTGGAACGGAGAAGGAGCTTAGCGAGACACGCTTGTCACTTCCCCGGCAAATTTGAAAACCTGCACTGCACTTTTGATGATAATGCAAGATCATACTTATGCCACGCCACAGGAGAAGAAATCCTCGTCGCCAAAAAAAGCGAAAAAAGAGAATTAAAAAGGCAACGTGACTGGCGAATTCAGAAAACAAGGGTAAACATCGGGGTCGCTTTTCCCAGGTAGAAAGAGCTAATGAAGGAGAAAGATTTTCAAAGGGATGCTGAAGTTGCCTGCATTCTTCTCGACAGGTAAGTTAATGTCACTGTCACTACTTGAAAAAAATGTGTTCGTCGGGTGTCAAGTTGATCAGCTGATGCTATAGGCTATACTGCAACACTAATGTTATCTTGCTCGAGGAGTAATTACTCATACATGCTCACACTAATGATTCAAAGCAGTTTGAAGTTTGTTTAAAATAACGTACCTCATCAACCGAAACAAAACTTGATGAAGTTGTGTTTGAAGACATGTTGTTGTCAGAGCTTCTTGAATCTTGACACATCCTGCCTGCCGTAGTTCCAACAGGTTGCAACGCACATTTGAAAACACGAGACGCTAGAGAGCAGTATTTGTTTGAATGCAAAATAAAATTTAACCACTAGATGGGAGAAAACACTACACAGTGTAACTTTCTAGGAGCCTTCTTAAATAGCGTTAGTTACTTTTTCACAAAAGTGCCAAGAGAAAGTCCTAGTAAAGGACTGATATATAAGATACGTTTTGTGGTTGATTGAGCTTATATGGATGAAAGAACATGTCTACAGTGGTTGGTTAACAGGTGACTAGTCAGAGAGGAAAAAAAGGAAGTGAGAAGATAGAATGATAGACAGAGAGGGAGCAGATAGAAGACAAAGGACAGTGAGCTAGAATGCAGGACAGACATACTGGACAGGTTAGTTCCTTATCATACTTTAGCAAAGTGTTAGAAGTACCAATGTCTAACACATAATTATAATGTAAGCATTGTCTTGTCTCAGAAAGTGTGCAGATGTACCCAATACTGTCAGATTCAATCAGTGACAAGGAGTTCATGCACAGAAACACACAGCTAAGCGGACATAGGTGACAGGTGTTAAGTTAGTATCAGGTGCTTATGCTAGTAAGAATGAAGTGCACATTCAGTAAGCTATCAAAGACAGCTGTTTACTCACATATTCAAGGCGTGATTTTGATATAAGGATATCTTTTAAACGTAACCAGACAAAGGGGCCCAACAAAGTAGTCATGTACAGGGTACTTCTCTGCCAGTTTGTCATGCTTTTGGCCATAAGGCCTATTTTCCAACTCAACTGGTGTGTTGGAGATGTGTGGAGACGTTTTCAAGACATTTCATTCAGTTCTTCTAGTTGCCGAGTTCGCTGTGCTATGGCTAGCGCAAGTCAATGGTTCTAGTTAGCATGGCATTAAAAACAGTCTTGCACACTCCATAGTGCACCCGAGGCAAATCAATTAAAACACTAGACTATCGATGTACATATCTGTGTTGATAGAATAATATTTGAAACAAAACTAACCTCGCATCACATGAATCATCCATTTTTTTGAGGGACTAGTTTCTCAGCAGCAGCGGAATTTTACTTTGCTCCCGGTTCTTAGCTCCGCCAGCAATGGCGGAGCAGCGACCATCCAACATCACCGCGAGCCGGAGGAGACCACAGCAGCAGAGGAGAGCGACAGAGGAGCCAGGCGGTGAATAACCCTGAGGTTGTGGTGGAGGGAGGACCAACTGAGCAATGATGGACAGCCCACAGAGTATTGAGTATGTAGGTTTGAAAGTTAGCGTTGCTAGGCTAACAGCTGATCGGCGAGGCTAACAGCTGATTGGCGAGGTTAACAGCTGATCAGCGGAGAAAGGTGAGTCCACGGAGCCAGTTGTTCAGGTGTGCAGCCTTCAAAGTTAGTAGCACAGCCCCAGAGTTTGTACGGACAACTTGGCTTTCTTTTTTTCAACAGAAAAAAGCAGCTATGCTACGGATTGAGAAGCGGCGATATTGACGCCAGCGTCCTCTCGTATCCGGTAACTTATAAGAGCTAGGTGATATCAGTCCGCCGCTGCCTACTAGGAAGTATGACACGCTGCTGCTGCTGAGACATAAATCCTTAAAAATGCAAGGTTGGTTTTATTTCAAACATTCTATCAACACAGACATGTACATCGGTAGTCTGCCGTTACAGTTGATTTGCCTCGGGTGCACTGTGGAGTCGGTATGAGTGTTTTTAATGCCATGCTAACTAGAACCATTGATTTGCGCTAGCCATAGCACAGCGAACTCGGCAACTAGAAGAACTGAATAAAATGTCTTGAAAACGTCTCCACACGTCTCCAACACACCGGTTGAGTTGGAAAATAGGCCTTATGTCCAAAATTCCGAACTATCCCTTTAAGACCAGTGTTGGGTAGTAACGCGTTACATAACGGCGTTACTTTTTTCAGAAACGCATTACGTAATGCATTGTTTTTTAAAATTCAGTAACTCCGTTCCCGTTACCAAACGCTGTGTTACTCCGTTCCTTTTGGTGAGGTTTTACAATGGCACACAGTTCCCGATCAATAAAGTTTAATTGAATTGAAAAACAAAGCACTTGTCGCCCTCTAGCGTCACACACGCAATCAAACACACGCCATGAAGAGGACTGGACAGGTCAGGGCACGACACGGTGGCGAGCGAGAAGGGGAAGATAAGTTTCTACTCGTGGAAATACTCAAACTATTTACAGCCTGACTGAAATAAATAGACATTGAAAAAATACTTTGGTGTTTGTGTCAAGGTTTGTGTTGGTGCACAACGGATCATATTGCTTGGATGATTAGATTCAGTGATGTGGATGCAAATGAACTGAAACGGTTGTTTTAATCAACAGTTTGTATTATTCAGCATCAGTACAGAACTGAAATGACGGCGAGAGGGGAACTCAATCAATCAACCTTTATTTAATGGGAGCATTGGAAGAACGTTTTACAGTAACTAAAAAGTTACTTTCACAGTAACGCATTACTTACTAACTGAGTTACTTTTTTACAAAGTAACTTGTAACTGTAACTAGTTACTACTTTTCAGTAACTAGCACAACACTGCTGAAGACACCAACTCATGTCCATGGTTGTGAATCCAGCTGTATGGAGATGTTCAGCCTACTTTGTCTGGAGAGTCGATGAGTTAGTTTCCTCGAGTGCTCTTAGCTCGACTGCAGACGCATTGCCGGTCCAATAGCCTGAGGGAAGTCACGACTCGTCCGGTACTCAGCTGATGAAACTCTTGGTCCACAGCCCAGCAGGATGTCCACCTGAGAGCGTTGGGGGCAGAGCCGGTCTTGGCTTGGCACAAATGGCTCTCTTTCATTGGAAACCGTTTGCATGGTTTCTGAAGCAGTCAATTACTGCAACGTCTTCATCAACGATGATGGTCTTAATATAGATTTCTTCTTCATTGCTTCGAGTGGTAGTTCTTAAGGTCTGATTCGTAAACTAATTTCTTGACTAAGATAACTGGAGGATGAAACGCTGGCCTGGCGGACCTTGCGTCGTTACTCAATACAAGATGAATTAAATTAAATAAACTTCCTCTGAATCAGGCGGTGATACTTAACAATATATTAAAAACAAAATCAAAAACAAACAGAACTTCGTTCTGCTATTGTTTTAATAAAAGTAAAAGTACTTCAAAGGTTTGAGAAAAAATTAACACATGGTTGGTTTCTGCAGAGATCGCTGTGTCGCAAAGTAAGAGTATAAAGTAAAGGATGAAAAATTAAAAGAAGAAGAGAGAATAGAAGAGAAGAGTGACAAGAGCACAGAAGAGAGAGAGAGAAATCATGTCTCTCTGTTCTTATTATTCAAGCTGGCAGGTGGATCCAGAGGGGTGGGCTGACAGCGTTCACGTCTTAGACGACATTATAAATCTAAACTCATGAAACTTAATTAAACTAAATTATAGTTTTAATGTTTCGAGATCGTGTTTCACCTTTCCCAGAATTTCACCATGGCTTAATAGGTGGACTTGTGAAAGCATATGATATTATTAAAATCACTTATCATTCAAGGGAGGCAAAACTTGATCAAACATAAAACACACTTGAATATACAGTAGAACTGAGGATTTATACATATTTCTTCTAGTTCTAGTTTAATACTTGTTAACAAAAACATGTTAGAGAAATTTACTGGTAAATATGAGGTCTTAAACAAAAAGAATCTTCTGAAAGTCTGTTCCAATCACCAGGACTCACCCTCCACCAAACATCAAACACATTAAGCACAGAAACTTTATCTTAGCTCCTCTTTAACATAGAGAAACTTGAGAAACATCAGTTTTATGCATTTCTTTTGCTGTTCCCCAATTAGGTTCTGGCCTAATGGTTATTTAGAACTTGTTGGAAATCTGGAAAAATACAGAGACCATTGTAGATTGGAATGTCACAGCTCTTTCAACAGCATAGTCATAAACAATAGTTTGACAAGGGAGGAGGAAGACACAAGATAGCCTCTCAATTAACGTCTCTCTGGAGAATGTATCTGTTAATGCAAAACAGGGAGGCACTGACCAGCAGCCGTCCTTCCCTAATTTACAATTGCAAAGACAGTCAATCATCACATCTTTGTGAAGAAACAGTTCTCTCTTCCTTTTGAAGCTCAGAAAGTGGATTCCTGAGTGCTGAGTGTCGATTGACCTGAGACAAAGGAGTGCATCTTCTTAAGGGGGGAACAAATTGTAATTGTAAACTAAAAGAGGGTTCTCCTGTGAAGCGTCCATCTGAAGGTTTTATTGCAAGGACAACATCATCCTCCTTGCCAGATGAAGAGGTGAGAGACTGCAAGACGTCTCTCCTGAAAACAGTCAGCTTGGGGATGAAAGGAGTAATTAGTATTAGACACAGGCTTTCTGTGAAATCCAGAGACGAAGGACATGTCTTCCTACACCTTCGTCATCATCACAGGTGACTTCAACCACGTCTTTTTCACATCTACATTCCCAACGTTTCGCCAATTTGTCAAATGCACAACAACTCTGAGAGGGATGAGAGAGATTACCGGCTTCGCGAGGAAAGGTGGAGGAACAGCTGAAGGAAATGAACAGCGAGCAAACAAGCCAACCCCCGCAGCAGACACCAGCTATTAGCACCTCCCTCAGCCCCCCGCGTCATCTTCTTCGACTTCTCCAGCGCATTCAACACCATCCAGCTCAGGCTGCTGAAGGCCAAACTGGAGAACATGCAGGGGAACTCTCCCTTCATCACATGGGTTGATGCCTATCTGACAGGCAGACTGAAGTATGTGAGATGACAAGACTGTTTGTGGTGCCTCTTGGCAATAGCTCAGTCCGTAGCAACTTGGCTTGGGGACTCGATGGTCGCCAATTCATTTCCCACTTGGACCCAAAAAGTATGATGTGGACTAGCAGTTAGAGAATCCCAGTTCACATCCTGGGCATTGCCGAGGTGCCCTTGAGCAAGGCACCGACTCCTAACACTGCGCTGTAGCATGTGTGGCTGCCTCTTCACTCATCTCCTCTATACATTATGTACGTGCATGTGTGTGCGTGCGTGCGCCTGTGTGTATAAAAAGAATATCCCCTTGTGGGATTATAAATAGGATAATAAAAAAAATAAAATTAAATAAAAACTGTGCTATCTCCCTTCCTCTTCACCACCTACACTGCAGACTTTAATTACCGCAGTGAGTCATGTCATCTGCAGAAAGTCTCTGATGACATGGCCATTGTGGGGGGTAGAGGGTGATTACAGAGACCTGGTCGGCAATTTTGTAAAGTGGAGTGGGGAGAACCACCTGCAGCTGAACGTGGCAAAGACAAAAGAGATAATGGTGGACTTCAGGAGGAACAAGCCCCCGCCCACTCCAGTCTGCATCAGTGGGACAGATGTTGACATTGTGGATTCTTACAAATACCTGGGTGTGGTGCTGGACAATAAACTGGAGTGGACTGTGAACACGGAGGCAGTCTACAAGAAGGGCCTGAGCCGACTTTACTTCCTGAGAAGGCTCAGGTCCTTCAATGTCTGCAACCAGATGCTCCAGATGTTCTACCAGTCTGCTGTTGCAAGCAACATCTTCTTCGCTGTGGTGTCCTGGGGTGCGGGCATCAAAGCAAAGGACGCTAACAGACCAAATAAACTCATCAAGAAGGCAGGGTCTGTTGTTGGCTCTAAGCTTGTCACCCTGGAGGAGGTGGTGGAAGACAGGATACACAAAACTCTGGACAAGCTTAAGAGCAGCTTCAGCAACAGACTAATCCAACCCCGCTGCCTAAAGGAACAGCACAGGAAATCATTCCTACCTGGTGCCATCAGACTTTACAATGCTCACTCAAGAACACACAAATAATTTATTGCGCTTTGAATTATTATCCCTGTAAATGGAACTGCACCTTATTTCTCTTGCACCTTAAGTTCCACTATTGTTTCTTTATTTGGCCTTATATTTTGATTGTATTTGTACTTGAATGAACCTGCTGCTATGATCACCTAATTTCCCCTTGGGGATTAATAAAGTTACCTTTCTATCTATCTATCTATCTATCTATCTATCTATCTATCTATCTATCTATCTATGAACTCTCATTGCTGTTTTTAATACAGCCGATGATGGTGGTGTCGTCGGCATACGTCACAATAGAGTAATCCTGAAGGTTGCTGACTATCCTTCCTTTTGTACTTTTGTAGCAAGGGTCAGCTCATTTTTAAGGTTGGTTTAATTTTATTGATTTCGACTGAATGTATGGGTTTGGGGGTTAACCCCGTCGAGTGTTAAGGGGTGTGCCAAATTTGTGGTAATGAGGTCTTGCTCTGCACCGTGGGGACATACTTCAATCCTAACTTTTGACAATGTACTAATGTTGTTACGATCCCAGTTTATGTTCTCTGGTTTCCTGTTTTATTTTGAAAATGTTGCCCTCTTGTGTCGCATCTAGCTTTTCAGTTCCTCTCTCCAGTGTTTTTCATTCATTTCCTCACCTGTTTCTTGTCCCTCCCCACTCCACCTATTCCTCGTCCGGTCATTAGTGTGTCTGTATATAGTCTTTGTCTTCCCTCATGTCTTTGTCAGTTTGTTCCATCCTCCGTGTTGTTTCGTTTCCCATCCGTGATGTCCCGTTCCTGTTTCCGACTTTCCCCTTAGCCTATGTTAGCTTGTGTCCGTCTTGGTCTATCTTCCTCTTCACCCTATGTTCTCCACCAGCTTTTTCCCCAGTGTTTCCTCCAGTGTCTCCTCGTGCCTCCCGTTTCGGTATGTTTCTAGTTTTGGTGTCTGGTTTTCTCTTTTGATTTGTACTTTGTTTTTGTTTGCACTTTATCTTAGCCTTTAGTTGATACTTTGTTTTTAGTCCTTGTGACACATTTTTGTTTTGTCTAGTTTCTCTGTTTTTTGTATTTCTAGCGCTACAGCAAAATTGTGGAAAATATTAAGAGTGTGACTTTAGGATGATGAACAAGCTCTGAACAGCCTGGCTACTGGAACTGTGTTGGGTGGTTGGGTCATTCACATGGAAGGAAATGCCCCAGCTTTCACTATTACCTGTTCTTGTATATTTTTCTCTGGTGCCTTAGTTGCAGGTAGACATCTGACACTGCTGTGCTCATTAATTTGTTGCAAATGACGATGCGCTAGTTAGCTGAGATGATGTCAGCCAAGATAACAATGGCTGTCAGCAAAATATAATTGACATAGGGCCATGACTTGTTTGCAAGTCATTTGTTAACAAATATTAAATCATACTTTGCTAACACAACATTTTTTTGCCTGATGCTTGTTCTTGCATTCTTCCATCGTGGATGTATCCCTCGATCCAGTTGCTGTAGCCTTTAGTTTGGACATTTCTGGGGATGTGGTGCTTTTCATCTCGATTGAACTGTGGCTGCTAGAGGTTTTTCTGTCCAACCTTCAATGGCAGCTGCCATCATTAGCTGTAAATAATGCAGGGTCACAGGTCACCCAGCCAAGCCGCATTTTTATTTCAAGATGGCCAGGATAAAAGCATCACTTATTCATCAGACAGGAATCAGTTGCTTCTGTCTGGTTCGCCCAGTTGATCAGTCCTGATGTTACGACCACCCACTCAATGATCATATTGACACAGAAATACATAATTTAATGTGGGAATGTAAAAAAACATACATAAATGTATAAATGATTGCAGGAATAACTGTAAAAATACAATTATTTCTGCATTTATGTATCTATTTTTATTCCATTTTCCACAGAAAACCTTTGGATTTGTTTGATCTACAAATTTATTGATTTTGTTTTAGGAGTTAATATCGATAAGCAAGCAGGAACATAAAATACAACCAAGGATTTGATGTAGAGGACAGAAAATCTTGCATTGTAGCTAATGTTTATCACTTTTATTGTTCCACGTAAGTGCAAATGGTTCCCCTGACTATTCAGCTGTGAACAACAGCATTTTGATGTATAAACCTGCTGGAGGTGGAGGGGGGGGGGGGGGGTCCAGACCATCTGAAGTTCTGTTTTCCGTACTGGCGGATCTGTAATTAGGTTGACCTTCACCTCGTGCTGCAACAGCTTGTCCTTTGTTGCTCTTGAAAACACAATCTTGAGCTTTCCAACCATCTTTTGACAGTGTAATTTTAAGGCTCAACTCCAGTCCGGCATCTCCCAACACTGAGGGTGCAGCTGCTGTATGTTTGCCTGGCAGTTTTAATGAGCCTGATGTGGTGGGCAGTTGAATAAGTGTGTAGTGAGATGAGGTCCTTTGAGACATGGAAACCCAGCATTGCTGAGCGGATTCTGCGTCGCTGTGCAGATCGATCTCAGGTGTGATACTGTGCTTTGCCTCAGCAGTGTTCTACAGAAACCGACAGCCCCCCCCCCCAACCACCTCCGCCCCTCCTCTGAACCGCTGACCATTCTGAGTGATCAATACCTGTTTAGAGCCAGCGTTTTAGGACTGCTCTCCACCAGCCTCTTTACTTTTATGAAAGGCTCTGGACTCTGATTTCTATCACTTCACTTTCACACAGAGATATTGATTACTGTCACGTTCCCTCGCCAGACCTCGAGATTGCTTCTCTCTGCTCAACACCCTTGGACTTGTGTTGAGATGCTGACGTGTGTCCCTGAAGCCTTTCTGGCTCTCCAGCAATTTGATTTGCTGTGGGCATGCCGGAGGATGAATAGATAATGGGACGTTTCTGATTGACTTGCTTTCGCTGCGTAGTCTCACGTAACAACAAACTCAAATGCGAGCTAATAAGTGGGAGATGTGGGAAGGGTGTGTATGGGCTTGCAGTGCTGTGCCTGTATGTCTGAGTGTGTATGTGTGTGTGTGTGTGTGTGCGTGGTAAATCCTCCAATTTGGATGACGGAGAGGCAGGGCTGCTTTGCTCTAAATGAGCTCCCAAGAGTGAAGAGTCCTCCAGTTTTTATCCCTCCCTGTAGGTATGCAACGCTGAGGAGCTGCCAGACACACATGCACTCATGTTCATGCACATGCACATGCGCACACACACACACACACACACACACACACACACACACACACACACACCATGTTCTAGCAAACAAACAAGCTACGCTACATGGCAAAAGGTATGTGGACACCTGAACACTGCATCCATCTGTTATAGTTGAACATATCCTTTAAAAACATAAAACTACGAGTGTAAATCGCCAGTTTCATCACAGTACAATATCATATTGATCCATTGGAAAACATTACAATATTTACAGAAATCACAAAGTCTGCCATGATATGATTTTGATTCAATTCAATTCAATGGTCTCCAATTGATATATGATGATATCGTACCCTTGAACCCAATTGTTACGCTTTAAAAGGGGAAAACTAAATGAGGACTCAAACGCAGACACACACAGGAGGCAGGATCGGGAGAACAAAAAGCAAGCTTTAATAAAAACAAAGCTGAAATACAAAAAACAGGGAGAACAAGAAAACCAAAATGAGTCACTAGGACAAAAAAAACAAAGTATCAACTAAAGGCTAAAACAAAGTACTAACAAAAGCAAAGTACAAATCAAAAGAGAAAACCAGAAACCAAAACTAGAAACATACCAACAGGGAGGCACGAGGAGACACTGGAGGAAACATGGGGGAAGAAGCTGGTTGAAAACACAGAGCAGCACAAAGGGAGACAGACCAAAATGGACACAAGCTAACAGAGGCTAACATGAGCTAACAATGGAGAAAGTCAGACACAGGAACAGGACATCATGGACGAGAAACGAATCACATGGAGGAATGATGGAACATGGAGGACAATGGCAATATACAGACACACTAATGATAGGACGAGGAACAGGCGGAGTGAAGAGGGACAAGGAACAGGTGAGGAAACAAACGGAAAAACACTGGAGAGAGGAACTGAAAAGCCAGACACAACACAAGGAAACATTTCCAAAATAAGACAGGAAACTAGAGAACATAAACTGGTATGATAACGCCAATCAGATACAGAAGAAGCTGCTGCCCCTTTCTTTTCTGCTTTTGGCCGTAAAAAAAAAACAAAAAAACAAAAACAAATAATTATAAATAATCATAACTGGTTTAATGCAGTAAAGTTTACTTTAAACTGACTCCATGAACAAAGACTTTCAACAAAAGTATAAAATATAGCTCAATACCAACGTTCTAGGAGAAAAAGAAAATTGTTTTTGCCAGTCATCATTATTATTTTAAGCTTATGGCATTACATTACATACATTAATCTAGTGGCTACTGGAATTTTCCTTGGCTCATAAATTTTCAAATTTCAAATGTCAAATTTCAAATGTATAATTCATGCATTTTGTTACTACCAGTGCTGGTTTAAGTCACTGCATCCCCCAACGTTGAAGTTCAGCTTGCCTGGATTTTGGAATATCGCCAAAAAATAATCTCTGTGACAAACACAAATTTATGATACTTACACGGTTTGCTCAAGATAATCTTCCTAGATGAACAACACTTTTCTGATTTTTACAGAGTAAACTAAATATCTAGCAGTGAAAACATAAGGTTAGGCTAAAAACAGACAACATCATGGTCACATGACCTAAACCACCATCATGAAGCTTCTTGCTACACAATTACTATACACATTTTCTATAAACTTATCAATGTACAAGTTAGAGTTAGAATAGTTTAAAACTAAAGTCAGCCTGTAAAGACAGATTAGTGAGTAGATGAGTCTCCGTGTTTGCTGTGATGACGTTTGATGTCCCCGACAACCTCTGTAGTCTCATTAAGACACTTGTTATCACTAACCATTTTTAACACACAGAATCACTTTATGATATAATTGTGGGACAGTATTTAGGGTTAGGGTTAATTAGGTATTTTATGTCGTAGAACAAAACATGTAAATATCTTCAGCCTGAGGTAACCACACTGTATTTCACACATACAGCCTATCCTTAAATTAAACACCTGCAAATTTCTCTCCAGTTAGTTAGAACTGAAGAAGCCTCTTAGATAAGAAGTGAAATTTCTTGAAATTTGAAGTCCAGTTGCCTACGATACAGCATTTAGGATTACAATGACCTGAGAACCTTCATCAGCATATTAAATAACATATTTCTCCCTTCTTAGCCTCTCTGCACTGGCTTCCTGTAAAATCTAGAATTGAATTTAAAATCCTCCTCCTCACGTACTTAATACTTAAAGTACCCATCACCTGGTATTTATATCGCTTTCAGATGTTGAAAGGATCTTAAATCTATATTTTTGAGAAAAAATATGCAGTATTCACTTCTATTTAGCCCTTTTTGCGTATTCACCTCGCTCTCGCGAGAGAAAAGAGCGATCTCGAGTCCTCGGGAAGCCTGGGGCAGTGCTGAGCGGGGGTATGGCGGCAGGAGAGGTGCGTAAGAGGGGGGCAGGCATGTCACTGTCCGCACAGCAACACAGCGTCCTTAGTAACAGTCATGGCTGACGTGAACTATGGCAAAAGATCGTTCATGTTTGAACCCGAACCTGCTGCACCCGATAATGAAGCAGAGGAGGAGGAGGATGCAGCTGTAGCGATGGAGCAGTTGTGCAGCGTTCACGTTACCGGCTACAGAGCTAACGTTACATAACAGATGAATATGATAGGCTAAATGCTAACGTTAACTCACCACAAGCTGTGCTGTAGTCGGGTCCCGTATGCTTGGAACAACTCCTTTTTCTAGCCGAAGCTTCTTCGCTAATCCAGCATTATACTGTCCCAAGTTTGTAAATGAGTCCGGGGAAAAGTGTTTGCCGCAGACAAACAGATAGCCCCCTGGAGCAACAGGAACATTGCCGTTGAAAATAAATGTAATCCACCTGTTCCTCAAATCACTGTCGCCAGATGGGAGGACAAAAAGATTTTTGTCTTGGTCTTGACAGCCAATAACTGAACAGCGATGTCTGCTGTACGCAGCTCTCGTTTCCTTCGACATGCTTGAGTGAAGCCGGGTAGAAAAATGGCGGAGTCGCTTCCTTCTCTCCAGATAATAGTGGGAGCGGTTTCCCCACCTGGCCCCTCCTGGTCTGCTTCTTGCCTTCTTGACGTCAAGAAGCAGACCAATCTGAATTTGCGTTTTTTCCTCCTGCTTGTGAACTGAGGGGGGAGGAGGCGAGAGGGACTTTCTTTGCCAGAAAAAAATGTCAGCCATTGTCAGTGACAGAGAGGATTGAAGCATACATGAAATTACCTGAAAAAAATGGATTTTCAGGTGATGGATCCTTTAATGGTCAGGCAACGGCAAATCTTGAGGACCTAATAGTACCCTATTTCCCCACCTGGACACTGCGCTCTCAGGATGCAGGGTAACTTATGTTGCCAGCTAACTTAACTATATGTTTAAAACTTAAAACTTTCCTTTTTGATAAAGCCTATAGTTAGGGCCTG
Organism: Lagodon rhomboides; assembly: GCA_039737535.1. Taxonomy (NCBI): domain Eukaryota; kingdom Metazoa; phylum Chordata; class Actinopteri; order Spariformes; family Sparidae; genus Lagodon; species Lagodon rhomboides. The sequence continues at coordinate 2,881,388 of CM077788.1, read as the reverse complement.
AACAGGCTCTTAGCTTGACACCATAGGTCTAGACTGCTGGGGGACTTCCTATGATGCACTGAGCTTCTCTCTCTTTCTTTCTTTCTGTACACATTCATTACTCATAAAAACACCTTACTGACTTGAATTCTTCACCAGATTCTCTGTGCGCTCTCATCTCTCAGATTCCCATGGATGGTGCTTGACTTCTTCTATCGTCATCATCATCATCATCATCATTATTATTATTATTATTATTATTATTATTATTATTATTATTGTTATTATAGTTTTAGTATTATTCATATCTCAATTGGTAAAGCTGTTATTACTGCTGTGGTTGCTGTATCCCCCTCCTCCTGTCTCTCCCACAGCTTCTCCCCTCTCTCGCCCTCCCTCCCTCACCCCCCCTCTCTCCATCACTGTCCTTCTGGTTCTCCTTTCTCTCTCCTTTTCTATCACTCCTCTTCCTTCTTTAATGACTGAGATGACTTTTGTTGTGAATTGGCGCTAAACAAATACAGACTGACTGATTATTAACAAAATAATTATTGGTTTGATTTGATTTTTCCTCTTTGGGGGTGGTGCCCCTGAAACGAGTGCAAATGCATTGAGATTCCACTACACAGGCTTAGGTTTTTTATCATCACAGTGCAAGCCAAAACAGTGTTGGTCTAAGATATCATTGTATGCTGCTGCATTAGGTTCCAGCTCTGGAGAAGAGATTCAAGTCAGGTGCAGAGTCAGACCTTCTGGAGTAATAAACACACGCAGTCCAATCAGAATCTGCTGTGATCCAGAACTGTTTACCGCAGGAAGGATAGCTCAGAGATTACTTTTAAACTTTAGAGATAAAAAAGCAACTTATCTTCACTATCAACATGACTGCAGCAGCGATCCACTGAGGTGACCTCCATGTGTGGTGTTCTGTAATGTTGGAGCTGGAGGGGTAATGCACTTTACTTTATGAAGACATTACAGAAAGAAGAGGGGAAAAAGAAGAGCGAGAACCGGAGTCCCTGGTTTAGTCAGAGGTTGACTTGAAATCAAACACACACACCCTCAGTGCATGAAGTTGCTCACTATCTTACGGCTAATGCACAGTAAAGTAACCTGGCTGTTTGGGTGAATAATTGCTTGGGGGGTAACGCAAGTAAACATAAATAATCCCACACACCGTTGAACCGTCACCATTGCTGATGAAAACCCATCTGACATGTCAAATGTTCATGTAATGTTTTAGTTTTATTCTTGTTACATTTAGTGTGACTTCTTTCCTTGCTCTCTGAAAGTCTCCTGGAAGTTACAGAGACAGGCTGCCAAATGAAACTTTCTCTGGGATTGAACACTGATCGAAACATTTAGGATAACGGAAGGACACAACTCAACATAGGAAAGGTTTAACCATTTTTAGAAATTTTAATGCAGATATCTCACATACTGTGTATCTTTGGCTATGGTAAATTGACTGTGTTCACTTTTCTAGTCTACAAAAGACACAAAGCGCTTTACAGCACTTGCCACATTCACCCATTCAAATATACAGTATGTTCATACATACGGATGCCAGAGGCTTCATATAAGGTGCAGATCTGCTCATCATGAGTGATACAGCGCTTTCTGTAAAAGTGCTCTGTGATATTGCTATGCTAACCTATAAACACAGACTGATGGCACAGCCATCAGGAGCTATTTGGGGTTCAGTATTTAGCTAAAGGACCCATCAAACCAAAGGAGCTGGGACTCAAACCATCGACCTTCTGATATGGCGGATGAGCTACTCTTCCTCCTGAGCCACAGCTGTTGTAAAACTAATGTCACTGCAATGATGGATGGTGTTTTCTCTGAATAACTGTCTGGTTTTTGCTCCGTGCATGACAACAGAAAGGCTGTGTGCCAACAGAGGGAATCTCGGCGGGATCATTAACATTCCAGGTAGACCACAGATCAGCCAGTTACTTCTTAAATGAGGTTGACAGAAGGTCTTTAAATTCTGTACAACCGTTGCTCAAACAAACCAATTGTTTACAAGAGTGCCAATTAATTCATCAGTCTTAATTAGCAGATATTTACACCAGTGGAAAAATATTCAATGGACCTGCTGTTTGTCTTCATGGACGTAATATGTGCAGATCCGCAGTCATTGCACGCATTCACACATATACACACGTGTGGAAAGGCACTAATGGGTTAATTCACTTAAAGTTATCTTACATACACACCCACTGCTGAGGTCAGAGAGGATACCTTGATGGAAATATTCAAAAATAAACACAGTGGCAGGATAATAGCACTAAGGTGATGTTCATTGTTAACATCCATCACTTATCATACCTGTCTCTGACTCTACCTGCATCTCCCATCACTACAGACACACACTTGCACACAAACACAATAGCAAGCCAGCACAGTTGTTTGCCAATTGTTATTCAACTGATAGCTGTGTTGTGTGAATTTATTCGCTCAAATCAGAGCCAGAGGAGAGTGGTAGAAGTACTTGTTTCCCACAAATGGACTGCCTCATAAGTAGCTGAGCAGAGCCATGAAAGCAGTGATTTAGAGCTGAAAGAAGAAAGCCACATACACATGAATAACAAAGTCAATTGTACACCTGCCCTTGACAATGATGGGCGAAAGTCTAAACGAGACACAAGATTGAAGCCACGCTAATTTCACTCGCCTCAGTACCACCTCAATTTAACAAATGTGAATTCCGAAATCTTTTCATTTGCATGGAGAGTATGCGTTAAATCTAGATTTTGAATATTCTTGTTCTCTCTCCTGCTCTCTTGTTTCTTACCTTTCACTTCCTCCCACCTTGTGTATTTTTCCAGTAAAATGATTCAATGCAGCTGATCTTAAACACAAAACCACCACATAATTACACAATATATAATTTCATTGATTAGAACGTCAGTAGTTAATAATGTACTCTAGACTAAACTAGAATTGTAAGATAACAGTGGACATATGAAGTGCTTTAATCCCCTTAATAAAATATGAAAAGTGATGTCAAGCATACCTTCTATTTATTGTGTGGAAATATATTTTTATGTAGTCTTTATGTCACTATGTTAATCCCACTGAAATCAAGGTTCTCTTTAATAAGAGACACGTGGCCCAAAACGGCAGCAACACAGTTACAACAGTAAATTACACAACAATTGCAGCATGGTGGCGCAGCGGTTAGCACTGTTGCTTCACAGTAAGAAGGTCCTGGGCTCCCCATGCTTGCATGTGTTTCCTGCAGGCACTATGGGTGCCCCACTATCAAAACATGTACATAAGGTTGATTCTCCAGTCAGTGCCCTTGACCAAGTCCTGTGCTTAGCCGTGCTATGCTATGCTATCTAAGCCCAGTTCAATGTTACCAGTCTTTGAAGAAAAGGTACTGGTGGTCGCAGGAGAAGGTTGAATGCTGTTCTTGCTGTGCAAGGACTGATGAAAGTCAGCAGAAGAGGAAACTGGTCACTCCTTTCCTTAGCAGGGATAGCAGCTCGGTGCTAACTTGCTTGGTGTTTCTCAGATTGTGAAGTTAGCTGGTAAGCTTTGTGTCGCAGCTGCTGGTGCTAACTGATCTGGAATACTGGCAGGACCTTGTGTCGCTGCAGTGAGGAGAAATTTTTTGGGCCTGCTGGAAATGCAGCTTGTAGCTCTCCACAGCTGTTAGGCCCAGAAGAAGAGATCTTGAGGGCAGGCAGCCCTGTGGGGGGGAGATGGAGAGGAGCCCTTGAAGATCAGAAGTTGAAGAAGTAGAGGGCATCGAGTGAGAGTGAGAACAAGGAAGGCGCTGGAGTTTTGACTATCTGATCAGCAGGGGGTCTGTCACTCTGACCAATCGTAGCTCAAAGCTGAATTTTGCACCTAGGTGTGAATAATGGTGAATTCTGGGACACTGAGTTCAGCTCAGAGTCCATTTTGAAATCCACAATGAATGACTTCAACTGTGGGTCCCAACACTAGCAGATCTCTCTCTGCACTTGCAGCGTCCTCTGGGCTCTGTGAGATAGTTTACAAACCACTCAAGTGATCAGCTGTACCATTTATGACATTTATTATTACATCATGGCAGCAGTGGTAGTATTATGGTATTTGTGAAATCCTGAATGGAATGGAGACATGATAGAATGGGTGGACAGGTATTCTTATACTTGTTCATCAACTACAAATTCAAGCATCGTAAAAAAAAACAGCGAGTTCAGAGATTGGTCTACAATTATTTAAGATGGCTGGATAGCCTACTTTCAAGAGGGAAATATTTAAGGCAGTTTTTCAGGCCTATGGGATTCCATTTGTTGATGAGGTGATATTATAAAAGTGACACAGTGTAGTTTTCTTAAGATTTCAAATATATGAAATTCCATTTTGATTTGGTGATCTGTAATAGTTATAATTCACACAGCAGCCATTTTCCTCTGAAGGGGATCGAAGCTTAGATGTTGTACTGCAGTGTTCAAACATAGAGAAACTGACAGATAATCATTTCACCGCCTCCTGATTGAGCCGCAACTGAAAAAGACAATAAATCGTGAAAACCTGGACATCTGACGTATTTCAAGGTCACAACCTAATTAATAACTCTTTAGCTTCAATAAGACAGCAGTTATTGTTAAAGCACTTCCTATCTTACATTACTGTTAGTGTTACATGATACAATAGGAAAGGTGTAAATTAACTCTGAATTATCAAGGCACATCTTGGACACATTTATCTTTAGACTGGTAGTGAAACACACTGGTTGTAATCAAACTGTAAAGTTAGCGAGGAATATGTTGAATGTTAATATCAGATAACATGTTATCAAGTACATTGTTTGAGCTTGAAATATTGATGTTCCTACAGATTTTCACTATCCATCACGTTGTTAGTTGCTGATCAATTGAGAAGTGGTGCACTGTAAAAGCAAATAGTATACCTTACTAGAAATAACAACGTAAGTTTACTAGATTTTAACCAAAATGTTGAGTTTACTATCAGTGGCTAAGTGTTGTGAACATAAAGGTGGCAGAAATGGTGTTATTCAATTTAACTTACTTAGAGAGTCTGAGTTGTCACTTGGAATAATGAACAGTAGGTGGCGTTAATGCCCCTCATGGAGGTAAATCGCAGTTAAAGAAGGTGAAGAAGAAGAAGTAGTTTCGTCTTCACATTTGTACTGACATAACGGCCGCGTAACGACTGCGCCGCGGTCACCGGAGCTAATCGCTGCCACTCTAATCAATGAGACCATCCCAACCGGTCACGCCACGTAATGTCTCAGCAGCGTCCCAGCAGCGGCTCTCCATTCTGCAGAGCTATCAGTCTGTAGCACTTCTATTTTTTTTTTTGACAGAGCCGTTGCTAAACCACGTGAAGCTCAACAGAGCAGATTGCACCAGACAGGAAATCTGACACAGAATCAACGTAATACACTTCCGCCCCCTTTCAAAATAAAACACAATACGCAGTTCATGTAGCCTATCACAACTTCACATCAACGTCACCTCATGACCGGGGGCACCAGGTCAGCAGTCAACCAATCAAAGGGTCTCAGAGGGTCGGCGACATGGATGACGAGAGACTGATTGTTGAAGTGGAACAGCATACAATCGTTTATGACATAACAGATCCTTTTTATAAGGACAATGGAAGAAAGGACAAAGCCTGGCATTTCTTTGAGCGCGAACAAGACAACCAAGGTAATTGTTGTTATTATTATTATTATTATTATTATTATTATTATTATTATTTTAATGAAATATTGTTGCTAATCTTAAATGATCCTCTTTCGTCTGATATACTTGATAAAGTTTTTTTTCAAGAAAAATTGAACTAGTTATCTGAAAAGAATTGAGCATGTTGTCAGGTTTACTTAACTTTCAAAGGTGAATATTTAGCGCATTCAATAGTATGGTTTTCTTAATTTGAGTAAAGGTTTGATGTTGAAGGTAGCAAAATTGTGCAATAGCAACTTGTGTTTCAGGATAGTTATTAAATACTTATTTGTGAAAAGTGTGTGTAATTTGACTGAGAAGACTTGCTGATTTTTTAATTAGGATTAAAGTCAAAGTTGAAGTAAGCTAACATTAGCCTATAACTGTAGCAACTCGTTGGTAATTTCGAAGCTGTATTTCTCCACGAAGCGTTGCCTCACAGACATGTAACTTATTTCTGTGGAAAGCTCGAAATATGTGCTGTCATTTGATGGCTCCACATGTTGATAGGAGAGATAATGTGTGTGTCACACACAGTCGTTGCCATGGTAGTTAACGACTGGAGAGCATGTCACCACAGACAGCAGGCAGAGGCAGGATGGAATGGGAGAGGAACAGGGTGCACATGTGGGTCCGCAGATCAAAAAGTATAAAACATAGCCAGACCAAATTACAAACGTCTATAGATGAGACTTGTGGCTACTTTTTCATAATATCAGCGAACCGATAATATCGAACATCCCTAACCCATAGCCAAACAATCTGCGGGGTAATGGTTGCTTTTAATCATTAACCTATGTTGGTATAATTTAGTTAATGCCGTGTGTGGGTTCTAAGCTGCATGTAGATGAGCCATGTTATGAGCCAATTTATTTCAGTAACACTGCTTTACCTGTGATTCAAGGGTGTTGTGCTAATAAAAGTTGGAGGCCAAAGGACATTCATGATCGCTCCAATGAATATTTAAGTTTCAATAGTGTGCCAAGATTGGTGATCTGGTGCATGAAGGATATATAACAGATTATTTTCCTTTTTCTTTTCTTAGGCTGATGATGTAGATGCAGATATCAGGCAGTTTGCAGTTGCAGTGCTCTCTGTAATCCCGGAAGACGAACCAGGTCGGACTCCAAACACTCCTTACACTTGGAAGGTGAAAAAGCCATCATTCTGGAGGGACGGGGTGTCGTCGATGGTCTGCCAGATCTGCCAAAAGCTGTACTTGTCCTATTTGGTTTGATCTATGCTCTGAATTTGGACTATTCAAAGGCCATGCAGAACACCTTTGAATTTATTCAGAGGGTGTTTGTTTCATTAGGAGGCAAGTCTCTGAAACCCAAACTACAAACACTGAAAAACCTGCTTCTGACTGAGATTATTCACGCTAAAAAAGTGGAATGTGATTGTGCTACCTGCTGTTGCAAACAAATGCACTACTTTAAATTGAAGGATAACATTGCTGCTCCAATGTTGTGAGGTACTACATAGGACCTAACTGAAGTTTTTATATTGTCTTTTTGAAGTTTTTTTGTCATTTTTTTTGTAAATATATTTGTTAGCATTCATCGGTACTCAATACCTTTTTTTATGGTATCAGCTGAAGTAACCCAGTACTATTGCATTGAAACTTCTAGTCTAGCTGTACCTGCATTTGATCCATTTTGTATACGGAGCTAGGGGAATTTGTATGTTTTATCTACCTCACTGTTTTATCAGATACATTGGGAGACAGTTATTTTTTCTTTGATTATTTTTTTTTTTATTAATGTGATCAAACTTTCATCCTGATGTACTGTACTGTCTACAGCACTGCACAGGTTGTTCACATATGCATCTGTTTACACATATGGGTTTGTGAATAAACTCTTGTCAAAGTTCAAGGTTGTACTTTGTGACTGATTACCCACTGAAAGTTGAAGCTAATTGTGGCTACTTATTCTAACATTTTCAGTTTACCTGAAAAAAGTTGGGAAACTGATTGCCTCACTTTATACAAGTAACCATAGCTTGTCTTTAGTAAGATAAATTAAGGTCTAAGAGTAAACTTACTTGTAGTCATTCAGTAAGCTTACTTGAAATTCAAGTAAACTTACTTAAAAACAGTCTGTTCCCCTAACTTTTAGTTGTTTATTAGTTTAACTTCAATATGGCTTGGAAGTTTACTTTTTAAAAAATGAGGCAATCGGTTTCCCGACTTTTTTTTAAGTAAACTGAACTAGTTAGAATTTACAGTGTAGATTCTCTACGTTTATATGACTTGCAACGTGGAACTGGTGAGCATTATGACAGAGGAAAATGGATGATGTGTTAATATCGTCAACTGTCTGTAGTTTTCATACAAGTTTTGCTTTTCCTAAGTAAGACTCAAATTTCCTATCTAGAGATAATGGATTCACAGATAACAATACATGCACATACTTGACAAAGTGTGTAAGACAAAGGCCAGTTTATGGAACCACTGGACCTGTATTATTAAAATTGAACATAAGAACAACCAGGAGCAAAATCTGAAGTTACAGTCACTAAAAAATATTTTCCTCCTTTGGAACCTGCAAAACATTTATATTACATGAAGTTTTTGTAATTTAATACATTACATCTTGCAAAGCAATGCTTAAGTGGTCACCTAGTGTAATTTTTAGTGGATAGGTCTGATGAGTTTATCAGTGAGGACAGCCATTATGTGAGCCCCAGTTGCCTTTGAGAGAATCAGATAGTGAACCTGACGAGGCCGTCTTCGTTCCTTATGAGATGAGCTTTCTGCCATGGCAGCTATTACATGGTGAATACCACTTAGCTTAATGACAGAGAGGCAGTACAGAGAGATGACTGGAAGGGGAATTGGTCCTTGTGGAATGGTCAAAAGGAAGACTCAAAAAGCAGGAAGGCAGCACATGCAATGATGATGAGGTTGCTGTGTAGACTACTCACTGTGGATTTTAAGAATTAAAAGCAGACAGGTGAAGGTCTGGCACAACAGGAAGAAGTGGGCTTTAATTCAGTCTGAAGCTAAAAAAGTATTGAAGACCAAGCACACTATGTTCTCACCTCAGCATCAGTCATCATGTTTGCTTTGTGAACGGTGCTGAAGATAGGCTCTATGGCTGGTGATTAATAGTGATGTTCGATACCACCGATTTCCTCTCCGATCCGATACCAAGTAAAATTCAAGCTGGTATCGGCGATACCGATCCAATACCAATACTTTATATACTCAAATTGAAATTACCAGTAAAATATTTAATTAAATAAATAAATGCCACAATAATTGCACAAGTTTGTCAATACCTGAAGATAACACCTTGTGATAACACCGTTAACAGCAATCTCACGTTCAGAGAACTTTACAATAATAACTGGACATGCCAATAGATACAAGTGTAAGAGTATGACTCATTCATGATTATCTTTTTCAGTGAGGGAAACAGTCTCACCAAACATTACAAACACAGTACTAATATTCAATTTGCCATTCACTTCAGAATTGTAATGTTATTCAGAAATAGGAGTAGTTCTTCACTACTCCTATTTCTGAATAACATTAAAATCTAAACCCACAGTGCATGACTTTTGTCACCCTGCTCTGGCAGTGAGAGTAATTACACAAACACTTTTGACGCATGCTTATGATGTATGCCTAAACACCCATCTGCCCCTCCCCCAAGAGTGCTCTCTTCAAATCATCCTCTGAATGCTGACTTTCTTTGTTATCTAAAGGATCACAGACTTTTCTTGGACGTGTCTTAGATTTTTCTGCCATACTCCTAGCCTACTCCATCGCTATGGTTGCCTCAGCTCTGGCAAACCAATCTTTGCTGGTTGATAAAATACATCCCTGCTGGTGTGCCTGATTTGAAAACTGGCATTCTGCAACATACAGAGAATGACCTGGTGATGGTAGACTCACTGTCACTGTGTCGCTTGTTTAGGAAAATCTTAAATGTAACAACCTTTTCAGGAAAGCCAGTTTGTTTAAAATGAAAAGGCCAAAGAAAATTTGACTTGGATTATTTTGCTTGTCTTTATATTTTGATATCCCTCCAGGTTCTCATTGTTGTTACAGCCAGAATCAGTTTTCAATCATGCATGTTCCTTATTTTAGACCTGATTGCTTTCACATTTGTATTTTGGTTCTGTGGACACCAACCAAGAGCTGCAAACGTGAAACCATGGCACAGTTTTGGTGATGTCAATCTGCATCTTCAATGCTGCGCAGACCAATTGGGGAAATACAGTGACTGACAACAAGTCATGTAGCACTTTGCTGAATGATGGGTTTATTTATCATCTTTGAGTTCACAAAAATAATAATGAGCATTAATAAACCAAACAGATACTAGAGCTCCTATATCATGTCATTACAAAAACAAGACATATTGTCTTTTCTACGCTATCACTTTCTGACGTATCAGGGAAAATCCCTGCACCCACGTGCTCACATCCATATATGTTATTGTGGTGACCAAATAATAACTTTACACTATAGCACAATAAGAGACTGTGTAGGAGTTTTCCTCCATGACTGTTTCTAGGATTATCATTTGGGTCAAATACATTTTCAAGTCGTTTTGCTTTTGAATTCATGTTAAAATCACAAGTGACTGTCCAATCACATATCACGGCAAATTGTGTAACAGACCAGCAGATCCACCGTGACACTGTTGTGTTTGGCCTTGCCTAACCATGAAAACAACACAGTCAACAGGCAACATCTTGTTACACTTTCAAAATAAAGGCACCAAGGTACCTTGTAAGGTGCAGGAAAAGATCATGGTTTTGCTTAAAATAACTTCTTCCTCAAAACAGTGGCTACTGACTTAACATTCAAAACCCAGACACTTGGGTGAAAGTCCAATGAATGAACCACCTCACCAACCCTGACCTCATCCTGACATGGACTTTCTTGCCTTTTATACTACAGTCATCCTCGCTCCTCTCTGTTGTGCATAGGCAAGACTAATGATCACACTTTCCCTAACCTCTAGAGAATTGGTAGGTCTATTACTCCCTTGTGTGAGACTTGGCCGAGTTTTCAAAGTCCAGTGGTTGGTCTGGTTTGTGTTTGCATCACAAACTAACCACATCAGATGTCACTTGAAAGAACACTGAGATCCTCCTTTCACTCTGTCTCACTCCAGTTGTTGAGTTCACACCAGAGTTTGTTTGTGAGCTTTAACAGCAGCCAAAATGAACTGAACCACACAGGCAATGCAACCGAGCTCAATTGAACAGGTAAGATGTTAAAACACAGCTGGACTCTAATATCTTTATCATTCTCTTAAACTGCCCATGATGTTCAGGGTTGGAAGGCTTGTGCCTCTTAGCATGCATTGGGTATTCGGCAGGATACACCCTGAACATGACACTAGTCTATCACAAGTTTGACACTACAGATCGGCAACCACTTTTGCACTCACACCTGCAGACAGATTCCAGGTCACTTATTCTGCATGATTTTGGACCACAGGAGGGAGGGAGGAGAAGATACAATTTCCATCGCAACAGAAAACAGTTAAAGCTAGGGTTGGTACAATTGCAGAGAAGTGCAAGCTATATTACTATTACTATAAATCAGAAAAAAAATCCCACATCCTCCCTTCAAAGCCTCCTGTCAAAGCCACTCTTCCAAAACACATCAACACTACCTGACTACATTGACTGCCCCACAGGTCATGCCAATTTGCTTTTAGTCTAATAAATAAATGTATTATATTATTATTCCATTTACTTTCTTCAGAGCAGCAGATCCACTGGCAGCAAAACAGCCCCACATCATAATACTATCACCACCATGCTTGACAGTAGGTGTGATGTTCTTGGGGTTAAAAGCCTCACCTTCTCTCCTCCAGACATATTGCTGCTCATTGTGGCCAAACAACTCAGTGTTTGTTTCATGTGACCTCAGAGTTTTCCTCCAGAAGGTTTTTTTTTGTCCATGTGATCAGCAGCAAACTTCAGTCGAGTCATAAATAAAAATCCCAGGTCTGTAACTTTAGCCATTGTGATTTTTAAGTTGTTATTATAAGGTAAACATTATACATCCTGTTGCTTAAAGGATTCCTTTTGACAACATTTAACTTTTGGAATTATTTCTATATTTATTATATTTCAATGTCTATCTCCTGTCCTCTTTTGAATAAAAGCATTTTCATGTTGTTGCCTTTATATGTATGTCTGTGTGGCTATTTGTGTTTGAGAGGGAAAAAGATAGCAGGCATTCAAGGTGAAAATGTCTACCCAGCGTGAGATGATTTCAGCACCTCCAGCAGGCTCCATTCCACTACAAAGTTCAGATGAGCTGCAATAAAAAACTCTGCAGTAGCTCATCAGGTGCAACCGTGCAGGCAGGAAGCAGCACTGAGAGCAATCTATTGTATGAACAAAAACACTATTCTGAAACATTAATGATTCCTGCACCAATAGGAGAGCTTTTGTCTTTGTTGGCCGGAGCGCTTGCAGGGAGATGCCCTATTTTGACATCAGCATCACAGTCAGGTGCCGTCAAGAAGTCAGAGGTCATCACAATACCAGCTGCAGTAAAGCAAACAGCACCGAGGAAAGTAAGGAAAACACCAAAGACAGATGAGAAATGATGAAGAAAATGGTAAAAATCCCACGGTCATGAAAGTTAAAGGTCCAAGGTCATGGATTTATGAAGGCTGTTTTATGGTCCACCCACTGAACCTCTTTGTGGACCATGTCAAAAAGTTTCTCTTTTCCTCCCCTAAAGAGGGTTTGATCAATACACCTCAGCCTCCTGTTAGCTTTCATTTTGGCTGGCTGTGGGAGTTAGAGACAAAGTGAAATACTTCACAAGTCACAAGAAAGACATTCTGATCAGAACAACAAACCACCCTATGAATAAATGATTAGGCGAGAATGAAAAGTTTACGCTGGGTTTTATGTCACATACTTTTGATGTTCTGTGAAAAACATGATTAAATAAATTATAATAAAATAAGTTTTTCTTTCTTGTTTTACTTTTGTAAAATATCTCTAGGAGCATTTAAATACAAAATTAACAACAAATACACATATTCATACTGTATAAATAATATAGAAATAACATTCTGCTGCTGGTAGATGAAGAATATCAGAGATGATGAATTAAGTGAACACATCATATCATAATAGGTCCATTGCCATGGACTCCCAACTCCAGAACACACATCACCATTCCAAAAACAGCATTGAGTATCAGTGGCACATGTACCAGACCTTCGTCGTACAGTCACAGTTTGGTTAGGTTTTGGCAAGACAAGTACTTTGTTAGGTTAAGAAGAACATCATGGCTTTGGTTCAAATCAATATGTTACTTCTGTTACATTTACGAACTTACCAACGTTACATAATTAACTTATATGACATACTGTATGTGACTAAGTTACAATAACTCAGTGTTGACTTTTGCTTAAAGACTGGACACGAACAGCAGTCTCCGTGGTGAAAATCCTATGTTTGTTTTACCCAACCATCCACACCATCATTCTCCCTATACAGACTTTTTGCTATAATTATCACTTCTTTTCACTTAATCCTTTTCTGCTGTAATTATGGCTCCAGCCACAGGAGGCTGCCGCCAAACATGAAACGTAAATGTGGGTCGTAATAAGCTGCTTACAGTTTTTCCAAAGAGTGTGAGACTGAATTAAGTACCACATTGATAAATGCAGACAATGAAGAATTTGACATCTTATCAATGTTGAAATGAAAAGCAAAAATAGGACAAAAAAAAGAAAAAAAAAGTTTTTATTGTTTTTCAGTTGTTATCCATCAAAATGCACTGTGTGTATTTAGGAGGTCGAACAAACATGTTGAGTGAATTTCCTTCCGCCTGACACTCTTCTTCTTCCCTTCCTTTGCTGGTGCATTGTGGTAGACCCTGGCGTGTTACTGCCACCTGTTGTTCAGTGGTATGGTGCGCATGGTGAGAAGCCAGATGTTGAAAAACAGCTCCATGCGTTACAAGGTCTAAAACTCTGTAGGGAACGTTTAGAGACACACACACACACACACACACACACACACACACACAGAGATATACAGACAACTGCAATTCCATAACATTGCGACGCTGTGTAAACAGTGCCTCTTTCATACCCAATCATGATACTATCAACTGTTGTCAATGAAGCTGTTTACCTGTGGAAAGTTCCAGCAGGTGTTTTTGGAGCAACTTTCCCAGTCTGTCTTTGTTGCCTGTGTCCTAGCTTGTCTGCCAGCAAATTCAGAATAAGCAGATATTTACAAAAATCTATGAAGCTGATGTCATAATACATTATATATTGTCTTCGTATGATTTTCAATTGAGTATATTTCAAAAATGATTTACAAATAATGTTCTGTTTTATTTATGTTTTACACAGCGTTGGGAATTGGGTCTACATACAGTGTATACATAAACTGTGTAAATACAGAAATCCAATTGAATTTAGAGTAAAGATGTGTACTCCTGTGAACTGGAGCAACGCATTTTAGCCACCTCAAAGAAGGCATACCTGCAAAAATCTGTTTAAGTGATCACTTTATTGCTCTCTCCAAAGCCACTAGAATCAATTTATTTCCTCATTGACCCTCTGTTAAAGTAATTCCTGTATCACTGTTATTAAGACAATGAAACATTATATCATGCCTCCTCTAATATATTTATTCTGCCTTTCTACATCTTCTTTTATGTTCTTTAATAATGCCCATGTATCAGTATGAAGATAATTGTTAAATTATTTTCCTTGCCCAACACAGATGCAAAAAGACATTTGCCATTATTTTAACTGCATTTTTTGTATACATTTTGCAGATATCAATTGCTATATTACTAAAGGAATAAAATAACCTTACAAAATGGATGACCCTTGGTAGAGTGCATTTCTCAACCACGGTCCAACAGTCTTCTATGGTTCTCACATATTGATACCATCCAACTAAATACGCCAGATTTTTTTCATCATGATCCATGCATTATTTCCTGAGAAATTAACGAACATGGTGAAATATGGCTTATTTAAATTATAAAGAAAGTGAGAAAAAAAACTAGGACCAGTCCCTTTTATCTGGATCTGCTTCAACTGAGTGAAGAGCAGTTGATATGGATCCATATAGGATGCCATATCAGTCTTCACGCATCTGGAGAATAACATCAGAATGCTGTTTGTTGACTTCAGCTCAGCATTCAACACAACCTCACCCATGAAGTTGATTGGAATACACTCCGGGCTTGAGTGTATCACTGTGCAATTGAATATTTGACTTCCTCACAGGCAGACCTCAGAGAGTTTGGATAGGCAGTCACACCTCCTCTATGTTAGTGCTCAACACTGGCACCCCCCAGGGCTGTGTGCTCAGCCCCCTCCTGTTCACACTGTACACCCATGACTGCACTTCAGACATCAGGAGAACTCTATTGTGAAGTATGAGGATGACACCACCTTCACCACCTGCAGCATTATAAACAATGATGAGAGTTTATATCAGGAGGAAATCAACAATGGTGGTGCACAGAGAACAATCTACTGCTCAACGTCAGCAAAACCAAGGAGCTGATTGTTGATTTTAGAAAGAAGGAGGCAAAGACACACACCCCTGTCTACATCAGAGGAGCTGAGGTGGAGCAGGTGAACAGTTTTAGGTTCCTTTAAAATACCATCATTGAGAACCTGCCTTGGTCATTGCAAAACACCATGCTGGTTAAAGAAGCACAGAAAAGGCATTACTTACTTACAGAAACTTTGGAAGGCTAAATTCTGGAGCCAGATTCTGGTCAACTTTAACAGAGGAGCAATAGAAAGCATCCTGACTGGAAACATCACAAACTGGAATGGCCCAAGACAGGAAGGCTCTATGGCTGGTGATTAATAGTGATGTTCGATACCACCGATTTCCTCTCCGATCCGATACCAAGTAAAATTCAAGCTGGTATCGGCGATACCGATCCAATACCAATACTTTATATACTCAAATTGAAATTGCCAGTAAAATATTTAATTAAATAAATAAATGCCACAATAATTGCACAAGTTTGTCAATACCTACATTTTAAAATATTCATTTAACAGTTAAAGCAAATTAGACTGATTGTAAATAATAATAGATATATTTTATAGATAAAATGTTATTTTTTATCCATCTTTTCTAGTATATATTTTTCTAAGTTCACCATGGCTGTTTTATCACAATTGCTCTGTATAATTTAATGACACCTACTCTATGTTATCCACTTTAAATGATCAATTCTTTAGGAAACCTTACCTGAATAAATCTAGGCTTTTTTGTGAGATTATCTCAGTGATACACATATTATTACTCCAGGCTGAAATCATGCAGCCATTTGTTGAAGCATGTATTTATTTTGTGACTTATTTCATAACCATATTTATTAATTTGAACAACTCCAACAGCAACAGTGCTTAGCGCCGCTTAAAGCTCCACATTTCTTCCTCTGTACCTGGATAGTGTCTGCCTGCCTGCAGCACCAAAGGACTCCGCCAGAGACGTCTGTCTTGCCCTAACAGCAGCACCTGACACTGTGCTCTCCTCTTTTGTCCGCCTCATCACAAATGCCTCGTATTCTGTGTTGTGGTTTAACCTGAGGTGTTTCACAAGGTTTGTTGTGTTGCCACAACTCCTTACGTTTTTCCACAAACATCACAAACTGCGTTTTGGCTGTTTGTGGAGCTGAAATAGCTCCACACATGACTCTGTCTACGCTCTGCCATTGTGTCTACAGACTGAGACAGAGAAGTCAGAGAAGTGACTGACTGACTGGACAGCGTGCCGCTGTGCTTACGCATTACGCACTTACCCAGGTGTAAGAAAAAGTAGTTCCCACCAACCGCGTATCATTTAGACAAAATCTCAATAGTTTAGTAACTTTCCATTGTGTTCCTGTTTAAGATATACATTACCTCAAATGACTGAAGTATCAAAAGTATTGATATTTTGATTTGAAAATCAATTTTAGAGCATAAAGATCTGGGGCCGTATTCACAAAGGATCTTAGGGCTAAAAGTAGCTCCTAACTGGCGAATTTAGGAGAAACTCCTAAAAATAATCAGTCTTAAATTTAGGACTCCTAATTTTTTTCACTAAGAGCAATTCACAAAATATTTTAGGTCTAAAAATAGCACCTAAGTCTAGGAGAGCTTAAAAGTCCTCGAGAGGACTCCTAACTCAGTAAGACCTATTCACAAAGAATCGGAAAATGGCTGCGAGACGAAATAATTTGGAGACAATGGAAGAATGTGGATTGATCAAGAGATATAGGCTAAATCGTGAGGGTATAAAACTTGTTGTGGAATTAGTGCGGGATGCAATAACAATACAAATAAAAATAAATTAATAAATAAATAATTGCGCCATCAAAAGATGAGGACGTGTTCGTCAATAGAAAGAAAGTACATTCCATCAACACGCAGATTGTTTTTGATGCAACTTTTAACATTCTTGATGTTGTTGCAAAGTGGCCTGGGTCTACCCATGATCGCATATTTTAATGGAGAGCGGTCTGAGGCAGCTTTTTGAGAGGCACCATGTACCAGCTGGGTGTCACTTGCTGGGTGACAGTGGCTATCCCTGCAAGACGTGGCTCCTGACACCCTATCTGAATCCACAACCGGGAGCACAGTTAAAGTAGAACATGTAAGTGATTATGCAGATTACGCTTAGTCCTTTGCGTAAAAAACATCGTATTGTCATCTTTTATTTGTTGAATCCATATTTATTATTGTTGACTGTTTTCCTCCATATATGTTAGAGTACACAAAAATACACGAAATGTTGTGGAGAGAGGAATTGGGCAGATTAAACGTCGATTTCATGTCCTGCGCGGCGAAATACGCCTCAGCCCAGAGAAGGCAAGTACAGTGATCACTGTATACGTGGTCTGCACAAACTTGTCAAGCTGCACTTCACAGATCAACAACTCATAAGCGAAACATTATTAAAACACAAACGACGACTCTTAACTACTGTAGTAAGGTAGACAACGAGCTACAACCGTATTTTCATCCAAACGAGCGCTCCTCCGGGCTGGACACATAACACTGGTCTCTGTGGTCAGCCGTCTGTGAGACGAGGGCGCAGGGACCGTCTGAGACCAGTGTTATGGTTTGGTTACGCTTTTCTTACTTGATTTTATTTTTATTTTATCTTATTTTTATCTTATTTTATTTTAACTTATTGTAATTTATCACAATTTATTATCCTATTGTGTTTATTGGTTCATTGTGCCTTGGTTGTGCTTTTATTGTTTTGTACAGCACTTTGGGAACTTTGTGTTCATTTTAAAATTGTGCTATATAAATAAAGTGGATTGGATTGGATTATGTGTCCAGCCCGGAGGATCGCTCGTTTGGATGAAAATACGGTTGTACCTCGTTGTGTTTTAATAATGTTTCGCTTGAGTTATTGATCCATGAAGTTCGACTCTGTGAATACATTTCCAACTTTACCGAACTTCATGCATGTATTCTGCTAACTGCACTGTCCATAACTACTTGATAGGAATTCATCTCTAGCCTAGGCTATTTCCTTGTTTTGTGGGCTCGTTTGTGGGATGTTGCGGATGAGTTTCACCGAGACCGCCTCACTCTGAACAACCAATCACCGTACTGACCACTTCTAAAGTCATGCACGAGAATCGACGTAATCCATAGCAACGGCGCGTCACTCTTAGTGATTTATCCTTAGTATGAGTAGGTCTCAGCGGCTTTGTGAATAACTTTTAAGAAAAAACTCCTACGTAAAATGTTTTAGCGCGAGTTAGGAGCACTCCTAGCGGTAAGATAAAATGCTTTGTGAATACGGCCCCTGGTATTGGAGGTATTGATATTTCAGTATCGATCCGCACATCACTAGTGATTAAACCACCAGAACATCACTGGTTCCATCTACAGAGCATCAGTGACACCAGTGAAGTGAGATGTCTGCTCAGAGCCCAAAGATACTAAAAGACAACACCCACCCAGCCACAGTCTGTTCACCCTGCTGCCATCTGAAAACAGATACACAAGTATCTGCTGCTGTACCACCAGACTACAGAGCAGCTTCACTCTCCAGGCTGCTAGAGCAGCTACTAGATGCTAGAGCAGCATGTTTAACTAGCTAGGCCCACCTCAGCTCCACCCACGCTCCTCCTCTTTGCCCATTTTTGTTTAGCTAGTAGTTAGGTGGAGTCGGGTGCCACCGAGATGGCAACAGCTTCATTTTGGTTAATCACAAACCTATGAGTGATGTCACAGTTGCTCTGTCCACCTTTTAATGTAGTCAGTGGGTTGTACACGCATCCACTCTCTGTCTGATTATTCCACATTCAGAATTATTTATCAGGTGAGGGAGAGTGCTGCTGCCTATATACAGATACTTTAAAATGCTCAGGCGTAAATGAATCACTAAGTATGAATAACCAAACCAGACTTAAAATAATTTCCCT
>CM077788.1:2732293-2857293 GCA_039737535.1 Lagodon rhomboides | reverse complement strand
AGTATTTGACTCTTATTCTGTGGATAATAGTTTATATGTCACACTTTGACATAGTATTTAAAGATGTACAAAACTGACATGTAAAGATCTTCTATCATGAGTGTTATTTTCATGTATGCAGTTTTAAGGTTGGTGGAGAATGGACTTGCCTGCAATGGACAATTTTACATTGTTTAAAGTTAAATGAAATTGAAATGTGAAAATAAAAAATACATTCTGGGTACAAGGGTACAAAATTGCCACCAGAGGTACAAGATTGGTCTTTATAAGGTACAAACCACAAGGGTACAAATAAGTACCCAGTGTCAAGGGTACAAAATTGTACCTTCAGAGGGTACTGCCCCAGTGACAAGCCATTGTACCCCTAAAGGTACAATTCTGTACCTTATTTTCTGAGAGTGTATCTGTGCCAGATCGGTGGCTGCTTATGGGGGAGGTGGGTCACTTCTGTGATTTTATATTGGATATAGGGTTTTAAATATGGTCTAAAAATAGGGTGAAATTTGCACTTTATTTACTGGGCATTTATTTTTGAATGTAATATTTCACGGTTAGGTTTCAAGGGTTTAAAATTATTAATCATGTGGTTTGCTTATTGTTCAAGGTTTTTCACCTAGGCCACTAAGTTGCTGCTACGCCTTAACCAGTACATCAGCAGCCACTACCACTTGGAAAAGAAAAAGCTGAAAAAAAAAGAAAGACTGGAAAAGAAATGAAGAAAAAATAAAAAAGGAGAAAAAAAAGCAGTTTGGTCTTGAGTGCATTCCTGCCTTAAAGTTTGTCACTGGCACAACGTCCCTTCAAGTGTGGGGAAAAAGCATAAAAAAGAGTAAAACACTTGACAGTGAAAAACCGTGACCAGCTGGTTGGAAAAGCCCTATTAAACCAAAGTGAAAATCCTGCGTCCAAGCTCCGCCCACTGCTGTGTCCGAGCCCTGCCCGCTGCTGTGTCTGAGCCCTGCCCGCTGCTGTGTCCGAGCCCTGCCCGCTGCTGCGTCCGAGCCCTGCCCATTGCTACGTCTGAGCCCCGCCCACTGCTGTGTCCAAGCTCCGCCCACTGGTGTGTCCGAGCCCCGCCCCCAGCTGCATCCAAGCCCAGTGCCCCAAAGTTCTCAGCAAAGCCCAAAATGGCTGAGTCAATATCCCTGCAGCAACTGAAGAGGGAGAGAACGACTGCCAAACAGCGGTTTACCCGACAAGCAAACTTACTGTTGAAGTCTTGCAGGAAAATGTCGGCAGAAGAACTGGTGGAAGCCTTCAACAAGGTCACATTTGAGGCCGAGAAGGTACTGTTGGCAAATGAGGAGGTGGAAACCTTGACTGAGGAGGCGGAGCTCGAACCCACTGCTAAAGAGGACATCAATGTAGATATGAAGAAAACGGCAGAGGACTGTGAACGGAAGCTTGAAGAAGTGGAGGATACTGTCCAGAGGGTCCTATGGCAGAACTTTGGCTCCTCCGAACTCTCCCTTGCAGTGGAAGCAGCTGAAAAAGAGAGCAAGCGGTTGGTAGCGAGCAAATCTAGTCTGAAGCTGGAGGTATACGAGCTCATACTCAGCAACCTTGAAGGGCTGGTGAAGATGGCAAAACAGACCATGTGCCAATGGACTCGGTGGGTTCCAGAGGGAGAGCAGCCTGACTTCCGGCAGCACATCAGGAATGTGGAGACATCGCTGCAAGAGTTAACTTCTGACAAAGCCACCCTGCTGCAAGCGGAGCTGGAAAACAAGGAGTCCTCTAAGGAGATGCCACACCAGTCACTTGCCATCAAGCTGAAACCGACGGCACTCCCACAGTTCGACGGCAATAGACGGAACTTCTACCTCTGGAGGAAAGAGTGGGAGGCGCTACAAAGGCAAGGCGAACCGACCGGCTCCAAGGAGGTCAGGAAAATCCAGCTATTGGACAGCCTGGAGAACAAAGTAGTGAGGGACCTTCGCTTGTCGACATATGGGACGGCAGATGAGATATTTCGTGTGCTGGAAAATCGGTTTGGAAATAAAACAGCAATTGCCCTGGAAATCATTGAGGAGCTACAGGCACTGCCACCCAGGAAAATTGTCAACCTAATACAAATTGTGGAAAAGGCCTTGTATGACCCCAGTGAACTGGGAAACACTGGGGCTCTGAAAAATCCACTCGTTACCAAGTCCCTGGAGAGTAAGCTGCCAGAGGGCTTAAAGAAGGAGTGGCTGGTCCATGCGTCGGATGAAGAGGAAACCTCATCACCTGAAGACAGATTTGACTTGCTCCTCAAGTTTCTGAGAAGTCAGGAGAATATCTATGAGCAACTGGACCAGCTCAGGGACGATGAGCCTAGCAGGAGGGAAGCAAGGGTCCCACAAAAACATGCCCGGACAAAAACCACCAACTCCTCAAGCTCCCAAACATCCTGTATCATCTGTGGAGAGAGGGGCCACAGAAAGAGGCTCTATTACTGCAAGAAGTTCAAGGCTCTCAAAGTAGCAGAGAAAAAGGAAGCAGTTAAAAAAATTGGTGCTTGTGGGAGGTGCCTGGAGGTCCACGACGATGACGCAGAATGCAGGACCACCTTTCTCTGCAAAAATGAGGGGTGTAAGGATGCTCAAGGCCCGGGACATCACTACTACCTCTGTCCCAAGGCTGCAAATAAGGGAGATGGACCAAGGAGGCCAAAGCCCAGTCCAGCAAGAGGGGAATGGAAAAAGTACACAGAGACCCAGGAAGAGTTCCTGACAAGCCTGCACCCTGACCTAGCCCAGCGATGCCGGGAGGCATTCTGTAACTCTGTCTCAAAGACGTACCGTTCAGCCATATCTGAGCGGGGATTGCTGTCAGAGAGTGGACTGGAAGAGTTCCCTGTCATAATGATGATCCTGGAAGTCACTGTAAATGCTGGGCAGAGGATTGGGACCCTGATAAACTTGGCATCTGATACAAATTACATCACTCATGAGGCTGCAGGCGAGCTGAACCTGAGGAGTGAGGATGTGACACTCATAGTCCATGGAGTCGGCGGGATGCAAGTGACAGTGGAGACCAAGCGTTACCTCCTCAAGATCCGGGTCACAACTGCAAAGGGAACCCTGAGGTCTCACCAGCTTGTGTGTTATGGGCTGGACAGCATTGCACAGGTCAATCGCCACATACCACCCAAGACACTGCAAAAAATATTCCCCGAGGTCCCTCTTCATGAACTGGTCCGTCCTACTAAAATCAAGCTCCTCATCAGCCACAAGGAAGGCCAGCTCGTCCCTCAAAAAGTGCGCTCCGTCGGTGACCTCGTCCTGTGGGATGGTCCCCTTGGGAAAACAGTGGGTGGCTCTCATCCAGATCTCATAGAAGATATTGAAGTCACGGTCCATGGATCCAGAACCCACTTTGCCCGCTCCATGCGCACAGCAGCTGTTGCATACCAGGAAGTCGCCAGCAAGAACCCAGGTCATCCACCTCAACTCACCCAAGCAGTCACATCTGCTGCCAACCGAGACTTCATGAACTGGTGGAGGTGGGACAGCATTGGGGCTGCATGTGAGCCCAGGTGTGGCGGCTGCAGATGTGGAAGTTGCCAACCTGGAGGAAAGGAGATGACAATCTCTGAGGAGAGGGAGCTGGAGCAAATAAAGAGTGGACTGACATACATCAATGGAGATCGCCACAGTGAGAAACCACACTGGCATGCAAAATACCCGTGGGTGGAGGACCCAGCAACATTGCCAAACAACAGAAAAGCAGTCGAAGCAACATTCCTGAAGACTGAGAAGCAGTTGGCAAAGGAGCCAAAGTGGAAAGCGGCCTACAAAGCTCACGTCCACGAGATGGTTGATCGGAACGCTGCTGTCAGGCTGTCTAGAGAAGAGTTGGCAAGCTGGTCTGGACCTGTATGGTATATCAGCCATTTGATTGCACCTAACCCCCACTCGGTAACTACGCCAGTCCGCCTTGTGTGGAATAGTAGTCAAAAATTCAGAGGTTAGAGCCTGAATGATTTACTCATCAAGGGACCAGATGTCCTCAATGACATCCGTGCCGTCCTCATCCGGTTTTGTCAAGGTGTCTTCGCTGCACTTGGAGACATCAGGAAAATGTATAATGTATAATTCCATATGGCTTGAGGACCAGGAAGTACACCTGCATCGCTTCCTGTGGAGAGACTCTAAGGAGGAGGACATCCAGGAATATGCTATTACCAGAGTGAACATAGGCGATAAACCAGCTGGCTGTATCGCTGAAGTCGCCATGCAGGAGACAGCAAATTTGCCAATGTTCCACCATCTTGCAGCAGAGCGTCGAGTGCTGGAGCAAGACGCCTATGTGGACGACATCTTGACCTCACATGATGACCTGAGCCAGCTCAAGCAAATAACGACCAATGTTGAGCGCATCCTGGAAGCTGGAGGATTCTACATGAAGCCGTGGGTTTACTCTGGCCAAAGTGGGAGGTCAGAGTCCAGAGCCTTAAAGACGGAAGCAACCCCAGTGATGGTCCTCCCAAACCAACTCTCTGAGGAGAACAATAAAGCCCTTGGCCTCGGGTATGATTCTGAAAGCGACAAACTTCACTTGATTGTAGCTGTGAACTTCTCCAAAAAGAAAAGGAAAATGAGACTCAGAGAAAACCTGTCAAGAGAGGAAGTCAGAGCGCATGTGCCAGATCCACTCACCCGAAGAGAGCTCCTCAGTCAAGTCTCTGGGCTATACGATCCCCTCGGCCCTGCGACTCCTGTCAAGCAGAAGGGAGCCATCTTGGTCAGGAGAGCTTTCCAGGAAGCAAAGGTCAGCTACAGTCCATCAGTAGATACCTGGGATGCTCCTCTGACTGAGGGTCTCCGTGAAGATGCTATCTGCCTCTTTGAAAACTACGCTGAGCTCAGCCAGTTGAAATTCGTCAGAGCCTTGACGCCACCTGACCCAAGTGCCAAGCTGTGTGGTATCACCTTCTCTGATGGTAGCGAACGCTCTTATGGTGCCGTATTGTACCTCCGGTGGGAGTTACCGGAAGATGTTACCATACGGCTAGTTGAAGCCAAAGCCAGGTTGACACCATTAGACCACAAAGGGGACGCTGTGAAAGCAGAGGTCTGTGGAGCAGTCTATGCAGCTCGTCTGAAAAAGCACTTCCAGAAGCACTGCAGCATCCGTGTGGAGAAGTGGTTAGTCGACAGCCAGACAGTCCTTGGAGCCATCCAACGTGAAAGTTACAGCTACCAAACATTTTTTGCCAATAGAGTTGGAGAGATCCAAGGCAGTACAAATGTCCAAGACTGGTGGTGGATCCCTGGGGCCCTCAATATCGCGGACATCATCTCAAGAGGGGTGAGCCCCAAGAAGCTGGACGAAGACACAGAGTGGCAGCTGGGTCCTGAGTTCCTAAGTCTCCCAGAGAGTGAGTGGCCTGTGAAATCCGCCAAAGATGTTGCTGTTGAAGCCAGAGAGAGCCTTATGCGCATTCAGAAAAAGGCATTCGTTGCTGCCCTGACCCGAGCTGGAGAAAAAGTGAAGCCCAAGCCTAAACTAGACTCAGCTCCTGCCGATCACAGGCCTCTTCCCACGACTGCAGTCACAAGCCTGATGGATATCCGGCGATTCAGCGGCCTAACCAGACTGGAAAAGTCACTCGCACTGGTCTGGAGGGCAGCAAAGAGGTTTCTTCGTGGCACAGCTAGGGAAAGACCAGAGTGGGAGGCAATCCCCGTTGATGGCACAGTCACCGTGGCAGAAAGAGAGGACGCCTTTCGAGACCTCTGTCTAGCGGCACAAGAAGGAGCTACCTTTCCCAGCACCACAACAGACCGACTGGTCATGTACAGAGACAAGGCAAGCGGGCTATTGCTATGCGGAGGCAGGATCCAGCACTTCAAGGAAGACAACTTGGCTGTCCCCCTGATCCCCTTTGACACCTGGCTGGGGGTCTTGCTTGCACGCCAGAGTCACCTAGAAGGTCATGAAGGAGTCGCCAGGACCCTACTCAAGATGCGAAAAAGGGCGTGGGTTGTGCAAGGCAGGAGGCTGGCCCAGAGAGTCGTAAACCAGTGCGTCCCCTGCAGGAAGGCCAGAGCTCAGGTCTGTAAACAGGTGATGGGTGACCTGCCAGTGGAACGATCAAGACCGGCTGCGCCATTCCAGTTCATGTCAGTTGACCTGTTTGGACCTTACCTGGTGAAGGACGACATCAAAAAAAGAGTAGCCATGAAGGTCTGGGGGGTCATCTTCTGCTGTATGGCGAGCCGGGCCCTGCACATAGACCTGGTCAACAGTATGTCCACAGAGAGCTTCCTAATGGCCTACCAGAGATTCACCGCCATCAGAGGCCACCCCCTCAAGGTTTGGTCAGATCCTGGGACCAACTTCATTGGTGCAAAGTCCTTGCTGGGGGATTTGTATGCCTTCCTGAAGAGCCAAGACAGAGAAAGCCTGGAGGAATATGCAGCGACAAATGGGACAAACTGGACCTGGAAAGTGCTCCCTGCCGACTCACCACATCGGAATGGAGCTGCGGAGGCTGTTGTGAAGGTCGCCAAGAGAGCTCTTCAAAGTCTGAGCAAATCAACCAGTCTTACCTTCAGCGAGTTCCTCACAGCCCTCCAAATGGCAGCTAACCTGGCAAACGAGCGTCCTATTGATGCAAGAGTCCAGAGCCGGGAGGACCGCGTGGAGTATGTGACGCCAAACTCGCTCCTCCTGGGCCGAGCATCTCACAGTGGCGACCCCAAATCATTCGACTTCAACAACTATCCCTATAAGCGGCTCAGAGAGATCCAATTCCAGGTCAACGAGTTCTGGAAAGCATGGTGCCAGCTTGCTGGCCCAAATCTTTTTGTTAGATCAAAATGGCATGCTACAGAGAGAAATGTCTCCGTTGGTGATGTTGTTTGGCTTTGTGATCAAAATGCTTTGCGTGGGCAGTTTAGACTTGGCAGAGTCGTCACTGTAGCTCCTGATTCAAAGGGCATTGTCAGGGATGTTGAGGTTCTTGTCGCTCTCGGTCACTGTGCTTCAGTCCACCATCAGCAGCCAGTGACCCACCCCACAAGGTTTAGTGACCAAAGAGAGAGATCTAATGGTGTGGTATTGCGCAGAGACGTCAGGCGGTTGGTTGTTCTTTTACCGGTAGAAGAGCAGTGCCCCTAGTGAGAAAGATTTTTGTTAAGTTGTTCGCCTTTTCAGGTTTGCAACCTTTCTGACTAAGTTCAGAAAGCTTGAGTTGGAGGTGTTGCGGCGAACAGCTGTTGAACAGCTGATGCGCGATCCCGCGGCTGCGGTGGCGGCTTGTGACGTGTTCGGCAGCGGCCCAAGTCCCATTTAAAAATCATTGTATTCTTTATCAACAGCACTTGACAGATCACTTCCCTGCCCATTTTTTCATAGGTGACCTCAGGAGTTGTTTTAGAAAATTCGGCATTAGTTCAGCACATTAAAACACCCGGCCAAAGCCAGTTGAGTTATTTAATTTATAGCGGGGAGCGCGCTTGGCGCATCCTGCTGGGGCGCGAGCCCGACAATTAGGACAGGTGTGTGTCACACAGATTAGGCAGAGCAAACGACGCCACGGCAGAGTGAGACGCAGGTTTTCCATCCCTCCAACAAAGCTGTTAGTTGTGCCACATAAAAGATTAAACGGACAGCCGGTAAGTCCCTTTTTATTGTGAGGCATTGTTGCGCTGCTTTTACGCTAAAATGCGGAGAGAGAGTTTGGAGCGTCTATCTGTGCCAGATCGGTGGCTGCTTATGGGGGAGGTGGGTCACTTCTGTGATTTTATATTGGATATAGGGTTTTAAATATGGTCTAAAAATAGGGTGAAATTTGCACTTTATTTACTGGGCATATATTTTTTAATGTAATGTTTCACGGTTAGGTTTCAAGGGTTTAAAATTATTAATCATGTGGTTTGCTTATTGTTCAAGGTTTTTCACCTAGGCCACTAAGTTGCTGCTACGCCTTAACCAGTACATCAGCAGCCACTACCACTTGGAAAAGAAAAAGCTGAAAAAAAAAGAAAGACTGGAAAAGAAATGAAGAAAAAATAAAAAAGGAGAAAAAAAAGCAGTTTGGTCTTGAGTGCATTCCTGCCTTAAAGTTTGTCACTGGCACAACATCCCTTCAAGTGTGGGGAAAAAGCATAAAAAAGAGTAAAACACTTGACAGTGTTGCATTTTCTTGACAACCATTCATCCATGTGACTTCACACTTGGCGGTTATGTTGCTGTGGACCCAAGAAAGTGCACAGTTAAGTGTAAAATTGTATGGAAACTTGACCTGTTTGGCGAAGTTTGAAAAACATGGACAAATATTAGTCAGGCTGGTTTCTGTTCCTCTGCTGGGGGAATGGTGGGGAAACCTGGAGGGGCATGATTGGGAGGAATGGCCTGTCTGGGTTGAACTTGTGAGAGCTAGGTCTTTCTTCTCGCCACAGAGTCAAACACATTCTTAGTGGGTGTAGGACTCCAAGGTTAATGTCTCTAATCCTGGTTGCTGTGGTCAGAAGAGTGTCCGTGGGAATTGCTTCTGCTTTTTGCAGATGACATGCCAGTGTTTGCTCCATCAGGCAGTTTTATTCAGTGTGCACTGCAACTATTTGCAGCCAAGTGTGAAGCAGCCGGAATGAGACTCAGTGCCTCCAAGTCTGAAGCCATTTTTTTTTTTTTTTAAAGTTGGTTCTGTCTTTTAATAAAAGAGGAGCTCAAACAAACATAAATTTGAACAATTTGTGTTTGGTTAAACTATAAATTAGCATAAATGTTGAAATCACTAAAATAAATAGTGTCAGAATTGTGTGAGAGAGAGTGTCATGAGTTGTCTGTGAAAGTAAGAATCACCAAATAATGCATACGTTGAGAGTTTAGGTGTCCATGGGGTCTGGCATGGTGGAGGAAAGAGAACCAGAGCATAGTCTTCAGCTGGCTTAAATGGGCCAAGAGGTACACGTTCGCCTAATCTCCAACATAAACATTTTATGAATATCACTAAGTAATTATAGTTTATTTGGATTATACAGAGGGGTGATTTTTGAAAGTTTGGAAAAATGCTTAATTGTAACTGTTTGGTTTAGTGGTTAAAAGTGCTTGAATTACTACTAAAAATTACTACTACTAAATACTTTTTCACAGCACTGTATATATATATATATACACACACACATACACTCTCAGAAAATAAGGTACAGAATTGTACCTTTAGGGGTACAATGGCTTGTCTGGGGCAGTACCCTCTGAAGGTACAATTTTGTACCCTTGACACTGGGTACTTATTTGTACCCTTGTGGTTTGTACCTTATGAAGACCAATCTTTTACCTCTGGTGGCAATTTTGTATTTTCACATTTCAATTTCATTTAACTTTAAACAATGTAAAATTGTCCATTGCAGGCAAGTCCATTCTCCACCAACCTTAAAACTACATACATGAAAATAACACTCGTGACAGAAGATCTTCACATGTCAGTTTTGTATGTCTTTAAATACTATGTCGAAGTGTGACATATAAGTTGACTGGTGGAGTCAATAGTGGTTTACTTGCCTAGTGACAGTTATTGGCAGAGGCGTATCACGTATCACCAAGGATCTAAATAGGTACTTTCTCGCATAAAAAATATTAAAACTTAAGAAAGTGATGTATTAACAGCGCTAAAGCGAGAATTAAAACAGCTTTCAGCAGCTCTACCACTGGCGGTTGCCGCGAAATGCATTCTGGGAAACTTGCATACTGTATACTGCGGTGTGGACGGGCTCTTTGTCTGCCAGGCTGTAGGTAGCTGATTTTACTGTGCATCCATGGTTGGCCGTTTGTGAATATCATAACATACAATATTGACTGGATGATTAGTAATTTTTCATACCTGCAAATCTGCTAAAAAAAATATATATATTTCAAGGCTACTCAAAAATGGCTTAGAAGTTAAAATCTTCATTGAATACTTAAGGAAACAGTGAAACCTTCACATTTAAAAAGTATAACTACTACTGAAGAAAGACTAAATGATTATTTAAACATATTAATATTTAGGCTACTGCCATTTGTAGAGCCTAATACAATTGTACCCCAGCATGTAGAAGAAAAGGTACATATATGTACCCCAGTGGTAAAAGGTACATATATGTACCTTTTGGGCCCTCAAAAGGGTACAAATAGTTACCTTAAGGTCCAATAATGAGCTCTAGGGGGTACATTAGTGTAGATTGTACCTAGGGGTACAAAAAAGGACTCGTACTGTACCCCTATTTCTGAGAGTGTATACATATACTTTTGTAACTTGAGGAACCTGCCTGGGCTAATATCCTTGCACCCATTACACTACCAGTAGAGTAGTTACATGCTTACCTAGGTAACTTATGAAGAGTAATTTTGCGATGTGAACCTGCTACATACTCAATATATGTAAAGAATTTGTATAAAGTATAACTCTGAGTTACAGTGGTACTATTTAACACTCAATAGACACTCAAACTCAAGTATACAGTGGGCAAGAGTATGTGTTGGAAAAGTCAGCGTGAGACTTACTTGTTGCAGGTGAAAGAAGGAGTTGTGATATCTTATGGTTAAACAAGGTGAGGACCCAAATGCAGACACACACGGTATGCAGGAATAGGGGAACTAAAGCTTTAATAAAACAAAGCTGATTGATACAGAAACAAGGAAAACCAAAAACAAGTCATGAAGGAAAAAAAGCCAAAGTAGAAACTAAAGAGCTAAAACAAAGTGCAAAGAAAAGTAAAGTACAAATCAATCAGAAACAAGAGGAACAAAAACCAGAAACATACCCAGGCGAGACATGAGGAGACACTGGAGGAGACACGACGGGGGCACACAGAGTAGCGACACAGACGAAGACGGAGGAAGACGGAAGAACATGGGAGAACAAAGACTATATACCGACAAACTAATGACAGGATAAAGAACAGGTGGAATGAGGCTAGAAAAAGACAGGTGAAGGAAGGAACGGAAAAACACTGGAGGGAGGGAAAAACACACAGGAGGAACTGAAAAGTAAGGAGAGACACTTGAGGGCAAAATTTCAAAATAAAACAGGAAACGAGAACATAAAAGACTGGGATACTCACCGGAGGGAGATGAACCCATCTTTTCTCTTCTGAAGAATGTTTATTCTTTACTCCCTCCATTCATAGTCTACAATTTTTTTAACATGGAAAGAACCTTTGGACTGACCTAGCTGCTTTCTGCAGGTTCTCCTTGTACCAGAATACCCTTTATGCAGTGTTTTTCCATGCTCCCCCAATGCCCTTTTAATGACTCATCTGAGTCGAGGAGGTCTTGTTTTTGGTCTGGTTTAAAGGTTTGTTTGTCTGTCGTTCAGCAGGGTAGTACAGGCACAATTTTCATGAAATTCGGTGTCAGAGTGTTGGCCAAGGCAAAACCCATACAATTTTGAAATTTCATAAATAATAAATAGTATTTTTACCTTCCGCAAACAAATAGGTAAATCAGTGAAAGAAAACGTTATTTTGATTCATTCAAAGTCATGGTAAAGCACAACTAAACACACCCACACCTCCATACAAACTGCAGGAAGTGCCACAACATTACCGGATTTTGGGTAAATTCAGACAAAGTGCACATCAAATACATACAGACCTGCAGTTTTTTTTTATAAATTCATGACACAGACAGAGCAAAAGCAAGAGACAGCGATGACCACAGACCACACACCCTGCACACTGTTTCATCTTTCTGTTTTAAAATTTAATCTTGTTACTAAGATTTTATTGCTTGGACAGTGACAGCCAAGCTCCACCGCCGGTGCAGGCATAAGGCGTTCAGCTGTTCAGGGATCACTCACTTTAATTCTGTGACTCACACCTCATAGCAGTGCTCTGTCTTTGCCCAGAGTTTGTTCAAAAACAGTCATTTCACCAGCTGTAACCACCCTAAGATCATCCTCAAGGCAGACAGCGCGTGGTTCAAACGCAAAAACAAGAATCAGCTCATTTGCAGCAGGGAGGCGGGTAGGAGCAACTGGACAGGCCCAGGATGGCTCTCGCTGTGACCAGGTCTATCTGTGGGCCAAGCTGTCGTTGTAGTGGAGCAGGTAGAGCGTCAGATGAGCGCTATGCTGATGACAATGCAACGTGGGTAGTGAAGCTTGGCCGTAACATAAAAAATTGCTGTCAACAACACTATCTTGTATGGAAGAGTATTAGGGCCAGGGGTGAGAAAATCAATTCATTATGCGCTTCACGAATAAAGTCGAAATGTCGAGAATAATATTGAAATAGAATTTTGTGAATAAAGTCGAAATGTCGAGAATAAAGTTGATATTTCAAAATCAAATTCGACCTTTTGAAACTACAGCAAACAGCACATATGACTGCCTCAACAAAATGCCTTGTGTAGACGAACTGGTGAAACTACTTCATAATCGGCTTTAGTAACAAAGTAGTAGTTGTCAGGGAGATTGTGCCAAAAACTTTGTCTGTTGAGAAGGAAAAACACACAAGCATGGAAGTGGTGGCTGCATCCGTGGAAGCTGAAATTGAAAGTATGTAGTAATGGCGGAGACCAGATGCTCGGGCAGCTCACATAGCTGTCAGTCGCTCCCTGACTGGATTTGAGGGAGCAGAAGAGTTGACTTTATTCTCGACATTTTGACTGTATTCACAAAATTATATTTCAACATTATTCTCGACATTTCAACTTTATTCTCGATATTTGACTTTTTTCTTGAGGTGCATAATGAAAAAAAAAGTTCCTCCTCTCATTTTTCCCCTCATCTCTGGCCATGAGCAGCATGGGTGGAAAGAGATAGACCTAGCGACTGCCAGGCCCAGACAATTATAAGAGAACATTGCAGGCATATGCACAACAGCTAACTGCATTTTAATATATAACATAACAATACATTTTTTAATTAAAGTTAAAGAGGACTTGTTCATTGAGACCTAGCCAATTTCACTACACTCCTTTTGACTCTTGAGTAGGAACACATGCCTCTACTTTGAACTATGAATTGAGGCCTTTCTGCCTCTCTGCAAGGTAAACAGCTTTTTACAGCTTAATTGACCTTGTGACCCCTTGTACCAGGAGGCTCCATACACAGTCTCTGATTACCTCTTTCTGGACATAGGAGCTTTATTTTCTTAAGAATAAAGACATCACTTTGGACACTTCAGAGACAATATTTCGTCTAACATGCCCAACTCTAGAGGCTCTCGTAATTTGTAAAACTGAATTTACTGTTGTTTCGCCAGAGACACCCTAACCTTTCCTTTGAGGGTCAAGCTAGGATCAATGGACCACAATTGAATCCACGGATGCAAACTCAAGAGACGAAAATAACTTTTTCCTTTTGAAAATGATATGTTATAATTGAATGTCTTTTGTATTTGTAAATGAGACTAAAACTGCTGTCATTTTACCAAGTCCACGTCTCCCCTTTTCAATTCCCTCATCTCTGCTGTTTAGATTAACACACACACATGCCCCTTAAAATCCTCTCATCCTCGCCTGATTGAGGCAACACATGCAGGCCACAGTGATTTATGACTCTGACTCCCCTTTACATTGGAAGAGTCGTCTACACAACTTTATTTATCATTTTTCAGTATCAAAAACATTGACATCATTGGTTAAGCATTTCTTACAAAAGTTGGGAACCCCCACCCTCCATCCAGGTGGCATCCCCACAAACACACCCACACAAATACATGTATCAAACAGGCAACAGAACACCAAAAGAAGAAAACAAATAATCACAAATACAAAACCAGACACAGACCGACA
Source organism: Lagodon rhomboides (assembly GCA_039737535.1). NCBI lineage: Eukaryota > Metazoa > Chordata > Actinopteri > Spariformes > Sparidae > Lagodon > Lagodon rhomboides. The sequence goes on along the minus strand of CM077788.1, from coordinate 2,843,580 downwards.
ACAACGACCCAAACCAATCTATATTGACCATTATGTTCATAACACCAACATTCTGGACCACTGGCATAAGAAAGAGAGAGAGAAAAAAAAAGAGAGACACCCAACAATCACACTCTAGGCATTGAGAAGACCAGGATGGCAGTCAAGGAGAAAAAATAGTAAATAATAATAAAGACAAGGGGTCAGGCAAAAGGCAAGCTCCTGATATGAGTTATGAACTGTGACCAGGTTTTGTCATATTTATCCTCCAAGCTGTGAACTGGCTACCTATTTTTTTCTAAAGCTAATCCCAACATCACCTCTCTAATCCAATGAACATAGGCAGGAGGGTTCTTCCCCTTCCAGTTGAGCAGTATCAGACGTCGAGCATGCAACGATGCATAGGCGATTGCATTTTTGGCGGGACAAGTTTAGCTGACCCCTAACTACACTGAAGATAACTATCAAAGGATCAGGTTGCAGTGTTTTGCAAGTTATCACTGAGAGTGATTGGAAAATTGAAGACCAAAAACCATGCAAAGATGGACATGACCAAAACATGTGTCCCAAAGAAACAGGAGAATAATGACATCGAGGGCAATTTGGTGCAATATTAGGGTATAATTTAGACAATCTGTCATTGGAATAATGCAATCTGTGAACAACCTTAAATTAAATCAAGCCATGTCTGATACAGAGAGACGATATATGTATACGCTGTATGGTATTTTTCCAGGTGTCTTCTGGTATAACTTCTCCAACTTCTCCCTCCCATGCTGCTTTGATTTTGTCCCATGTATGAGGACCGCTATTCAGAATTAATGCATATATTTTGATATTGCTCCTTTTTTAAGTGGATTTACATTAAGGACTGAATACAGTAAGTGCGGGAAGTATTTAGCGGCAAAACTCCGAACCTGAAGATATCTGAAGTAATGAGACTTTGGTTAGTTATGATCTTCACATAGAAATTTAAATGATGCAAAGCCATCATCATTGAAGAGATCTTGAAAGTAGGCCAAGCCACTTTTCTGTCAAACTGCAAATGCCTAATCTATTAGAGATGATGCAAAGAGATGATTAAACATTATTGGAGAGAAACTACATATATTTGTCAAATTAAAATGTTTTCTGAACTGGCCCCAGATCTTAATTGAATTTTGGACCATCAAATTAGAGTTCAGTTCAGTTGCTTTGATCTTTAGTGGGAGAGGAGCAGTTATGATTGAAATCGGGGAAACTAGGAGTGAAGCTCTCAGTTCCATATGAGCCCAGACCAAACCCCCTTATCCGTGGTGATCTAATATGTCCACTTAACAATATTAGCTGCCCAATAGTAAAATAAGAAATTAGGTAAACCCAGACCACCATCAGATTTAACTCTCTCCAGGCTTGCCTTCTTTATACGTGCAGGTTTTTTTATTTCATATAAATGAGGAGAAAAGCGATCCAGCTGGACAAAATAAGACTTTGGGAGAAAAATGGGAATCATTTGAAATAAATAAAGAAACTTGGGCATTACAGTCATCTTCACTGCATTTATCCGTCCTGCCAGGGAGAATGGAAGTTTTGACCCTCTATCCAAATTAGTTTTGACACGCTCTAAAATAGACCTGTAATTGTATTGAAAAATAGCCTTAATTGAACCTGCTATTTCTATTCTCAGATAAGTAAATTCGTCATTTTCAATTTTAAAAGGCAAATTTTCACAAGTGATCTGTCTTGCCAGATTATTCAATGGAAATAATAAAGATTTTGATAAATTAACTTTATACCCAGATATACTACATCATTTTTGCAGCAGATGGAGAATGTAGGGTATGCTTTCAATTGGGTCTGATATTTGCAAAAGCAGATCACCAGCATAAAGCAGAGTTTTATGGTTTGTTTCACCCCTGGATATACTCTTTATCCTGCCATCTGATCTAATAGCAATTGTGACTGGTTCAATTGCAATGTCAAACAAGAAGGGCGACAGACAGCTACCCTGCCTTGTACCTCTGTGGAGCAGAAAGTATTCTGAAATCAGGCCATTTGTCCTGACTGCCACCATAGGCTTTGAATATAGAACTTTGATCCACCTATAGAAAATGGGCCCCATTCCAAATTTTTCTAAAATTGTGAAAAGGTAGGTCCACTCAATTCTATTAAACGCCTTTTCGGCGTCAGGGCTTAGATTGACTTCAGGTTGTACTGTTGAATGGGGGGAAAACACATTAAATAGCCTTCTCACATTAAAAAATGATTGCCGTCCGGGAATAAAGCCTGTTTGGTCCTCATTAATAATGGTGGGAATAATAATAAGGTCGCTGTGCAAGGGTTTTAGTTAGAATTTTATAGTCACAGCACAGAAGACTTATTGGCCTGTATGAGCTACACTGTACAGGATCCTTATTTTTTTTAGTGAAACTGAAATTGTGGCTTAGGTAAGTGTTTGCGGTAATTTTCCATTAGCCAATGATTCATCACAAACTGATTTTAGGACAGGTGTGAGTTTTGCAGAGAATTCCTTGTAGAACTCTATGGGGAATCTGTCCGGATCTGGCACCCTTCCTGTTCGAGACGACTTGATGACATTTGCTATTTCCTCAAGCGACAATGGCTGCTCTAGAAATGACTGAGCATCCGGAGAAAGTCTTGGGATATCCATAGAATCAAGAAATTAATAGGTCTCCGACAAGTAACTATTTAGTAATAGTGGCAAGCTAGAACATCAGTAAATGTCAAGTACTCGTTTGAGGACATTGGGACTATGTTACGCTATTGATTGTACCATGTGGTTAGCTAAACTTGGGAATATTTAGATGAGTTTACAGTTCTAAATAGTTATTTTAAGTGGTACATGTGGTTTAGTTACAGGTGTAAACACTTTTAACCTTTAATTTTAACCTTAGAATTTAGTAGCTATCAAGTTAGGTACATAACTAGCAAGCTAGCTAGATAACTAGCAAGCTAGCTAGATAACTAGCCAACATTATATGTTAGCCATCTGTCTCTGGTATAGATTTTGATTTTGAGTTTATTTTGTCATGTTATTTCAAGGTAACAGAACAATTGCTCATGGCAATTGTAGACGACTCTGAGGTTGAAGACTTCTCAGATGGGGAAGATCATGATCCTGCTGTGGATGAAGTCATTCCACATGATGTTGACCTCATAGAGCAACCTGATCATTCTGAAGATGATTATTCACCACCTAATTCACCAGATGATTCAGATGAAGAATATTCACCACCTGATGCAGCTGAAGATAGCGAATCTGAGAATGAGAGTCAGCCACAATATCCACAAGTGCACAAACGTGGCCGTAAACAACATGTTGAGAATGATGGTGAGCCAGAACCAGTGTTTCCCATAAAATATTATTGTGTTTTTTTTAACAGCGTTTCACCATCTCTCGTCTCTGTCAGTCAGCCCCTCCTCCTGCTCTCTCCCTCTCTCGCACGTGTGGGTGCACACACACACGCAAGCACGTACACACACTAAATCCCCCCCCCACACACACACACACTGCAGAACCCAAGTCTCATGTTTTTTTCTCTGTAGCACTTCAATAGGTTTCAAAATGTTTAATGCATTACAAATAAAATGTATTATGTTTTTATTATTAGAGCTGGACGAGGATGAGCAAGGACGTGGAGAGCCCAGGACAGAACCTAGGAATGCTGGACGTGAAGAGCGCTGGAGGTCTGCTCCATTTACCGCAAACTTAGTCCAGTTTCAGGTTGAAGAGGATGAACTGAAAGATGAGCGAACAGGTTGGCAGCCACTGGATTATGTGGAGCAGTATATTGACTCAGAGCTGATGAAAGTCGTTGCTGACTGCACAAATGCCATGTCACTGGCTAACAGTGGGACATTTCTCAACACTTCGGTTGATGAAATATATCACTTCTTTGGAGCAGCAATCTTGATGTCTTGCGTGCCTTATCCACAGACGAGGATGTTTTGGTCCAATGCCCTACGAATCCCTGCCATTAGTGACACAATGTCACGTGATCGGTTCTTCAAGCTGCGGAGCCATCTGAAAGTGGTCATCGATGATGATGTTCCAGAAGAGAAGCGGAAAATTGACAAATTCTGGAAGGTGAGGCCTTTTATGAACCGCATACTCACCGGCTGCCGCCTTCAGGCCCATCCAGAATGCGTCTCAATTGACGAGCAGATGATCCCGTTTACAGGGGCCTGTCCATTCCGACAGTATGTGCCACTAAAGCCAAATCCAGTCGGAATGAAGAACTTCGTGCTGGCATCAGTGGATGGAATTGTGCTAGACTTTGAAGTCTACCAAGGTTCAAAGACACTGGGTTTGCAGGTTAAGGACTCAGATGGATTGGGTCTAGGAGCACTGGTCGTCAAACGTCTGTCTGAAACCCTGACTGCTGGCACAAAGGTGTATTGTGATCGCTACTTTACCACCATACTAGCTGTTGATCACATGCTGAAGAATGAGATCTATCTCACTGGTACAGTGATGAAGAACCGGGTCCCACAAGCAATGAAGAAGCTCCCGGATGACAAAACCCTGAAACACCAAGGAAGAGGTGCCTCCGCCACAGTAACCAGGGCAGATGGGAAACTATGTGTAGTCAAGTGGTATGACAACAAGCCAGTTGTGATGCTCTCCACTGTTCATGCAGAACAGCCAGAAGACACTTGCCAGCGGTGGTCCAAGAAGGACAAAAAATACTTGACCGTCACACGACCAAGCATCGTGCGCGAGTACAACTCAAAGATGGGAGGAGTTGACATGTCAGATAGAATGATCAGCTACTACCGAATGAGTGTGCGGACGAAGAAGTGGACCATTCGCATGCTGATGCACTTCACTGATCTTGCTCTTGTCAACAGCTGGCTGCTGTATCGCAGAGATAATCAGGAAAATGGTACCCCAAGAAAAGCTATCATGAAGTTTCTTGAGTTTCGCATGGTAGTGGCTCAGGTATTCCTCAGCAAGTGTGATGTTCTTCACAAAGCTGCTCGTGTCGCAGAAGCAGAGAATGAGAATGGACACATTCCACCACCAGGCAAAAAATCTCGGGTCACTCCAATCCCCCACGTCTCAGTCCGTTCCAGTGCTGCTCATCTCCCGGAGATGGTTGGCTTGCAAAACCCAATGCGTTGCAGAGCACAAGGCTGCACTGGGAAATCCCGTGTGCGATGCATGACATGCAATGTGCACCTCTGCTTGCAAAGTGAACGCAACTGCTTTGCAGCATTTCACAGCGGCCAGTAGGGCTGTTCCAGACAGGCAGACAGACTGCTTTCTGGAAAGATAGATAATATTGTTCAAATTGGTCATTAATGACTCGGGGGCTGCGTGATATAGAGTCAGCACCTGTATCAATTCCTGGGATCATTTGTTCAGCTGACTGCTGTTTAAGTTAAAGTGCAAGTAGCCTCCCCGCTTTATCTCCATTCTCATAATATACCTGTCTGGATTTAAAAATATTTTTTTCAGCTTCCCATGTCACAAGTGTATTGAATTCAGTTTGCAACAGTAATTTCTCCTTATAAAGATCTGGCATAGGCGAAAGAGCATAGCATCTGTCAATATCTGCAATTTTACCAGCCAGCTCTTTAAGTTTGGAACGCTCCTTGTTCCTATGTGCCACATAGGAGATAACTTGTCCCCTTATGAAGGCTTTCATAGACTCCCACAAGACTCCCCTTGACACATCCTGAGTGTCATTAATTAAAAGTCAATCTGATGATTGAGAAATTTTCTAAAATGTTCACATAAAAGTAATTGGGGGTCTAGACGCCAAGTTTGTTGGGGCGCTACATTGGCTGGAAAAACTAGATCCATTTGCACTGGACTGTGATCTGATAGCACTATACTTTGATATTTACTGCTGGAAATTAAGGGAAGTAGCTGGTTATTGACAATAAAATAATCAATCCCGAAGTAACTGTGATGAACCGGGGAAAAAAAGGAGAATTGCTTTATAGTTGGATTTTGTATCCGCCAGGGGTCGGTTCTTCAGGTTGACAGCCACGGGAAGATGTGCATTAGCCCTCCTGCGGATTGAGACACGGGGCACTGCTGTCACTGGGCATTTTTTCCCTTGTTCTGAAAGGTCTGTGTTATCTTCTGGTACACCATTGTCATGCTGGGCCAAGAAGGTCTTAGCCACTTCCATACGAAACTCAAGGAACTGTATGATGCTCTTCTTTTGTGTACCACATACAGTAAGGTCTTTGCGGTACAGTAGCTGTTGGCTAAAGCCAGATCCGTGAAGTGCATTAGCATCCGCAGGGTCCACTTCTTAGTACGGACGCTCATGCAGTAATAACTCATCATCCTGTCTACCAAGTCAACCCCACCCATCTTGGAGTTGTATTCACGGATAATACTTGGTCGCAAGATAGTCACAAATCGTTTCAGTTTCTTGTCCCATCACTGGCAGGTGTCCTTTGGCTGTGTAGCATGAACAACAGACATCATCAATACTGGTTTATTGTCATACTACTTAACTACGCACATCTTTCCATCTCCAGTGGTAACTTGTGCTGAGGTACCTCTTCCGGCCTAAACAGCCATGCATTCATACATTTGTTAATTTTCTCGAGATCTCGAGATAACAAAATTTTGTTTTCCTGAGATAACAATATAATTAATTCGAGATCTTGAGAAAACAAAATGATAGTGTAGTTTATTAAATCATTGCAGGAAACATCATTCAGTGTAGCAATGTCAGAGGAGCAGGAGCAGATCGATCATCGTGCCACATATCTTTTCAATCAAGTCCTGACACAGGCTGAAATAGCATTATGCCTTGCTATTTCAGATAATATACACATTAGTGTGAGAAAAGACGGTTAGCAAGGCTTCACCTATATCGGCGGCGCAATCTAACACTTTTGAACCAGGATGCAGAGTTTTAGACAGACGATCGATGACCAAGCTTGCCAAACCCAGACCCTCTGGTTCTTTGACCTGCTCAAGCAGTGCATCTGCACCTTGATATACGTCAAAGTCCAGCACAATGCCATCTGCTGTAGCGCAAACAAAGTTCTTAATGCCAGTTGGGTTTGACTTCATTGGCAGATATTGTCGACATGGACAGGCTCCTGTAAATGGGATCATCTGCTCATCTACAGACACACATTTGAGTTGAGCCCGAGACCTGCAGCATTTCAGAATGCGATCCAGAAAAAGCCTCACCTTCCAGAATTTGTCACACTTCCTCAGGTCTTCTGGAACGTCATCATCAATGAGCACTTTAGTGATCGCCTCAGTCTGAAGAATCTGTCACGTGTGAATCTTTCAGTGATGGCAGGGAATCATAAGGCTTTGGACCAATACATCCTGATTTGTGGGTATGGGACGCAGGACATCAAAATACAGGCACCAATAAAATGATACATTTCATCAACAGATGTGTTGAGCAGGTCCCCACTTCTAGCCAGTGATGTAGCATTAGAGCAATCTACAATCATTTTCATCAAATCTTTATCATTATAGTGTTCTACATAGTCCAATGGGGTCCAGCCTTCTCTGTCCTGCTCGGTTTCCTCCTTATGCTCAAACTGGGCTAGGTTTGGTGTCAATGGAGTAACCCTCCAGTGCATTCCACATCCTGCGGAATCAGAATCAAAATAAAAATAGTCCTTATTGCAAAGCAAGTAACACGTTTACCCATACAAAGAATTCACTGAGGTGTATTAGTGCATAACATTGTCGAATCTGAGTGGACGGTTATGCGAACCTTGAAGAAATGTCGAAATAAGAACAAGTACCTTTCTTGGACTGTCCTTGATGGCTTGGTCCTGGTGTTGGCTCTTCAGGGCCATCGTCTGAGACATCAGCCTCAACCTGCTGAGTCTGACAGCGATGTCTGGGAGCGCGTGATCTGGCAACGTTGCGGTCTGGACAATAACCTATTGACAGGCATTGTAAATTAGCATCTTGCTACCAACACTGACTGGTGCCATGTCTATATGCTGACAACCAATGCAATGACAATATTTTTAACCCTAACCCTAAATCCTCAACTCAGGGCTAACTATAAAATCATAGGCTTTATTGCCTAGCCCTCATGGGCTATTGGCATTGCAGGTTGTCGGCACTGTAAGCAAACCCCCACTGAACACAGTGCTTCTGTTTTTTGCATCAGAGTATGTTGCAATTCTAAAGTTACTGTGATGTTCATGTGAAATAAACTAAACAATTATCCACTGGGTCTTGGCTCACCATCATTTTCACCACAGCAAAGTTTAACTCTCTGATGGATGAATTATGAAAGCCTGAGTCAAGATTTTTTTTTTCAAGTGTTTTTATACTTCTTAGGGCATGAAATGTTTTTTTTTTTTTTTTTTCCATAAATGTAATTTTTTCAGGGAGTTACAGACCTGTCCACTCCAGTGGCACACAGCATTCCATGCAGACGTATTTGATTTTCCATGTGCAGGCAGCATTGTGGCATCTGTTTGCATTTTTTTTACCTGGGTGAGATGAGGCCAGTGATTCCCTGTACCAAATCTGACTTCATGGGCTACTTTGGTAACTGCACTGCGCATCACCAAAGTACGGGGTCCCACTGGGTCTTCCTCTTCTGCTTTGCTGGAGGGAGCCAGCATTTATCAGTGCTTGTGCTACATACGCTTTGAAGTGGAGGAGCCTCATCTTTTCCCATCCAGACGACAGGTAAAGGCGCCAGGCATTTACGATGGTCACATCCAAAAAATGAAAAAACACTCGGATGTACCACCTCTTGTTCCGACGTCTGTGAGGGTACATTGCTACACACTGGTCCACAAGATCAACCCCATCCATGTGTTGATTGGAAAGGGCCACAGAGATGATCATATTTTTTTCTTTCTTGGCCCATCTGTTGGCGACATCTTCAGGGGACTGGCCAGCACAGGACGAGACCATGTGGATGACTGACCTGCCGAGCCAACGTGTGACAGTGACGTTTGCATTGTTGGTGACAACAGAGCAAGTCCCTCTGCCCTCTTCTTTCAGTTGTTTTTCGCTCTTGAGTTTCTGATTTACTCCCTTCAGCTGGTTTGCTCTGCACTGTGTTATATATGCCTTGGTAATTCAAGGCCTCAATGGGTGGAATGCTGCAGAAAAAGTTATCAAAAAACACCTTGTGGTTTTTGTGCTTGATGTCATCACAAAGGCGCATCACAACATCTCCAGCCATCCCCAAACCACTGATAGGACCACTACTCGCAGTGCCCTGATACACTTCAAATCTATTGGAAATATGCAAATATGCAAATAGTAAATTGCATAACCATGTGCCCACTTCAGTGGACACATGGTTAATTGCAATTTACTACTTATTTGAAATACAATTTTCTAAAATAATATAATAATATTATTACTTAGATGCCAAAGAATATCATCATATTTTTTTTTTTTTTTACCTCTAGGGTCCTTCTGGAATAGGAGGTTTGGCAGGAAATACCAGCAGCTGCCAACATGTGGGGCTGCCTGGCGGCCATGATTCAGAGAAAATCTACTTGCAGTTATAACCACTGACCACTGAATAGACCTCAATGGAGTAGTGCAGCAGAGATCACACTAGAGGCTGATATGCAGTTCAACCATAGAAACCATTGCATTATGGTTAAAATTACTTTTAAATAGCTGTCCACTGCAGTGACCACTATGCACCAGAGGGTTAAGTCCCCTGCTGGGCTCAGTGGGCTGTGGAATGGGGTCCTCATCCCCACTGCTGTCATCCTCACTGCTGCTCGGCTTCTGTGGTGGGGGTTGATAATCAGCATCCCACACGGGATCATCGATGTCAGAGAAATCTTCCACCTCTGAGTTGTCTCTAACAATTGTCCCCAGTATCCGCTCTGCTCTTGACAGAGAAATACGCTCTGGAAATAAAATCATGAGAAAAATCTAATGAAAATTCATGTAGATTTATTCATAAAACATGCTATATTGTACTGTTGTATACTATTGTTTTCTACCAAAATCTTCCCAAACTACATTTTCATACTCACATTTTGTTGCTTATGTTTTTGCTAACATATTAACATTTTCAGCTCTGGTAATAAAATCATGAGTAAAATCTAATAAAAATCCATGTAGATTTATTCATAATACATGCTATGTCTGTTTGTACTGTTGTAAAACTATTGTTTTCTACCAAAATCTTCCCAAAATACATTTTCATACTCACCTTGTGTTGCTAACATTTTTGCTAACATGTCAACATCAACAAAACTAAGTTCCTCTGTCCACATACGTGGACATCATGTTTAACAGCATAGTAGAACTTTACTGTTACTAATTTTTGTCAAATTTGCATGCTCTGGGCAAACATACAATACTTTTATGCATATCTGAACAAGAATCAGCCATGAAATTTGATTGTTTTTGTTTTACCTGGTCGACGTTTGGGTAGGGAGAGGACATATGAAATTTCTGACGTGTTCCCCACCATCTTGAATTTAACCTGTAGTGTCTTTTACTCTTCTGACACCACTAGATGGCAGTGTACGTGTCCACGAATGTAGACATTGGGCCCCCGTTAAGCAGAATTAAGTATTATGGTATAGACCAGTGGTTCTCAACTGGTGGGTCGCGACCCGTTCTGAATGGGTCGCGGACAGCTGGTCACAAAAAAAATAAATAATATTTAATGCGCATCTGATGTTTGACATGTCTTTTATGTTGAAAAATTATTTATTTTGAAAGGCACGCATCAGACACGTGCAGCCGCCTAGGCGCGGTAGCCATGGTAACTGCCATTTGATTGACGCTCACTTTAAGTTTATGTTGCGATGGCGAGGCATATATGACCCAGTGTATTTAAAATGCAGATTTTTGTTCATTGAGGATAATAAGGGACAGAAACCCCAGTGTGTTATATGTAGTGAAGTGCTTGCAAATAAGAGCATGAAACCATCAAAACTGAAGTGCCATTTGGATACTAAACATCCTGCACGTAAAGACAAGCCAGTGGAGACAACTCCACAACTCCAGAAGCTGAGGACTTCACAGAAGTGTCTGACAGCGTCTTGCTCCAAACAGGTGAACAGATCTTGTTTTGTAGATCTTTAATTATTTTTTATATTTATTTTATTTACTTTTTGTCCATGCAGTTGTAATGGTTCTCCTAAGTTCCTTATTATTTCTGAATAGGCTTACACAGAAGTGAAATATATAATTTTGTGGCCATAATTACTTTGTGCACTTTTGATTATTTTATTAATTTGTCATGGTACACCTCAGTTTCTTATTAATGTGGCCTGAATACAGTGAAAAGACCTTGTTTGTTTTTTGGGTCTTTATTTTATGCAATTTGATATTCTCTTTTGTCCACATGCTGTTGCATGGTCCTCCTCCGGTTCTTCCGAATGTGCTTTGAATGCAGAGATAGAAGTCAAATATCTCATTTTGTTGGTCTCCATTTTGATACTTCATGTTTGATACTTATTCATTCACTTCTGTACACAGTTGTCATGGTTCTCTGGTGCTCTGAAATGCACTACTTTTAAAAAAAATACATTTGCTTGGTTTGAAGGACTTTATAGTCCTTCTATAGGACATTATAGTCCTTCAAACCAAGCAAATGTATTTTTTTTTAAAAGCCTTTGAAAACTCAAGTCTTTAACATAAATATAGTGCGTTTCAGAGCACCAGAGAACCATGACAACTGCGTACAGAAGTGAATGAAGTGGGTCGTGACTTAATGACCATGGGAAAATGCGGGTCCCAGAGTGAGACCAGTTGAGAAACTCTGCCTTAATATATTATAGTCCACTACAAAGATTTCAGTAGAAATTATACTGTATAACTTGCTACGACTTGTGTCATGTGAGTGGAGTAGCTTTGTTCAAACTAAGAAGATAACATGAACTAATTTTCCATCACCTTTCCATCATTTTTTGCAGGAGGCCAACACAAGTATGTACCTTTACATAATCTATAAACTGTTTTTACATGGACTTCTTTCATCACTGAAATAGCTGGACGCAGCTGTAATTCAGGCTTTGTTTGCTCTAAGCCAGTGGTCACTTTGTTCATAGTGGGGAAAAATCAACACTTTTTTTTAATAAGAGTTAACTATGAAGCTTATGAACTTGCCTCATGTAAGTTACTACGCTTAATTTTTTAACATTTAAACAGCAGAATGAGTGGCAACAACTTCACAAGTTAATGAAATGAAATGCAGTTAAGACCCATCTTATACAGTTCCACACTTTTACAGTGCCAACAGGCAAAGCTTTTGCAGTTATGTTGATTCAAGTCAGTGTGAGGGTTGTGATTGTATAGTGTCTGTGAGTTCTTTGTGGTTTGGCTCATAGCTGCAGACAGCCAATCTGAGGCGGTCTGTGAGGTGTCTGTCAGTGAGGCAGCTCCTATACTTGGATATGATTATTTTCATTTGTGAAAATGCCATTTCACAGAGGTAAGTGGATCCAAAGTAGGCACTCACTTTCAGTGCGCATGTAGTGAGGAGGGGAAACTTCTCTCTGCTTGCAAGTCCCCAAAAGTCACTGTCCCTTGATCTGCCTTTCAATTCTATGTCATTTTGCAAATCAATGATCTCCATGTCAACACCACTTTGCAAAGAAAACACTTGATGGAATTTGGCTGCTACCTGCGCTATATTAGTGGGCTGGAATGGGTTTGAGACAAATGCAGCAATGTCCTCCATGCATCTAACTCATCAAAACGCCGACTGAACTCCGCTGCCACTTTGTCCAGGTGAGTGCAGTACTCCTCTGGGTGGAAATCCTTGTCTTTGATCACTTGTGCCATTTATCCAGGTTAGGAAAATGTGTTAGCTTCCTGGTGTTCAGATGTGCAGTCCAAACACAGAGCTTGTCCTTGAACGCGTTCACAGCACTTATCATGTGGGATAGGTGTCTGTTTTTTCCCTGGATGTCAGTGCTGAACGCATTGAGTTTTGCTGTTAAATCCATCAAAAATCCCAGGTCAAGTAGCCACGCATCATCGGACAATTCTTTGTGCTCCTCATTCCTCGTAGACAGAAATGTCTTTATCTTGGGCAGCAAGTCAAGAAATCGCTGTAGCACTTTGCCACGACCCGGGATGGAGAATTAGGTCTCCATTTAGCCCGAATCGAGATGATCAATTTGACCACCAGTGTCATGACGTGAGAAAAGTCCACGACTTTCCCCACCAAGGCCTGCTGATGAATTACCCAGTGATACCTCATAAAATCTGGGAAAGCAGGATCATAGTGGTGCAGTGCAATAAAACCAGAGCGCACACCGCGCATCGCCGGTGCCCCATCAGTAGTGATTGCTACCAGTTTATGAATGGGAACGTCATTTTCAAGGACATATTCTTTGAACTTGTTGAAAATATCCTCACCTCTTGTCCTGTCCTTTAAGTGCAAAAGAGTGAGAAAGTCCTCTTTAGTTGTAGAATCCTGGAAAGCCATTCTGACAAACACATGAGTTGAGCTGTGTCCAGAGATTCATCCAATTGCAGTGGTAAATATTCACAAAGTGACAAGTGCCTTAACACCTGTCAATCCACGTCCTCCGACAGTTCTTCGACCCTTCTTGCCACTGTTGCAGGGCCAAACGGGTCACTGCTGAGTGCTGCTTTGATGTCATCTTTGTTTTTGAAATCCTTGAAAACTGTGTTGGCAGTAATAGTTATAGCCTCCTTGAATAACTCCCCATCTGTAAAAGGCTTCTTGTATTTAGCCAAAAGGTGACTTACACGATATGATGCTTCTGTAGCAGCCTTATGTCAAACAGCAGGTTTAACAAAGAGCGACTGCTGGGCTTTCAACCCCGATTTTAGCTTCTCAACTTTCTTAGCATGGATAACACTTTTTAGTGGAAAGAGGTCCTTGAATTTCGGGTAGTTGGTGTCGTTGTGCCGCCCCAGATTTCCTTTTACTCAGCGCTTGAGTTTGGTGGCATAACATACATACACAATTGTCTTTTACTAAAGTAAAAATTAATTCTTCCTCCCATTCTGGATGAAAATGGTATATTTTTGCCTTCTTTCGCGGAGCTTCAGCCATGTTAGATGGTTGCTACCTAGCAACGTAGCCTTTGCGTCGTTGTGGGAGACAGCTTCTCTTCTCTTATTGGTCAAAATAACTGTACTTTTTTCAAATCGTATTGGTCACTGTCATGCTACTATGACAGTACTGCAGCTGATTCAAGAGAGAGGAAGGCGCTCACAAAACGTTTGCAAACATTAATCAGGCATTAGGTTATTGTGTATTTATTTTTCCTAATATTGACTGTATTTTCGTCCCAAAGAACGACAGGTCTATCGTGATCGACGGGTTGGCGACCCCTGTTCTAAGCGATGGGGGTACCAGCCGGCTAGCTGATGTAGTAGAGCGAAGTTGTGTTGTGGTTTGAGGTAGATGGGTGCAATTCCGTTGACGGCCTTGAAGGCCAGCGCCATCATCTTGAATCGGATGCGGGCCGCAACAGGAAACTAGTGGAGGTCACGGATGAGGGGGGTCACATGGGAGAATTTGGGTAGATTGAAAACGAGGCGCGGTGCAGCGTTCTGGATATGCTGCACTGGTTTAGGATTACACCCAGGTTCCTCGCAGTCGATTAAGACGATACTGTGATGTCCTTGACAGTGACTGACAGGTCCATGCAAGGGCAGTCTTTCCCCGGGATGAAGAGGAGTTCAGCTTTATGAAGGTTGAGCTTGAGGTGATGCGCAGTTGTCCAAGCAGAGATGTCTGTCAGATGAGCGTTGCAACGTGGGTATCGGAGGATGGGGAAAAGAGAGGAACAGTTGGGTGTCGTCTGCAGGTGACACTTAAAAGGTTATACAGGTTCTTTACCTTTTACCATTTACCATTCCCATTACACCCCTTACAGTTTAACAAGCACAGTTACGTCTACTTCAGTAGCACTAAAATCAACACTGAGACCATGTTACATTGTTATTAACAGATGTTAGCTTGTTAATTTGCGTTTCTTATAGCTATTAAGAGCACAAGCATGCCTAGCTTGCTCAGCTAAAGTCTATGGCTTGAGACTGGATTTAGCAACTCTCAACGTTTAGAAACATCGGTAACCCCAATTTGAAACCAACAAATAAGCCTAACTTTACTTTTAACTTTACTTTTAACTTTACTTTTAATTTTCCGCTGCACTGTGATCTGTAGGCTTTAGCATGTATCTTAATATTCATAACTGTAACCTGTTTTCAATGCTGAGTCAGTATTCCTTTTGTCTGAAAATGTGACAATATTAGACGTAGGAACAGTAACTAAGGGTGGGGGGGTGGCTTAGTGAAGGATCAATTCTTAGGGAACTGTTATTGTTGGTGGATTCAAATAAAATTCACAAATAATCTATTTTGTCAGCTCTTTTTTCTACTTTTTCTTAATCAGCTTTGATTATTGAACTGTTGTATAAAAGCAATATCACACTCTAGCTCCTGATGTCCTGTACTTTGGGTTCAACTTTGCATATGCTAGCTAGCTAACATTAAGCCTGGCTTATGCTTCTGCATTAAATCTACAGGCATAACTACTTGTTAGGTGTTTTCCAGCTTCTTCTATGGTGCTTAGCTGCAGTGCTAATGCCAAGGATTGTGACCTTTAGTTTCCCATTATACACACTGCACTCTTTGGCTGTTGCAGTCCCTCCTGCTGCTGCTCTTCTTGGGTTCCTCCTCCAGGGCTGCTTTCTTGAGTGTCTCTGAGCTACAGACAGCAGACAGGCTGGATGCTGGAAGGGCAGGCTGCCCCTAAACAAGCATCCTACTGCAAGTCGTACAAGCTGACTGTGTAAGGATAGCGCAACCCTCCTGGCAGTCACTCCGGCTGTCCACTCTTCCTAGCCCAGAGACACAGCTGTGCGCCGAATGGGTTGGTGAGTTTAAAGGAGAAAGTACTGCTGGCAATCCACTCATCACTGCCAGCAATGCACACCAGTGCATATGTTTAAACGCTCACTAGGGCGTAGGCTAGAGCGTAAGCTCTGCCTAAAGCCCACATGCAACCATTAATTACCCTAATAAAACCAATTTGTAAGTGACATCAGAGACTAAATAGTCATCTAGGCCTTGTCCCAATAATGTTGTAGAACTTTAGAATAGGTATGATCTGTATGGAGACTCACACATAAGCAGTAGTGGGTTTAAGTTCTGAGCTATTAATGTGAAAGAATTCACTTCTTAGATATGGGTGTTGAATAGTCATTATACCTGAGGCCATGTGGCTTTGACATTGTTCCTTGAATAGATTTTAAGCTCTGCTGGCGATTTGCTAAGGACACTTTCACAGTGCCACCAGAGACTCACTCACTCTGTGTAATTATTTCTATACCACTTGGCCCCAAATTTAAAGAATGAATATAGGCCTATATTTCCTCTGAATGCTGTCGTTTAAGAGGCTTTTTATGTGAGTAATAAAGCAGGGGCCGCCACCCTCTGTCACTAAGGAGCGAATCATTTCCCAGGGAGGGGAAAACATCTGTTCCCAATTGAAGAGCCTGCCTGATGAGAAATAGCAGCTTTTCACATGATAATCCATGACAGAAAAGGTTGAAATCGGGTCCGCAGTGTAGAGGAACTGGATAATGATGCTTCACACATGTAAAGAGAAGAGGAAGTAAGGGCTCTGCATGCGTTCGGTAGAGCGATCTTTCCCTCAACTAATGTGCTTTTCAGCCTGATCTGAGTCATCAGTCTGGACCAAATGTGTCAATCCGTTTTATATGAATTGCTTCAATTATCTATGTGGCAATAACAATCATGCTAAGAGATGATTTTGTGCATATAGAGGACATACTGACACAGATGATACACACACATACACAGGGAGATTTGATGTACAAGGAAACACATTTTGTGTCAGGGGGAAGGTTTGGGAAACTGCAATTGGAGGTTAAAAAAGGAAAATTCTCACCTAACCTAATCTTGGCTTTTGCAGAATTGTCCAATGCTGATGTTGCTGTCTGGTGATGTGGTTGTTTCATAATTAAATATATGAGAAATTATATATTTAATTATGAAACATAAATAAATTATATATATATATATATATATATATATATATATATATATATATATATATATATATATATATATATATATATAATTTATTGATATTATGTTAATTATATTCTCAACCAGGGCAGATTTGTATACACTGATCAGCCGCAACATTCAAACCACTGACAGGTTAAGTGAATAACTTTGATTATTTTGTTACAATGCAATGTTCGGCTGGGAAACCTTGGGTCCTGACATTCTTATCCACCTAAAACCCAACTCAACAAAACACTGTTGCAGACCAAGTACACCCTACTGGTACTGTACCTGCATACACCCATGTCATTTTCATGCCTTAGCAAACAATAACCCTGGCATGCTGACCTGTAGTGGATCGGTGGGTCTAATACACTGTTTGCCTTGAGAATGGGCCGGAGAAACTTAATAATGAGCTCATAGTGTCAACTTGGACTCCAAATTACCCACATCCCAATACCATTGAGCTTCTGTTGGACATGCTGGAATAACAATCCATGGAGTGTGCACCCAGCTGCCAACGCCCTGATGCCAGCCACCTCAGGACACCCCAAAAGAACCTGTGTTGATGCCACGACAGGTCAGGGCCAAGTTTTATCAATGGTGGCTTTAAAACTGCCAGCAGATCATTGCATTGTGATGATCACTGTAATTTAATTTACCTGTTTGTCTTTCTAATGTTGTGGCTGATCGGTGTACTTTGACATAAACCCCCTAAAACTGAGTTAAAGCATCAATTGATGTAACTACAGCAGCAGTTTAGGCAAATCCTAGGGTATAATATATTGCTCTAAAATTAAGGGGACACTTAAATCACACATCAGATCTTGATGATATAATTTGTTGGGAACAAAAGAACCAAACAGTGGGCAATGGAAACTAAAGTCATCAACCCACTGAGGGCTGGATAAAAAATTTAAATCACAGGCTGATCCAACTTGCATGGATTTTATCACTCAGTAGCGTGTATGGTCCCTGCATGCCTGTATGCAGTCCCGACAATCTCTGGGCATGCTCCTGATAAACGGTGGATGGTGTCCTGGGGGATCTCCTCCCAGACCTGGATCAGGGCAGCATACCGGTATATATATATTAATAACCACTCTGAAATGTGTCCTGCTCCAGTCCTGGTTGCAAAGGTGGTTCAGTTTGTTCTGCCTGTGTTTCGGTATCAGAATTGGGCACTAACATGTATGGCTGTACCGCAGCCGTGGTTACCAGCTGTAGCGGGGTTACTTAGACTGCACTACCTTGCTCAGCGTGACTATTGTGCCTCTGATTGGCTATATCCTGTCCGTTTTTTGAGCAGTGTATATTTTGGGGGGGTTGTTTTTTGTGTGGCAGGAACAAACTGGAACTATTGGCTGTGAAAATACATTACTTACAAGGACACACACACCTGCCTTTCTCTGTTGCCTTTCTCTCTCCTTTGACAAATCTACAGACTCACACTGCACACAGAGCCAAGATAGGTCAGAAAAACACTACTGGCTGTTCACTGTATATATGCAACACACAGTATCAAAAACACAGACTAAGTGTTAATGGTGCACAACCCCAGGTGTGTGATAACCTCGGGCCGTATGGCAGTCAAAGCTTTTAGAGGTTTGCCTGACAGCTGGTTTTACCATTTGATGAAGCGGTTCTCGACCATTTTGTCATTGCCCACTGTGTGATTGCCTGCCTCTGTCTTTCCCAGGTGGTACTAGAGTGTGAATTATGTACCTCTACTTTTCCATTCCTGGTTCAACTCGCTGCTTTAAGCTGAGGTATCACCCCAAAGCCTGAGCGTTCCAAGCTGGGACACTCTAATAACCGCTCCCATAAATGGACAGTAAATCTGAGGCAGTATAAAACACAACCTTATGAGAGGCAATCATTTGGAAGCTCTTACTGCCTCGTGGCCTCAACATCCCCTTCTTCTTTTTTTTTCTATCTCTTCGTTCCTGTCTGTCTCCCTCTTTATCCCTACTTCTTTGTTTTCTCTCTTCCTTCCGCTCTGTCTCACTTCCCCGCTGCATGAGTTCTCACCTAAATTACTGCAGGCACTGCTGCAGAATCTGAACTACACCTACAGGCTTGACTGGAAAGGTCAACAAGCTGCTTAAAATGAAGAATAGTGCAGGAGAGAGCAGAGTAATCTACTCTCTCCATCGCCTCTTTCTTCTCTTCTTCTCCTCCACGACTGCTGGCGTTTTTATTCTCCTATCATTTTACAGTCTGCCCATGTACCATCCTTTTTCTGCAGCATGTGTAGGGCTGTGTTGGTTTCTTCATTGGTTTATCAGTCTATTTTACTTTTATGTCTATTTTTCTCTGTATCTCTTTCCACACCTTTTTTTCCCCTCCCCTTATTTTTTTTCTCTTGGCTCATCTTTGCTGTCTTTGTCTTTTACTTCCTTTTCTCTCCTTCTCCCTCTAGATGTATAGGTGTTCTTACTACCTGAGACAAACTGACTGTATTGACTCCATGAATCCAGCTCACAGCGGCCATTCTTCTTTTCGCCTCCTTTGTTCTCTTATTCCCCCCTTTGCTTTGCTTCTTTTCCTTTTTTACTCTTATGTATTTTTCCTCTCTCCCCCTCTGCTTTGGCTTCCCCCCCCTGTGCTTCCCCTCACGCTCTGGCTCAGACTAGATGTGGTTTCGAATATCAAACAGGTTATCTGCCTCTGTCTTCAGCCTCTCTGAGAAAATAATGGAAGCAAAAGTTACAAATGACTCTGATTTGCTATTTGCTTTCTCACCTGGTATGCTGTCTCACTTTCCTTGTCGCCAGGTACAGCAAGGTTTTTATGCATAAGCTTCAAGGCAGAGATTGACAACGTGACCAAAAGTATGTGGACAGTACACCCACATGTGTTTTCAAAACCCTGGTCACAAATCTGCTGCTATTACAGCTTCTAATCTTCTGGATGTTCTACCAGACTGGAACCTGGCTGCAGGGGCCTGTTTAGGGTTGAGGTTAAAATAAATGTGTTTTTTTGTCCTCCCCTATTGACCCACTCTTTCCACCATATACGTGTACACTGCTGCCATGAGTACTGCAGGAATGAGTCCTAAAACCTTAAATAAGTTAGCATGTTTGCACTTCTGGATTCCTCATCTTGAAATCAATGGGTTTTCCAAATTGTTTTTTGGTTGAATGCCTGAAATTAGGTCTGTGGTTATCACAAGTTTAATTGAACAATCCCAATAAGCTTTTGTCAAGGCAACAAGGGCATTGCTAACATCCAGGTTATCTTACAAAATATGTCATCTCAGAACTCTATGATGACGGTTTTCAGTATGTAGTCATTTTGCTGTAGCTCAGGAGGTCAAGTAATCGGAAGGTCGATGGTTCGATTCCCTGGCTCCCCCAGCTGCATGTCAAGGTATCCTTGAACAAGATACTGAACCCCAGCACCTTGCATTGCAGCCTGAGCCTTTTTTTTTTACCATTTTTACCATGTTGGTGAAACCATGATCTTTTCTGAAACATTTATCTACTTTGAAAGTAAAGCCAATGTTGTATTTCTATTATAGCTTACTTGACCATGGAATAAGACTGTGATGTTTTCATGGGTAGGTGGACCTGCAGATCTATTACATGGTTTGCCATGAAACCAGGTTGCATAACAATGTAGTCCTTTTGACATATCAGTTACCAAAAATCAAGGAAACCCGTTATGTGCCCCCAGAGGATTGGAGCACTAGAGCCATTTCCCTCTACAGTCAGATGGTAATCCAGCCTTGCCATTAGAGAACTGGTGAGGCCAGGTCACTGATGTTGGGTGATAAGGCCATCATCATTCCACTCCTTGTTCAACTTCATCCCAAAGGCGTTATCAGGATTGAGATGAAGGCTCTGTGCAAACCAGTTATTCCACACACAAGTTGTAAAAGCAGTTATTTTGGAGCTGACTTTGTGCATGGGGGAAATGATGAAATAGCAAAGGGACAAACAAAAACTGTTTCCAACTTTGGGGACCTGGACAGGTACTGGGCCTTGAAACGTTCAAAATTATTATTAATATTATTATTAGTAGTAGTATTATTATTACAATTTTTATATGAATCAACAAACAGACTAACTGGAAAAGAGAGGATTATGCAGTTACATGCCCCCCCCCCCCCCACTGAGGCAGACTGTTACATTAAGCTTCCATTATTGAAAAGATTTCATCTCCTCATTAAGACATAAAAAACAGCCCCAAACCACAAATACATAAGGGTGTGTGTCTGTATGCTATTGACTATAGTGTGTATGTGTCTAGCAGGAGCAGCTCACAGCAATGCACCAAAAATTATATGTGACATTTTAAAAACTGTAAATACCTACAAATGACTCAGAAGAAGTCTTTGTCTTAACTCATTTAATTAGTTCTCAGGGCCTTGGCTCTCAGTTTCTGGTGACTTGAAGGAGATTTGAACAGAATTATGTTGCCCCCTAGTGTTCAGACTGTGCACTGGAGTGCCTTGGCGTGCGCACAGATATACAACAAAGAATGTGTGTATGTGAGATAGCGAGAAAGAAGAAGCTGAGGAGTGAATACAGTGCAGCCTGTCAGTGTTCAATGGCCTGTAACTTTGCATAGGTGAAACAGAGCTGGGCTGTGAGACTGGGAAGGAGGGAGTCCTAGAAACAATGACATGCTTCACAAAAGGCTCAGGGAATGAGAAACACACATATTTGTCAGAATACACTTAAAAGAGTTCTTCAGAGATTGATAAAATCAGATTTCTGAATGTATTCTGATTGTAATGTCTGCAGCAGCAGAGCCAGGTATCACATTTTTGTTCTTAAGCTGTTTGATTGTGGATGTATCAAATTGCTGACGTACAGTAATACAACATCTCCGCCATGTTTGCCAGCAGTCAAGATGTATTTTGTTTGTATAGGAGCATATGGTCGAGTTATTCAGCCATACACGCTCACTCACAGCTGTTGGTGCACTCTTCATATACATCCTCACATGTTGCCACACAGACATAATTTCTCAATTTCTAAGAACAGACTGTTCTTGTGAAAAGTTTTGTCATTAGATTTTGACTCAGAACTTATTTGAGACAGGTGATCCATCACAGGGAAAAACTCACAGCTTTTATGTTTCTGTGGATGCAACATTATCATAGCTGCTGGTACAGCAGCAATCAGGGTTCTGCCTTTTCTTTTCATGAAGACTTGGGAGTCAGTTGCATTTCATTCATGAGTTTTGAGAAAAGAAATCAACAATACCAGAAGCAATTCAATAAGCAAACATGAACATGCATTATGAAAATGTAATTTCATTAAACCGTTTGCTTTACAGCACTATATACTGGACCGAATCAACATAACTTATAAATACTTGCATTACTTTCTGATAGATAACACTTAAATCTTAGCTTTCAGCAGGCTGAACATGCTAAAGTGACATAAAAAATAAAACACTGCTAAAATGTTTTAAGATGCATGACAAAAAGGTGCATTGTTTTTGGCCATATGATAAAATGCTCATGGTGGATCCTCTAACAGTGATTTTTACATTTGTGCTTTGTTTATGAATTCCTACCTTTAGTTAGGTGTGCAGGCCTTTCAAGGGTCAAGCTATATTTAATTGTTATTCTTCAAAACAGCATTGTACATTAAAATTAAAGTTGCAGTCCCTTGATGCTACACAAGAACATATATTTTATGGTGTTGAGGGTGATGTTGGGACCCACAGAAGTAGTTCATTGTGGATTTCAAAATGGACTCTGAACTGAATTCAGTTTCCCAGAGTTCCCTTTTCACACTTAGGTGCAAAGACTGCCAAAAGACCCAGCTTTGAGCTACTATTGCTCAGGGTGACAGACCCCCCTACTGACCAGATAGTCAAAACTCCTCCCTTGGTTCTCTCTCTTCTCCACCTTGTTCCCTATGGGGCTGCCTGCCCTCAGGTTCTTTTCTCCTGGATTCTTCTGGTACCAATAGCTGCTGAGAGCTGCCAGCTACATTTCCAGCAGGCCCAAAGACCTTTTCCTCACAGCAACTCCACAATCCAAGGAACACAAAGCAAGTTAGCACCCAGCTGCTATCGAAAACACAAAAACAGGAAATGACGGACCGGAGTGCAGACCATAGTCACTTCCGTCTCTCCCACACGCTGCACTGATTCGCTAGCACACCGCCAATCAGAATGCTCACTGAACAGCTAGCTAACAACCAATCAGAGTATCCGACGGCGTCCAATCCTCAGAGGGCCAACTCGCTCAGACTTCACGAGCTAAATTGGACCAGACGCCGTCCGCGTGCTTCTGAAAGCTTCGACTCTCTCCGAATGCTTCAGACGTCCGACGTTTGGGCCAGTGTGTGCCTACCTTTAGTTAGATTGTGGGTTTATATTTTCTGTTAAATAAAGGACTGTTATGATTCAGTGTCTTTTTGTTATGTTTTCTGTTTTATTTTGAATCCATGCCCTATTTGTGTCTCTTCTGGCTTTTCAGTGTCTCCTCTGTGTTTTTCCCTCCTTCGTTACCTCACCTGTCCTCTTCCTTCCTCACTCACCTCACCTGTTCCTGATCCCCTCGTTAGTGTCTGTGTATTTAGTCTTTGTTCTCCCTGCACTCCTGGTCAGTTCATTTTGTGATGTTCCCTGTTATGCCGTCAGTCTGTCGGTTCCTGGTTACCCTGTCTTGGCCTGTCGTTGCTCACGTCTCCCTTTTGGTTTCTTCTCACTTTGATTTGAACTTTGCTTTTTCTTTGCACTTTGTTTTTTGAGCCTTTTTAGTTGCTACTTTGTATTTTGTCTTGTTTGTTTGGGTGTCTAGGATCCCTGGGTTTTTGTATATATTCAGCTTTTGTAATAAAACTTGCCTTTTGTTTCCTCCATTTTCTGCTTCCTGTGTATGTGTCTGCATTTGGCTCCTAAAACATAACCTCACCATAACAAGGACTTTTTAACCTACATGCTGTCTATTTTATATTGTACAAGAGTGAATGTTGTCAACCTCTACTCTGTCAAGGATGCCAAAATCCTTCAACCATTACAGCTGTTATGGTAATTTTGGTTGTAGTTATGTAAATTATTAATCAAAGTTACAAACTGACAGTTATTACCTTTTATATGAGGCTGATTTGGTGAATTATTTTTGTTTCCAGTCAGGATGCTTTTTATTGTCTTAATGTAAAAGTTGACGAGAACTTATTGACAAGAATTTTAACCTCATTAAATGTCGTTTTTTTTTTTGTTTTTTTTTTTTACCAGGGTGGTGATGAGTGAAGCCCATGACGGGCTCTCTAAAGCTGATTTTCTGTCCTCAAAGTTATTAAGGTGGCCTCAGAGCTGCAGTAACATATTCTGTTTAGCTGAAGAAATCCCAGTAAAGTTAATATGACCTGGAAATATACCGACACCCACAAAACAGTATATGACTGCACAAGCCTTGTCGTTGTCGATGGACTCTTCATGTTTTCATTATCATTCTGACTCTTAACTGTATAAAGTAGCAAACAGGTCAAAATGGCTATGCTGGTGAGGGTGACACAATAGGACAGAATAATCACAGAGGTGAGGGAGACAACAGTGTTGACACTAAAATATCTCATCCATATTGCGGATCTGCCAGAGGTAGAAGGGCACCCAGTCAACCTGTGGATAGTTCAGACTATGATACTTATACGGATGGAATGGTTCACAAAATCCACGGTTCGGTTCATATCACGGTTTTGGGGTCACGGTTTTTGGTTCGGTTGTTTTTTTTTTTCCCAATTTTTTTTAACACTCTAAAAAAATTATCAGATCTATAGCCTAATAATTAGATTTTTTTTTTTTTTTTTAATCATATTCTTAATGACATGTCATGCAATCATGCAAAAACTGAAATAATGAGGCAGCTTGATCAGGGATTAAGCACATCATTGTAACAATCTTAAATGACAGTGAATTGAGATTTTGAAATGGCAAAGACATTGCTAAATTTACACGTTTATATATTTATTTGGCAAAAAGATTAACAATTGTTTGCCTTCTTCTGCAATGAAAATGCACTAAATCACTAAAATACAACAGCAGTCACTGAACTGACTGAAATAGGATCCATTTATCTCTGACAAACATTGTATCCTAGAAAGTAAAAAGAGGAAAATGGCTCTTAAAGCTCTGACTCTTGAATTAGTGCAAACAAAATCATTTAACTTTCCTATTTTTATGGCCACATTACAGGCACAGGGCATCAACATCAACACGTACCTCATTACGTAATGTTGATGTGAAGTTGTGATAGGCTACATGAACTGCATATTGTGTTTTATTTTGAAAGGGGGCGGTATATGACGTTGATTCTGTGTCGCATTTCCTGTCTGGTGCAATCTACTTTGTTGAGCTTCATGCGGTTAAGCAACGGCTCCGTCAAAAAATAGAAGTGCTACAGACTGATAGCTCTGCAGAGCGGAGACGCTGCTGGGATGCTGCTGTGACGTCACGCGGCGCCCGGTGGGGATGGTCTCATCGATTAGAGTGGCAGCGATCAGCTTCGGTGACTGCGGCACAGCCGTTACGTCCCCGGTGTAAATTACGCACGTTGCGCGTCATAAACCGAACCGTGACAAGCGTACAGAACGGGACAGATTTTTTGGATGAACCGTTCCACCCCTAGATACTTAAGACTCACAGTGGAGTTATTTAAGGTGCATATCTTCTTCCTTCCCACCAGAAAAAGGTAAAGAATTATTTGATATTTTGATAAACATTACTAACATTGTCAAAGGTGAAAAAAGATTAAATAGAAATTTCAAAATCACGTAACTCTCATTCTGTGCACTTAATATTTACCCAACTGATACTCTATTGGGATGTTATTTCAGACATAGAGTAGAACGAGTCTCATTTTCCATTCCTAACTGTCAGAGGTGTTAGCGGTATGACAAGATGAATGTTACTTGGATGTCCAGCTGCTGTCCCTGGACCTGTTACACCTAGGGTTGCCACCTGTCCCATAAAATACAAAATTGTCCCATATTTTAGACTTAAATATTGAACCCCATTTTGAGTCAATATTGGATGCGGTTTGTCCTGTATTTCCAAGTTGCCTTGAATGCAGCATCATCCCACCCGCATTCAGCCTCTTACAGCTTGTACCACTCGCTCATAGCAGTTGTTGGTTAGTTTTAGGCATTAGGAATAACAGATCGTCAGTGAAAGTGTGAGAGAGTCGCAGCGGCGGGTCTTCTCACAGGAAGCCAGTGGGGACATGTCTGCGGCTCCCCCGAGGACGTTATATTACATTGGACTGCCCCGATACGAAAACATATGCTTATATACATTTGTGAGTGGGATGCTTGGCTTTCCTACAGTGTCAGGACAGACAAAAACCAAACAGCAGTCTCATAGTTCTTCGTATACCAACCATCTCCTGAGGCTGATACAGTAAGCATCTTAATTGCTTCTATGCTGGGACATCACATTCTATTCAGATTATACTTAATTTCTGGCTGTCTTTACTAGCAAATTAATGAATCACATCACATACAAGGGACTGATTTCCTGGTTAAATTTCAGTGCTGGAGGTGGGCATGCCCTCATGTGGACAGGCCTTAAAAGTAGATTATGTGATGCATAAACACAGATTGATTTAAATATGAATCAATATTGCCCTTGAAGAAAATACACAATTATTATATTAATCAGTCTGGAAAACTGCATCCCTCAGTACTAGAGCCCAACCGATAAAGGATTTTTAAGGCCGATACCGATACAAATATTTGGTGATTTAATAATCCGATATTCTGATATATCGGCCAATATATATATATATTAAAAAAAAAAAAAAAAAAACAGAAAACGCGTAACAAAACAAACAGATTTTTATAACATTAGTTATTTATAGTTATTTATGAGTCCTCACTAATGATAATGCAGTTTAAAAATGAACTTAAATAAACTTTATTGTCACAACAGAACAGAGGAACATCAAAATATATTACAGTGTTTGTGGCGTTCTAAACACGAGTGTTGCCAACAGTGACGTTGTAGAGCAGGGTGCCCAGGTCAAAGTGATCTACCTACATAAAAATACTAAACATCTATTTATTCATACATACACTGAGTATACTTTATGTAACACAATGCATAACTGATATTGAGAGAGTAATGTAACCCTTGGTATTGCACATAAAAATTGACAGCAGTAATGCACATAGGTGACAAAGAGTCATCAGTACTGCTCACAGTTTACAGCTGGTGGTTTTCTGCATAAAGTTTTTGAATGACTGAAACATGTCCTCTTCTTTCATGGGCAGTAATGTTAATAGCTGCTCTTGTTCAGTCATATCTGTAAACACCATCTGAATAAAAACACATAGCTGGGCTGTATCGCTGGTGTCTGCAGACTCGCCTAACTGCAGTGAGAAACACTCGCTGTCTGCGATGTCTCTCCGAGCTGTTGTGTCAAATCCTCGGCCATTACTTCACAGCGCTGTGTAACAGGACTTCTTCATAGCTGAAGAGCTTTGATTGATTGATGATAATATTTCTGGTTTGTATTTAAATCCCGAAACAAGGAGTCAGCTGCCTCAATGAAGGCCTCTTTTATCAAATCTTCATCTGGGAAGGACTTCTTACGCTTAATGATAGAGTGACTCAGTCGTAACGATGCTTCGGTGTCGGCCTCTCTGCTGTGTGAGAAACGACTGTTGTCCGATTAACTGTGATTTTAGTTCCTTCACCTTTCTCTTTCTCAGCTTGCTTTTTTTCAGACAAATGTAAAAAAAATGTTTTATATCCCTTCGTTTGTTGATATCAACTGCAGCCGCTAACCAGGTCACTTAGCTCGCTTGTGTTTTGCAGTAGTTAGCGCGTATGCGCATGCATGGTGACCCTTGACCCGTGACCCGTAGAAGAAGAGAGTTGTAGAGTGCCCTCCGGTGGACAAGCTATGCAACGCCAACACTCATAACATGGTTGAAGGCTGTTTCGTCCATCTTTATTTTATTTTTAAAATATTAATTAATCGGTCATTATAAATGCCGATACTGATAGTTTGGAAAATGCCTCATATCCGATAAATTGGTCGGACTCTACTCAGTACTAATGATTGAACAGTATAAAATGTTGAAAAAATAACATTGTGTTTTACTTAATATATTTTTTTTTGCCAAATCTCTGTTCACATTATGGCCTGGACAATATAAGATTAATACAACATCAATGTAATAGACATTTAATACAATCAGAAAACAGTTCAATATAAAATTGATAGTATCATTCATGATTTCATCAAAAACAAAAACGACAAAGAAGGAAAGAATACATTTGAAAATACTATAAAACTCATACTGTATTGTAATATGGCAATTTTTTTCTCAAATCCAGGGTCTAAGGACAGAGGATGTCGTTCACCATACAGATTGTAAAGCCCACTGAGGCAATGTGATTTTGATTTTGGGCTATATAAAAAAAATATATTTTGATTCATTTCATAAAAAAAAATATGTCATCTGACTGTTAACACAGGCATACATAAGGATTTACTACAACTGACACCCCACCCCATCCTTGGGCCAGTAGTGGTCAAGCCCCTGCAAGAACGTTGTCCCCTCTGCAGGGGATGTCCTTTATTTTTCTGCTTGGAAGGTGGTAACCCTAGGTACACTGCGGGGGTGAAATTAACAGGCAGCCAAAAAATAGTAGTCGGAAATAGAGGATTTGGGCTGAAACCACCATGGGCTGAGGGAACAGCCTGTGTCATCATGGGAGGAGCGGATGTGGCAGAAGAAGATGGAATAGGAAAAGTTGAAGCAAAAAAAGAGGAAAGGATGCTGGGATGGTGGGATGCATGTGTTTGGGTTGTTTGTGACTGAGGGAAAATAGTGGAAGAATGAGATAGTTGTAAAAGTGGAAAAGTTGGTTGGGCTGGACATCTTAAGGTGAGGGAGTCATCAGCGAGAGGCCCAGGAGGCCCACCAGGCTAAAAAGCAAATGTAATTGACATCACCAAAGCAGGTCATTCAATTTTTTGTATACATTTTTGAGCCAGCAGATTTGGCCACATTTTCAGAAGACCTATAATAAATGAATTACTAACACACACTTAGTGAATGTCTTTTGTTACAAGGTACCGTGGGTTTCATTAATTCCATCACTGCAAAATGAGAGATGTAGAAATCATTGGAACTGAAAACTGCCATGATATACATTTTTAGTATGTCTAAGTAAGTGTATGGAAACTTTTGACCACACCTGTTGAGATTGTTAATACATCCCTACGTTCTGAAAGTCCATTGTTGAAAAGATTAATCTTGATCCATTTCCTTTAGAGACCACAGACCAATCTCAAAGCTTTTATTCCAGGGGAAAGTTCTGGAAAAGGTTGTATACCAACAATTCATATGTGTGATGGGGAATGCACCTTTAACGCAGGTTCATTATTGTGTGTTGGGTTCCCCTAATCTCAGTGAATAGTGTTGTGTAGGGTTTGTGAATGCAGCCCCAGGCCTCATTCCTCCCTTTCCAACCTCATAATCAGGGCCAGATTATTTAAGGCACCTGTGGCCCTTCACTAGCTCTGTTGGCGGATAGCAGGAGGCAGAAATGGCTTAGGAGAAGGAATCAGAGAGCATAATTGGAAGTGAGGAGAGCTTGAAAACAAAAAGGAAAATAAAGGGAAATGGAGTGGTGTCTCAAGTGACTCAAGACAAAAAATTAGGAAAGAAGAGATCTTGTGTGCATGGACACAGTGACGCAGACAGACAGGATTTGTATGGATCCACACATGGAAGGAAAGCTTGTTTCAGGGAAACTTGGAGAGATATGCTCTGTGGGATTGACTCGGGGGGATGGTCACAATTGATTGTGCATCAAAGCATCAGAGAGACAAAGCTGTGTGTTTGGAGTGAGTTAATATGTGACTTGCTATCCTCTTGGACCTGTAGTTAAGAAGATTGGGATGGTAAGTGGTGTGCCACAGACAGAAGCCAAGCCATTTCTGGAAGTGTCTGGAGTATGTGACGCGAGCAGCGTGCGCGGTGATACCAAACTTTAGTGAACTTGTGACTTTCACCAGCCGTCTGCACAAATATCAAGCTTCCACGCTTTTACTTCAACGGATGATTTAATTTTCATAGAGACACACACGGTGTGCACAGAGGGGAGGGGCTGTGTGTGTGAGATGCGTGAGTGACAGTGAGACGGAGGGAGAGCAGGGAAAAGAAATGCAGCTGAACGAATACGCTGCATTTTTACGTAGCGTTAAAAAAATACAAAAACGTCATCGACGTCTTTCTAGGCTTTCAGAAAAATCAAGATGGCTACCCTCGAACGGATAGGAATATTTTGTTATTTTTGCATGTACCTGCAAGCCTCATCATCGAGTCAAGCGATCATTTTAACAAGATTGGTCTTGCTTATTGTTATAAGCGTTCTCATTTGGTAAGTAAATCGTTTTCTTTTTTATGTACCGTTGACTGTTTGCTAGCTTAGCTATCTGTGGGTAACAGCCTTATGTACGGCTAACGTTTCTGCTAGCGAAGTATCCATGGAAGATAAATTTTACTTTTAGTTTGTATTGTTTCCACCTAGGTGACTATAGATGAGCAGGTGTAAGTGTTAAAGTAAACGTAGTGAGCATGACAACCGTGTAATGCACTAATATGTTCGGCTCACAGCATTATCTGAAATTAATGTGAAAAATACAGCAAAATACGTTGGTAGACACTACTACTGCTAGTCGAACTGGAATAACTTAGGTGTGTGTGGCAAGCTGGAGCATGAAGACAGTGTGTTTGGAGCAAGAAAAGGGAGCTCCCCCCAAAGTTAGCCGAAAAATATAGAGAAATGTGACCGAGGTGGAGCTTTTTTCCCATCCATTTTTTGGACGGAGTCATTCTGGTGCGCAGGTGATTTCCCGGTCATTTTTGATACGTGCGATTGTCATGAGAAAGAAGTAATGAGAAGTAGACAATTAGCCTAGAGTTAGATATAAAGTTAATTTAGGCATAACCAAAGATTAACAGCATACACAACGTTGGTACCTTATAGTAAATGAGCTTGACTGATTACGTTTGTGATAAATGTCCAGCAAATAATGTATGAAGCTTATATTTGTGTTTTTGTTTTCTCTTTTAGGCTCAAGTGGAGGCCAAGTGGTGTGTCATTTCAATCTGCATTGACGTCTAGGTACAATATTGAAATACTACTGGTAATTGAATGCTAAAAAATACTTCAGCCTTCTTAGCCGGATGGATCTAAATGAGCAGTGAATTTAATTTGTATGTCTAATTTGGAGGTCAATGCCTGCTTACTCTTAAAAGTGTCAGGCCTAAATTTCAGGGTGATTCAATGGAGTGGAAGTGCAAATTGTGTTCAGAATCCTTAGAAACCCGGGCTGAATTATTTACGCACTATCATTTACAGCATAGTCATTATTCCAGAATTAGCTCTCTGCCGTGTCTCTATGACAATTGTATTTGTACTTTCAGTCATTCAGTGCACTGAAAGCTCATGTATCACGATCTCACAGAGATGCTAGCAGATCAGATAGAGGAGTAGATGCACAGGCATGTTTTTCATGCCACATGTGCAACTTCAAGCACCCCTTTTCTGAGGCAATACTGTTTGGACATTTGAGAAATAATTTAAGAAAGCATGAGATGGTAGCATGCCCGTTCAAAAACTGTAACTACCGCACAAATGTGTATTCATCCTTTAACTCACACAAAAGCAGAGTCCATAGAGGCAGTTCAGATTTTGATGATAATGTGGTGTCAGCAGAGAATGATAGTACACTAGTAACGTCCTCTGCTGACTCTGTAGATGAAGGGCCTGCTCAATGTCAGAATATAGATGACTTTTACCATGCTGAGGTTGAGAGTAACTGTGACACAGATGATTTGAGAGCCCAGTTGCACCATAATTTAGCAATATTATTTTTGATATTTTCCTTGTCCCAGCCACTCATTAAGAAAACCATACGAGAGGTCTTACATAATCATTCAATTGTTGTTACTGAAACATCTCTAGATGAGATAGTCAGTGCTGTTATGGACAGCAACATTTTTGCTAGTGCAACAGCTAAAGGTGAGGCATTATCAAGGACTAAGAGACGGAAAACCTTTGTTTTAAAAAATTACCCTGTGGTAAGGCCTGTAGGGGAGACCAGGGATGGTTGTAACACTTTTTGTCTCAGCTCCTATAGCTTGCAGAGTGTTCATGGTTGGGCTCTCAAATTTTGACAAAAAGTACCCTCATTTGTTCTCTACAAATGGAAATGCCTCCAACTCCTCCAACTATATCACAGGAATAATTATTCAATGTCAAATGCAGAGAGTGCCGCTGTTACAACCTACCCCACTACCGGGGTAGGTTGTAACACAACCCGGGGTAAATTGTAACAATAAGATTAAAGAACTAAAAACTGAGACCACACCACAAAATATGCCTCCATATACATTTATTGTGCATGTGCTAACACTCAATCACCTTCCAGTGATTTACTAAGACTAAAAAGAACTTATCACTGATGGGTAAATGAAAAACATTCTCAGTGGCATTGATCCTAAGACTCAAAGAACATTATTTGAAAAAATATTCAATAATACATATGAATGGACTACTCATGAGAACAGAAAACTGCAGTGGGAGGTCAGAAACAGACCCCAATTCACAAAAATAATTCAAGAAAGATGTTTGCCACTTCAAGAAACAACAACCATGCACACAAATGATAAAACATGGATGTGAGTGTGTTTATCTGTATGTGTTATCTGTCTAATCAGAATCAGATTCACAGTGATAACTATTTGTTTTCTGCACCCAGCGTCTTGGCATACTTAAAAATAGAAAAAATATATGAGATGACCTTACGGGGATGGTTGTAACATTTTTTTGGACGGTGTTACAACCCTCCCCACCCCTGTCAGCCATTGTCTAGTTAGCTGTACTAGCATGATAGCTTAAAATTAGTGTTGATGAATGACTCATATTTTAGCTTAGAACCTACTCTTCAATCCAATATAAGTTTCATAATTCAAACTTCAACAGTGTCAGTACTAACCAAAATATAAACTTGGTACAAAAGATTAGTTTCTTACCTGATTTTTTCTTTTTTGGCCTTAAAGCCCACACACTTCTTTCTACAGACATGCAAATCCACATGCAAGGTCAGGGAGGGAGTGGTAACACATGAAATTGATCACATGACTCTAATGACATCCCTTATTGGTGAAAGTGATGCTGTTACAACCATCCCCTTGTTACAACCATCCCCGGTCTCCCCTACAGTATGAGCTAGAGCCAGGACACACAACAGTGCACATATCTATTCTTTTAGATGATCCAGGAAATGTTCAGACACACTGACATTCTTGAGAAAATTAAAGAAACAAAACCAGCACAACAAGGTCAGTACATGAGCCATCAAAATGGATCATATTTCAAAAGTAATGAAGTAATGTCCTCAGAAGAGCTGACGCTACCTCTCCTTTTGTACACCGATGATCTTGAAATTGCTAATCCACTTGGCACATCAAGGAAAAGTGCAGTTTATTGGGTATGTGCTGATCTTCCTAGCAAATATAGGTCAAACAACATGTGATTCAGCTAGCTGCATTGTGTAGTTTCGGACATTCAGAGATTTGGCTATGAAAGAACACTTGGTCCTCTGTTAGGAGAACTTCATACTCTTGAAAAAGATGGTGTATTCATCTAGTCCATTGGCAAGGTAGTTAAGGGCACTGTCATGTGTGTAGTTTCTGACAATCTTGCAGCCCATGCGTTGGCAGGCTTCATGAAGTCTTTCAGAGCCAAATATTTTTGCAGATTCTGCACAGCTACCATCAATCAAATTCAGTCTCATGAAGTTGGAGGCAGGGAGTTAAGTCTGAGGACAAAAGCTAGCCATGACTGTGACTTGCATGTTGTGAAGCATGAGGTGAATCAGAGTCAGTGTGGTGTTCAAGGAGATTGTGTACTTAACCAGAGGTTAGTGTATTTTCATATCATCACCAGTTTCCCACCTGATGTCCTTGATGATGATCTTTTTGAGGGCATTGTGCCTGTGGAGCTGGCCCTGTGTATTATGGAGATGATACATTGCAAATACTTTACACTTGAGTATTTAAAAGAAAGAATTGTGTCTTTTCCATACCAGCACACAGACAAGGCTGACAAACCCCACCCTATCCCAAAGACATTTGCTAGAAAGAACACAGTTGGTGGCAATGGTCATGAAAATGCTACATTGCTCCGACTGCTTCCTTTGATTATTGGTGATAGAATTCCTGAGGGAGATGGAGCATGGACCATACTTATTGATTTGATTTGAATGAGGTAGTTGAGTTGATGCTGACCCGAAATTTACAGGGGAAACTATCAAGTATTTAAAAAGATTCAAGACCATAGACTAATGTTGAGGGAAGTCTAAACACTCCGCCCGAAACACCACTACGTTGAACATTATCCCAATCTCATACGCTGCTTTGGGCCACTCATCCACCTGTGGCAATTCGATTTGAGGGCAAGCATCGTTTTTTCAAACGTGTAGTTCATGACACACAAAACTTTAAGAATATGCTGAAAACATTAGCAAACAGACATCAGTTTATGATGGCATATTATCTGAGTGCCCCTTCATTCTTTAAACCTTACCAGCAGACATGTATTGTTTCCTCTGTGATGGTTTCCATGCTTCCTGATATTGCAAAGGAATACGTTGCACAAAAAACAATGATTTACAGCACATCAAAGGTCAACATTGATGGGACTGATTATGATGTAAGAATGTTTGTGACTGTGGGACATGAGGGAGAACTGCCACACTTTTGCAGAATTGAACAGATTCTCCTTGTTAACAATCATTTTGTTTTCCTTTGCCGAGAACATACATCACAGTACATTGAACACCTGCGATCCTATGAACTTACATCAGGGAATTTGGCAGTTCACACCACATCAGAGCTCAATGACACATTACCTCTCTCTGCTTACTGTGCACAAGGAAAACTACTCATAACACCAAAACAATATATATTGCTTCACTTAACATTTCTTACAAGATAGGCTATATTCCCATTGTTAGCATATATTATTAAGTGAGGATAGTCCTTCTTTGAAGACAACTACTATAGCACATTTTCTTTGTCTCTGTACGCATATTTCATTGACCCTTTCAGTGTGTTTAAAACAGAAAAAGGAGATGGCTGCCCCCCCAGAAATTTCTGCTTCGTGTTTATGTGGACATGTGGCCATGAAACTCTCACTAAATGTTCGACCAAATTCAGTAGAGGAGCTGAAGATCATAATGCAAGAGAAGTTCAAGCCAAGATTAGACAGTGACTTCAGCCTACAGTAAGGGGACCCTGACTTCGATGGCCAGCTTAGTGTACTCATGGACATTGAGGAATTGCCAGAGAAGGGTGCGTTGAAAGTAATGAGGTCAGAAAGTGATGATTCCGATACACACATACTCCCACATGTACCTTTAACTCAGCATCAGAAGAACTGTCCTGATTCTTTCCCCGTGCCAACTTTTTCTTATGAAGTAGAACATGTACTTGAAGAAGGAAACACTGTGTTTGAGACGTCTGAAAGGACATTGAAATTGACAAGATCACAGAAGCACACATCTTGGAAAATATGGCTGAAACCATGCACAGATTCAAGCCATACCCCAATGACAGGGAAGTTGGTAAGGCAGCTGAAGCCCTAGTTACTCTACACCCTTGTCTCAAGGAGCTTGGATGTGATAGTGGATGGTATGGATGGAGGGTTAGCTTAAAGTTTTTTAAGTTTATTTTATCAAAAAACTTCCAAAAGTGTGCAAATTTTGCTTGAAAACCAGCACTTCCAGAGGGGTACCAATACTTTTGTCAATGACTGTATCACTTGCTTGATTACTTTCCTGTGCATCTATGAATCATTGTCGGTAGGGCCTAGACTGCAGTGAGCAAGTGAACAAATATTTCCACAATTATTATTACTTTTGATTTGTTAATCAGGGAGGGACATGACGTCAACGTGAGACGAGGATGATTCTGAGTTCTTCAAGACCTGCAATGTAAGCACTATTATTATCAAATAATACTAACATAGAAACAAACTTGAATATATGCAAATTAAAGGGTCATTAGTGGATGTAATCATTTGTTCCTTTTGATGAATGGAAATAACCTAAGAAGTAAAGGTCACAGCACTTTTAGAATTTCTGACATGGATTTCTTCTATAAGGATAGAAGTCATCCATACTGTTGCAGCCTCATGGTACTATAGATTCTACAGAATCTGAATGCTACGTGATTGTCACATTAGAAAAGATACAGCCAATCATTATAGGAAAATAGATTAGTACCACCATTAACCTTCAATATACTGTACCATGTGACACATGGTCACATGCGAGTAATGCAGAAAAACAGAAGGGAGCCACAATGAGTACATATAGTTTATGACTTGTGATCTTGCTTCTAGAACACCTGATAATTACATTGATTATGTTTTGCAGCAAGAAGAGGAGCCAGATATCAGCGATGCTCCTGTTGCTCTCCTCACATCTGGGGTGGACCCCTTTAGTTCCGAGAAGGTCTTTGTTGTAGTTGAGGGGGAGGATCTTGAGGGATCTTTCAAGGTTGGCTGATGCATTTATATTGTTGTTTGGCCTTATATATGCTTTCAATTTGGAGTATCCAAAGAAACTTATCCACACATTCAGATTCATTCAGAAAACACTGATGTGTCTAGATAACAAACCACTGAAACCATCCCTACTGAATTTGAAAAATTATTTGTTGAACTAAACAGAAAGCTTCAATGTAATTATGCATAAAGGCTCCATACATCCTTGTTCTAATACAGAAGGCTTGTTTTTGTTCATTGGAGCAGCACACTTAAACAAATGTTAACATTGCCCTGCTTGTTACGGGGAGCAGAAGATGTTTCCAAATGCCTGTAAACATTTTTTAGGTGAATTTAAAATTATGTAGTTGTTTGATGTGTCAAAAAGGATGAACAAAAAGTTAGAGATTTTTGATTTTGATTTTAATTTTGAAGGTCCTCTGCTTGATCATAAATGTATGTTGCAAAGCTCTAATTACGCAATGTTCAAGATAACTGAGTTATTTGATTGTCAGAATTTCTCAGTTCAATTTTCTAACATCCAACATGTTCAGTTTGGTGTTGTTAAAAAGCTGTCACTTCGTTGTCATGCATAGGGGGTTCAGCCATTGATAATGATTGTGAGCACCTTTAGAAAGGCTTTGTCAATGCCATAAACATGTACATATTATGTATTGATTTCTAGTCAACTGTTAAGGCAGAAACTATGTTCATTGAGGGCAAACTGCCCATGTTTTCATTCTGATCTGAATGTTGAAATATTCTGCTAAAAGTTAATGTCCGTGAAAAGGCTTTTAAAGCTTAATAAATAACTTGTATTGTATCAATGGAGGCTGTATATATTTTTGTAGAATTTAGTTTAAATCTATTAATTATATAGAATTACTATCTATTCATGTTTAATCTTTTGAGTAGCTTTAAGTTGTGTAAAGTTAAATTTATTAGTTAGAGTAAGTTGGTTGAACTAAGCTTCACAAAGTGTTATTGAATTAAATTAATTTATTATGTAGTGGTTAAAAGATATTAGTATATGAGTCAAGATAACTTATTTATCTTGTCATTTTTTCAATGCATTTTGAGTCCAGATGAAATATAGTTTTAAATTAAAGTGTAATTAAAATATATATATTACATGTACTTAAATTTTCTAAGGTAATGGTTACCAAAAAAGTTTTGAGTACTCCGAAGTTATTAGGTTTTACAGTGCATCTACATAACACAGATGAGATCCTTCAGGTCCTAAACATGTGTCTTTTTGGGGGTTGGGATTATGGTTGATTCCATCCACTGGTTGGGGATAGCCAGAATCCAGAAGGTGCTGGAACAGTCTGGTCAGAACCTAACTTAGCTGAGTGGTACAGTCTTTGAGCACCCTGCCTCTGAGCCTGTTGGGGCCAGAGACCTTGTGCGGGTTGACTCTGTGCAGGATGGAGGTCTCCAGCTGCTTATAAATAGTGAGGCCTCTGTGAGTGGAGCTGGGGGTTAGGCAGGTCCAAGCGTTTAGTGTGGTGCAGCTGTTGAACCAGGTGAAGAAACTGTTTAGCTGCTCTGTGAAGGAGGTGGGCAGTCAACCACTGCAGGTTTTGGGGTTCTGCCCATCATGATATTTAAATATGCCGCCCTCACATTTCCAGAGGTTCATTTTTGCTCAACCTTGTTCTTGTAGTTGATCTTAGCCAGCTTGGCCTTCCTTCTAAAGACATGTATGCATTAGGGATGTTGCCATATTACAAGTTCAGTATGTTCTGCATTCTGGTGGGAGTTGTGACATATTGCTCCAGATTGGACAGATGTGTGTGTAAAATCTCCCAGTCGAAACACTGGCTGCTCTCCAGCCTGATTGACAGTTCTATTATAACTGTCGGCTATGTGCTCAACAGCTAGACTGAAGTCAGGCCCTGGTACATACACTAAAATGACAGTGATCTGGGAGAACTCTTGGGGCAAATAATGTGGTCTGAAAGACACAGTCATTAGTTCATAGTGTTTACAGCACTCAGTCTCCTCTTACTGTGACATTTGTTGCACGCTTACTGTTGACAGCCATGCACAGACCGCCCCCAATTGACTTGCATCTATGTCCAAGCAAATGATGTTCAGACCTTCCAAATGAAAGTCTGCATCCTCAGAAAGCCTTGTCTCAGTGGAACAGAGAAGACTGGTTTGGCGATAATCCAGATTGGACTTGACAAGTGTGGAATGTTCCTTAGTCTTACTCTGTAGCTATCCATGTTTGACAGGGTTATGGCAGGTAAAGGTAGCCGGCTGCCTCTCCTCCTCAGTCTCTTCCATATCCCTCCGCTGGGCCCTCTTTTCCGTCGCATTCACTTTCGCTTGTGTCCCTGGGGAAACTCCAGAGGTATGTTGTTTGCTGGGAGGGATACCTGCGCTGTCTCAGGCTGAAAGTGACTCAGCTCTAGCAGGTAATCCGGTGAGTAGCCGAGGTGTTGATGGTGAACAGCTGTGGCGGTAGTGAGTAGAGTCTGTTTACGTGCCATAAACTGGTGATCATAAGCCATAGACAGACTAGATATAACACTTTTGCTGTTAACATTCCGACAAGACAATGCAATAAAACATAAAGGAAATAAAACATACAAGAAAACGCCAGAAACCACACAAACGCAAGCTGTGTCAGGAGTCGCTCTCTCCACAGAGCAGCGCCCTCTATGAGAAGATAGTCTCTCTTTGCTCTTAACTTTTCTTGCTGCTGGTAGTGAGTGGTTATGTTGATGTGATTTCGACATATAAACTTGAACTTGTCAAGCGTATTTGTTGTATGACTTCGTGCACTGAACCGTGACGTCCAATAATAGTTCAGTAAAATAATTTGGTTTGAAGCAGCTGTCCTCCTGATTAATCCGGAATTCTGTCAGAGCTGTCTGCAAATAATTATTTCATTAAATTTGCCACAGTATTAGTTAAAGTGACATTACTACTTTTTGTTCGTCTGGGCACTTTCTGCTGCCTCAAGATAGCAGAGCATCATCAGTGCATCTGACCAAACCCTTAATATTAAAGGTCTTTCCATTGATTGGATGATTTAAACAAAAAGACTTGAGGCGCTCTGTAAATCTACAGTTTATGTAGGCTATACACTTGAAGTTGCCTTGAAGAGGCCTTCAATTTTCACACACGAACAACCCTGTCCCTCATGTTTCTACCTTTTTTTAAAGTTACCATTAGTGGATCATTGAAATTCTTTTGTAAGGATGGATCAATTTGGAGAATATGCCAATGTTTTAGGATTATGTACTTGATGTTCTTAGTTTTAAAAGGGAAGGTAGAGCACTAAATAAGCTATGGCCTTTTACAGTGCTCCTTATGTAATTGACCAACATTTGATAAGCAACAAATGAATAAAACCATGAACAATTTTAAATTTGTCCATAAAAACTGAAGATCTGTTCTTTCATTTAATGTATTCACTGCTTAAGTTTCCATAGAAGAAATGAGATGGGGGCATACCCCCCAGCAGTCCCCTTTAACTCATTCAAGCCTAGTCCAAAACCAAACTTGGCAGCCCTGTATCACTCTAAATTCTGACAATTTAGAAAACAAAATAAAGAGAGTGTGAGGCTATGGAAATTTAATTACAAAATAAATCTGATCAATCTGTCAATTAATTAATTCTTAGTTTCAGGCAATGGCCATCAAGTTTGAATGTCCAACTTGAGTTCGGCAACATAAAGTTGTAGCCATGTCACAGCCACCCCAGTGCTGCCCACACTGAATGACAAGTGATTCCATGAAGTATGGCCCTGGAGTACCCAACACAGAGATAAAACAGGAAGTAATTGAAGGAAATGTTTTGAGGCATCCTCTTGGTGATATGCCTCGTCAGTGTTTGTCTGTTGTAGATGTAACAGTTGGATGTGAAGACTGATTAACACTCCATATGAGAACTTCTCTCCTGTGTAGCTGAAAGACAAGCTGTCATAGTACTCATAGCTGGAGCTTCAAACTTAGGATATCCTGTTTCCTGTTAAGACACCATAGCACAAATATTTCACACTATGCTCCCTCTGTTTTTCCCTCTTCCTCTCTGGGTAGAACAGAGGGATGGAGGAGGAGGAGGACAGGGTTGGGGGGATGCCATCTTCTCCAATCAGCTGTGCAATCAGACGCCTGCTCAGATCCTGACAGTGACAAATATGGCTTTTAATGTCACGCTGCTCCATGTTAATTGCATTTCTCTGCAATTTAGACGAGCGTCACGCAGAGCAACCGTTGGCATAACAATTAACACCAAACAGCACTTACGGTGTGCAGCTTACGCAGCTCAGTTCACTGTACTGGAAGTCTTTGGAGGCACACTGAGGATGAGAGTGAAAATTAACTGCTCACTCACCCAGCGGTAAGGAGAGGAAGGAGACAAGGAAAGAGAGAGAAGGAGAGAAGTCACCCAGCAACACAGCTCTGAGTTCAAGAGAAGCTCTGGCAGCCAGCACCTCAACAGATCTGAAGAGGACTTCTCTGGTGTTGGTAAGAATGAGTCTCATTTATAGACAGGCAACCTTCCATGATTGAACCGCTGGTGTTTTGTTTTTATGTTTCAGATTAGATGAAAGACATATTTTAGATGTAT
Organism: Lagodon rhomboides; assembly: GCA_039737535.1. Taxonomy (NCBI): domain Eukaryota; kingdom Metazoa; phylum Chordata; class Actinopteri; order Spariformes; family Sparidae; genus Lagodon; species Lagodon rhomboides. The sequence goes on along the minus strand of CM077788.1, from coordinate 2,802,496 downwards.
TTCACATTATTATCAAACTTTAAAGAGTAGCTCGTCATTATTAAAACTGGGATAACTTAAATTCTAACCTCCCCCGAGCGTGCACAAATATAATGTTCTTGTCAAAACCTAGAGCCATATTCTCTGCCATAAATTCAAAATTTAAGGGTTGTCATCATTCTCATAGTTCTGGTTTACCTGTCCTGAAGCAAGAATCTGAAGCCCACCAGCTCCAGAGTCTGACCTCCGAGATGAAGATAAAGGAGGGTTTCTTTTCTCAAATGAATAAATGATCAAACACCTACTATTACTGACAGAGGCCACAATTCTTGACAGCGAGTGTCATTCAAGAGAGTTCTGGTGACATAACATTTTATCCAGCTGTGCCAGTGGTCTGCAACCACTGGGTCATGTGTTGCAAGTGCAAAGTAAAAAAATGGGAAGAGGTAAACAGAAGCCGATGCTTAACAGCAAGGGTGCCCACCCTTTTTTGGCTTGCAAGCTACTTTCAAAATGACCTGGGGCCTCATTTATAAACGTTGCATACGCACAAAAGAAGGCATACGCCACTCTCTACGCAAACTGTGGGATTTATAAAAAGAGAACTTGACAGGAAAATGTGCGGTCCTTCACGCCAACTCTGACCCATGCGTACGCACATAACTGGGGCAAGGAGAAAACTGCGCCACTGATGGCAGAAGAAAGAAACGGGAGAAACTGTGTGAAATTGATACCGATCGTGTAAAATAAATAGTAATATTACCTCTCATATATAAACAGTTTATTTGCAAGAAATGGATAAAAAAATAAAATAATAATATTTCTACAATGAATAAAAAACAACCCAATGGTGGTGTCTCTCTGCATCTGCAGGACTGCATCTGTGAGGACACGGCCACTGGAGGGCTGGGATGCACGAGGTGCTGTGGAGACGCTGGGCTCAGCTGCAGCAGCACTGACCTCACTTGGACCCGCAGCAACTACAAGAATTTTTGTGAACGGAGTCTCAATTGTTTCTGTACATAAATGTGTGAACACAACTTGAATGCATTTGGTTTACACTCATTTCAAATATGGGAATACAAATTACATACCGGGGGTCTTCTGCTTCTTGTTGGCCGGCATCGGTGTCCCCCTCCACCTTCGTCACCACTCCACTCAGGAGGGATCCCCGCCAGTTTTTCATCCAGCGGGGTGAGCTCCGGTTGTCCCGTTCCCCCGGCCGTGGCACAGACGCTCTGCCTGTGTGACGCCAGGCACTTTTTTGCATCCACTTTTATGTCTAACCACTTTTTTTTTTACTTCGGCCACACTCCGATCTTCTGAGGCAACAGTATTTACGTTGTCTGCCACATGCTGCCACTCTAAAGCCTTTTTGGCATTGGTGACCCCAACATTCAGTCCACCAAATAATGTAGCCTTCCTCTTCTCCACCTCCCCGACAAGAACTTCCACCTCACACTGAGTGAAATTGCGCTTCTTCACCTGTCTCTCTGCTCTCGGCATGCTTTCCGTCATGAATCAATATTAATTAGGGCCGTTTCTCTGAATATTTATAGGCAAATATGGGCGTGGTATGACCCGCACACAGGTGCGCCATATTTAGAGTGGATTGTGATTTATAAAGGGAAATCAGCGTAGGAGGTGCGTGCGCACTGTTTTACAAATCAGGATATTTTTGTGCGTAAGCACTCTCTGTGTTTCGTGCATACGTCACCTTTTGACGTCAATCCTACGCACAGTTTTATAAATGAGGCCCCTGGTCAAAATTATCTACCTACATAAAAAATACTAAACATCTATTTATTTATACATAAACTGAGTATACTTTTTATAACACAATGCATAACTGATACTGAGAGAGTAATGTAACCCTTGGCTTTGCGCATAAAAATTAACAGCAGTAATGCACATAGGTGACAAACAGTGATCATCAGGATTGCACACAAGCGACAGGAGTAATTGGAACATTCAATACAATTCAATACATGAATATGTTGAATGTTCCAATTACTGTAACATTCAATACATTATTACTTACTACTAGGGGTGTCACGATTCTCCAAATCTTCGATTCGATTACATTTTCGATTCCAAGGTTACGGTTCGATTCGATTCTCGATTTTTACGTGTTTTTTTTTTAAAGCACAGGTTGCTATGCCATTTTAGACTAGACTTTTATGCAATATAATATCTGACCTTTGTTCGCAATGAACCACACTACATTGTCAAATTTAAAACATTTATTAATAGCATAATGTAACACTAAATTATATCTTAAGTCAATTTGAAACTTAAACAAATTAACCTGCCATCTAGTTTCTCTTTTGTAACTGCAGTCTTCTTCACAGAAGATGACATTCAAGTTCACAACAAAACATAGTCAATAGTCTTCTCTGAACAATTTAGTTGTACATACGGTGCGTAAGGTGTGAGTGGGCGAGCGAGAGTGAGGGAGCGTGCGTACGTGCGGACCAAGGGCGTAAGTTTGGTCTCAGCTTTGGTAGGGACACTGCCCAGCAACCTATTCCTCCCTCCTAGTGTCTCATCACAGAACCATTTAAGACCTCACCTGAAGCCCAGACGGTTCAGCTGTTGCTTCCTTAACCTGCACTACATCTGTACTGGATATCTGAGTTTCTTTAATGTATTTCAAAATAATGTATCAATGAATAAAATGTAGACCTTATATGATAAGTATATGCATTACACTTATCAAATTTATTAGAACGAACATTTGGGTAACATCTGAAGAATAACATCGTGACACCTTTAATTATGCAAATCCAAAATTTATTTTCAAAATGACCAACATGATGATGAGATTACACATTACAAGGCATCCTAAAACAAAGAACTGCAATGCTCATGTAATCTTTATTCCAACAAAATTGCTTATTGACAGTGGGCCTCATTCATGAAACGTTAGTAAATTTGTGAGTAGATTTGCACATAAAAGCCTACGCTACTAAAAACCTACTCCGGATTCATGAACCCCGCGGGAAACTCAGATCTGATCGTAAACACGTGTGTATGATCATGAATGCCAATCCATCGTAAGGTGACAGCGCGCTCCCGGTAATCAGCTATTAGCATAAGACCTCGCCCATGAATTGCCAATGACCACCATATAAGGAGGTGTAGAGGCATCCTGTCGACCTGTCGGTCATGGCGCAAAGAAAGAAGGAAAGAAAAAGAAAAAAAGACTTATATCGAAGCGGAGATTGAAATCATTTTGGGAGAAGTGCAGTAACCCCTATCCCCTATGGATATAGAAGGGTAAGTCCATATATAACACACACATGTAATTATGCAGGCTATATTCTTACCAATGAGCCAGCCGTCTCTCGCAGCTCCATCCTCCAAACGCATGCCAACTGCGCAATTACGCAGGATAAATGCGTCATGATGTCCCACCAGGCCACCGTGCCACAACCTTTAACAACACACACTTTGCGTCACAGATCAGTTGCACATTCACGGAATGAAAGTTTTTCCGGTTTATGTAAGCAAATGCATCACCGGATAGAGCCTTGATGGGTACGTGTGTGCAGTCTATGGCACCGATGACACCTGGCATGTTTGCGATCGCACTGAATCCCTGCATTACTTCTACCTGCCGTTGTGCGCCATAGAGACATTTAATATACTCTGGCATTAGTTTAATAATACCGTTAAGAACTGCAGGCAGGATGCGGCTCAAAGATCTATCTCCCATAGAAAAGAACGCGTAATCTATTGAGTGGATTTACATAGATAATTCACAATTATGAGCTTAATCTGAATCTTAATCCTGCCAGTTGCCAACTAATTTAACTAAATGTTTTATATTTTTAATCGTTTGTCATGTTTATATCACGTGTTTCAAAGTCATCTGCGTATTGTACATAACAGAGCACAATATGAATTAAAATTGTAATTTCCAATAGTGACAAGCATTATTTATATGCGTTCTTAAATTTACACAAGCACTACGTGTGGTCAGCAGCATGATTTTGTTAGCTCTACGAAAAGATCGGAGCTACTAAAATATTGATGAATGCGGAGATGCACGTAAATTTCCGTCTGCGAACGGTTTACACACAAATTCGTTCTGCTCACATTTCATGAATGAGGCCCACTGTCAGCACCTCAGCTGAAACTCTGTTCCTGATTCATCACCAGCCTGCTCTACATTTTTAGCATCATGCTGCTGTTTTTTCTGTGTTCTCCTTGTAATTGCTAACATTGGTTGAATGACTAGAGGGTGATATACTTAACACCTTTATGTTTTACACAGTAGAAGACTGGTGATATTACGCTAGGCTAGCATGTTTGCATTTATGTGGGACCGCATCCACTCCGTCCTCAAATCGACCGGCAAACATTACAGAACCCACAGTCAGTTAGCATTAATGCTAGCCTATGTTCACTACACAAACACCTTAACAACACTTTTCCATAGTAGAGTGAGTGTTAATGTTACAGCTCAAGTACACTGGGAACGGCCGCGACGCGAAACGTAAGCGGGGCGGAGTGGAGTGTTTTAGCTGCTACAACAGGCAAAATGAGTGCACTTTATGTATCTCAAAACATTTTTACATTTTCACCTCCTGTTAAGATGGATTGACAATACTTTTTTCACAGGTAATTTGATGACTATGTAGGGTTTGCTAGTGCAGACTATATTAAATGGTATCAATTAACTGGAGTGTTTAACTACACGATCATGGATCTACATCGTACAATGTAAAAAACAAACCCCATAATGTTGCACTGCTACTGGCTTTGCCTCTGGTACATGAGACATTTATTTTAATCAATTTTAAACATAATATATTCGTTTTATACACAGTTCTCTGTAGTTTTTTTTTTTTACCTGTTGGAGGGCTGCGTAGCCACGCGTGGAGGAAAAAAAACTAGACCCGGCGCAAAAAAGAAGAGCGATGTCGTGCGACTCACGCCGCGCGACACACGTTTCGCATCACGGCCGTTACCAGTGTACTGTTAGGCTAGGAGGCTTGCATTGTGTTAGCTAACTAACAACAGCCTAGCAGCTAGGCTAACGTTACTTACTCTCTGGATGGTGAAATAGCTTTGGATGTCTTGTTTCTTTTTTGGTGGCATTTTCTATCTACAAAGCAGAAACACGGGCAAAAATGTTGAGACCAAACAAAATGCTGATGTGAGGATTTACTTTCATGATTTCCTGGTGTATTTACGTCAGCACAGTCTGCAACAGCCAGCCTGGTATCTTATCGCACGCTTAGTTGGATCAGACGCCGTCCTCGCGCTTCCGCATGCCTCGGACACAGCCAAACACACCGAACAGAGCAGCTCCCGAACTCATCCGACTCTCTCCAAACGCTTCAGACGTCCGACGTCCTCATGTTTAGCATTTTAGCATATAATGCTTGTTAGTGTATTATGCAGTGGTAATTCTGGAAGTCGGGGAAAGCATCGTCCTGCCTGCACTTGGCAATAAATCCATTCGAGCGGGTGTACGGTCCGTGGTGATTGACACACCAGAAGCTGGGTTTTCTCTATAAAGTTTTTGAAAGACTGAAAAATGTCCTCTCTCCGCGGGCGTTCTTTCATGGGCAGTAATGTTAATAGCTCCTCTTTTACAGTCATATCTGTAAACACTATCCAAATAGAAATGCACAACAGGGCTGTATCGCTGGTGTCTGTAGACTCACAGTCCGCAATGTCTTTCTGAAGCCGCTGTGTCAAATCCTCGGCCATTACTTCACAGTGCCGTGTAACTGTACTTCTTGATAGCTGAAGAGCTTTGATTGATGATAATATTTCTGGTTTGTTTTTAAAATCCCTAAACAAGGAGTCAGCTGCCTAAATGAAGGCCTCTTTTATCATCTCTCCATCTTGGAAGGACTTCACCCATGACGATGCTTCGGTGGCTGCCTTTGATTGTGAATTCCTGTGTGAAAAATGACTGCTGTCCGATTAACTGTGATTTTAGTTCCCACACCTTTCTCTTTCTCAGCTCGTTTTTCGTAGGGAAGTCAGTGTCGTAGTTTTTATGGACAGTTTGAAAGTGCCTCTCCACATTTCCCTTCTTTGGAATAGAAATGATAGATTGACAAATCAGACAAATGCACTTCGAATATGAAATGGTGAAAAAAAAACTCCTCCGATTTCGCATGGAAGTGGTAAGTTTTTGGTTTCTTACTTGGTCCAGCTGCCGCACTCATTCTTTATATCCCTTCTTTAGCAGATATAAATTTAAAGTCACTAACCAGGTCACTTAGCTTGCTGGAGTTTTGCAGTAGCTAGCGCGTTTGCACATGCATGGTGACCTATGACCCGCAGAAGAAGAGATCTCAGACTGGCCTCCCTGTACGTCAATCAAGTGGCATAGATTCCCTTTCGCTTTACTGAGATTCATTAATTAATTCATTTTCTGCCGCCTTATCTAAAAAATGTTTTGAATGTCACGCGATCTACCCGCACTACCTTTGCCATCTACTGGTCGATCACGATCAACATATTGAGCACCCCTGCTTTACAGCATTTTATGTCTTTGTAAGTTTTTGTTGTTAATTGTTAAATGACTACATGTTTCATTATAACCTAAACTTACTCTGTAAAATAATGTTTAGAGTTCACAGAAAGTTTCAGAGAAAGATTTGGGTGCAATTCACTTTGACCACTTTGACTGTCCATCTACCCTGTTTCTCATCTATCTTATTTAGGAATCACTGAGTAATTGAGTGAGCACTGACATAATTGGTCAACATACTTGATCTGTGCGGAGCATATTTTTCAATTAGAAAAGTATGTTCAAAAGTGTGCAGGTACAGTAGCATCTTAGTATTAAACTTTGTTGTCTTGACTGGAGGTGGGCTTTAAATATGAAAGAAAAAAGAAACATTCTGAACTGTTGTTGAGCTTTGATGACTCACCTCAGACAACATGCCTTGTTTCAGACCTGTGATCAATTGCATCATTATGTACTGTCTTAAGTTATAGTGCACACACTAATGGATTCATTAAAGGTATTTAGTTTGATACAAGGCGGCACGGTGGTGCAGTGGTTAGCACTGTCGCCTCACAGCAAGGCGACAGTTCGAACCCAGAACCCAGGGTTCTGGGTTCGAACCCAGCAGTGTGAGCTCTGTGTGGAGTTTGCATGCTCTCCTTGTGCATGTGTGGGTTCTCTCCCACATACCAAAGACATGCAGGTTAGGTTAACTGGTGACTGTAAATTGTGCATGAGAGTGTGAGTGGTTGTCTCTCCGTCTGTGTTAGCCCTGTGATAGGCTGGCGACCTGTCTGTCTGTGTTAGCCCTGTGATAGGCTGGTGGCCCTAAGGGCCAAACGCCAAGAAGCACCTTACATGGCTGAACAAAGTCAAACTGCCTTGAACTGCCAGCCTATTCTGACCTTATTTAGATTTTGGAGCATCAAATGAGGAGCTGCTTGGAGAGAGCTAAAAGGAAAAAACAAACATATAGAGAAAACGTGAGAGGGCAATAGAGAGGGAGGTACAGACGATAACAGCTGACGTGCAGCACACCACTGCACCCTGTGGGGACACACTGCTGTGGAAATGCTGATCAGTAATGACCAAATTCAGCTATTCTGAATACTTATCCCAGTTGCATAATACCAGAGGTAAATGTAATAATTATCTGTCATGAGTGTGAGGAGGCAGGAGGAGAGGAGATGAGAAGAACTCCTTGTAGATTATCATCGTAGTCTATAAACTAACCCTTACCCTAGTAACACCTAACGTATAGAGAACGTTAGCATTTGGTTCTCTAAAGGTTAGGTTAGAACCAAACCAAGAACTAACGTTTAGAAAACGTTCCCTCTGGTTATGCAGAAACCTAACAAAGCCTAACGTTCCCCTAACGTTTTGGGAACCACAGAACCACAACATTTTCCTGTGGTTGCACTGTATACCTCCACACTACGTTATGTTTGGTGTTTTTTCGGTTGATCTGAGAACGAAGACTTTTAGAGCTGACAATTCTGTTTCACTGATATTTTACACCTAGGCTACTAATTTGCATGTAGCCTATGCAAAGTGCCTATAGATAGATAGATACTTATTCATATATCTACTTATATATATATATATATTTATTCAATATGGACAACAAAAGTATGAACATGAATTGGACATGAATGAACATGAAAGGCCTGACAGAATTGTATACTTTGGGAACAATGATGATAAATAGTAGAACAACAGTGTGAGAAAAAATTGTGAAGAAAGAGCTTAATTACGTGACAATGACTGCCATTGGGAATGCTATACAAGATCTATTCAAGATGGATAATTCCAGACATTCCTGTTTAATGTTAAATGTGCCTTTAAGAATCCAAGTGTGCCTTTAAGATTGCGTCACGCGTGTGTGACGTCAAGAGAATGCGCCTGTTGGTTGTAAACAGCTTAGCTGAAAGCAGCCTACGTTTAAATATTGGAAAAACTAAATATAGTTATAGAAATAGAAATATAGTTTTTAGTGCATGAGTGGGATAATAGTCAGTAATATAGAATCTTTGATAACATGTAAAGTCGGAGATAGCAACGATCTCTCTTTAGTTTGAATTGAATCTAAAATACTGATTGGCCAGGTAGTCTGACGTTGCGGGGTGTGTCACAGCACGAACGCTCTTCATTGGCTGGAAGAATCCAGGTGGCCGCGCTGTGAATCATACACGGAATATTTGAATGCAGAGCGGCTTCTACTCCTACTTCTACGATTTCTACAATTCAATTGCAAAAAGGTAAGGTGCAGTTTCATTGTGGTTGTACAAGTGTTGAGTGGTTTGCTTGATCTTTACTCATTTTGAGTTCCGTGATGTTGTAATGCACGGAGTTTGAGTACCTAATGCAAAGTCCTTTTCCTCAAGCGTTGTTATTGATGCATTGTTGATGTGGGCGCGCCAGGTAAAGTCAAAAGAATCTTTGTCAAGCCTAGGGCTGCCGCAGTGACTTTGGCTCCGTCCACACGAAAACGCTGTTTTGTGTAAACGCACATGTTTTGCATCGTTTTGGCCGATCCTCCACACGGATCCTGTAAACGCACTTTTTTGAAAAGGGGTCTCAGGGTGAAGAAATTTAAAAACGCAGGGGACGATGAATCCGCATACTTTTCGATACAATGACGTCATCGCCCCACCCCTCGACCTCTCGCCTTCAACCTCTGAATCCCGCGACGTCTCATTACAACAACAACAACAATGGTGGACTACATGTTTGTGTTCGTGCTGCAGAAGATATTGAGCCTATTAGGGTTACTAGGGCAAAATATTACACTCCTCTGCCACTATGTCTGCATGTTATGTGACTGATCTGATGTGTCAGTACAGACTATATTATGACACAATTCAATGTTCGTTTCCCAATCGGTACAAGGTCTTTCTTTCCAGATGATTCCACTCCAATGGCAAGAAAGCAGCCCAGGACTTTGGGTATGTCTGGAAGCCCTGTGGGTAAGTTAACAGTTATCAAGTCATCTTGCATAGCTTGACGCGAACATTCATGAGGAATAACCTGGTGCATGTTATGTGACTGATCTGATGTGTTTCTGTGCCTTTTTCAGGTCAGCAAAGTTCTCTGCCTACGCCACCGTCACGTAAGTTGTTTTTTTTTTTAATTGTCTGATGTATTAGCATAGGTTCATGTTTTGCAAATACCATGTATAAGAAGCCCACCATAAATTAACTGACATTCATATCCACTTTCTCTTCAGATGTTTCAACACCACTCAGACATGTAGTCAGCACCTCGACCAGACATGTAGCCAGTCCAACACTTCACACCCCAACACGTCAACCAGCCAGATTGGAAGGGTCTTTTACACAACTGGATACATCTCTGAACCCAGTTCGATTGAGAGAAGTAAGTGCTTTATACACACTTAAGATGTTCACATAGGACAATATATTATGTATAAAAACTAAAATTAATTCCATCACAAATGTCCCCTTTTTAGGTCAGCTGGTCAGCAAGACTGAAGATGCCGGACCAGCAGCAATTGCACCAATTCTGCTATTGGCTGTATATTGTTATATTTTTTCTATTTTGTTATCTTTATTTTATTATACTTTTTTCTTTTTTAATTAAACTTGTATTTTGTTATATTTTGTATTACACTTGTATTTTGTTATATTTTGTATTACACTTGTATTTTATTATATTTTGTATTAAACTTTCAAGTCCTGCCATATTTGCCTGTTCATTCATCACTGTCAATATTCTCAAGTAAAGTTGTCATATGCAACCAAAACCTAACCAATAAATAACATACTACAGACATTATAACGTCAGGGGAACATTGAGAGAACCAAACATGTAACCAACAAGGTTAGGGGAACGTTTGGAGAACATTGAGGGAACCAAACATGTAACTGACAAGGTTAGGGGAACGTTGATGGAATCAACATGTAACCAACAAGGTTAGGGGAACGTTGAGGGAACCAAACATGTAACCAAAAGCTAACGTTTAGAGAATGTAACAAAAACTTTCCGCTGCAACCAAGTGGCAACCAAAGCCTAACCAAAAGTAATGTACAGGGAACGTTACTGGAACCAAAGGCTTACGTAACTAGAATGTTCTGGGAACCAAAAATGGCTAGTAGGGTAACAGTGGGGCAGAATAATCCCCAGTCATCGACCCTCTTCCTGTAGTTGAGACAAAACATGACCTCCTTGCAGACTGTCATTGTAGTCTAAAGGCTAACCCTTAACATTTAGCAGAATAATCCCTACAGTAGTTGTAATAACACAGTAGAAGGGGTATATACCAGCAACAGTCTGTACTACTGAAATGTGAAATGTTGGAGAGCTATAGAACCAATCACAATGATTGTTTACAAAAACTAGAAACTCCTGTGTCATTTGCTAGCTTAAATACAATTTAAGTTTTTTTTGTTTTTTTTTTTCATGATGTTATTTGAAGTGTACGTCCCAGTCATTTAAAATGCATTTTTGGTGCTTTAAAGAGTAAGGTCTAGACCTGCTCCAATTGGAATGTGTGATGAGATAAGTTTTGTTGTGAATTGGTGCACTATAACTAAAATTGACTTGACTTGACATGCATCATTAAATATGCAAATTAGGAAAAGAGATTTGAGTTTCTTACTGGCCATTTTTAGGGGTCAGTATCATTAATGCTATGGAAATGGCTTGGATGTGAATATGAATGCATATGTGGTGTTATGATTAAAATATTTTTGGAGGATATGGTCTGTTATTAGTTGAATTATTTTTTTTAACTTCCAGGAAAGAGTAACTATCAATTAAGTAATTAGTATTTAATTAGTCTATTGTGTAACTACTCGATTTTATGTGTAACTTGAATTTGCAGTAATAAATGTATCATTGCTAGTTAATGCTTATCAGCGGGTAGTTGATGGTTAATCAGGAACAACTCGTGAAGAAAGTGGTCAGAATGTTGATTCACAGTTTTTTATGAAGTTATAATTACCTTATGATTTATTAACATATTATCTCTCAGTCTGTACACTGGCAACTCTTCATTACCTACTATATCGTTCTTGAATCACAGTTATTCAGGAATTACTCATTAATGATTAAGTAACTATCAAGTCGTCTGTCTCACTCCTTGAGCTAGGAGGAGGGGCCAGCTTTAAATGGTGTGTCTACAAACAGGAACTGACAAGTCATGCATATTATGCCTTTAAAATGCACACTGTATAAGTGCACATCTTCCAATATATCTTACATTTCAAGTCTAGTTTGGGATAATCAATCTGGGCTTTTGTTTCTATGGTGATTATATGGTATGGGGTGGGGCACATGAACATTTGCTATAGCACCTGTAGCATAAGAAAATTATCTGATAGATTTTAAACCCTGTTGAATTGAAAATGTGCACCCTTTCTTGGTTGATTGTAAATGTATTTGGCACATCTTTGTCTATATTCACTTAACTGAAACATAAGCCTGTCAAAGGCTGCTAAGCAAATAGTGTGCTCCAGTCCTTTATTCTACTCTGAAGTGTTCAGAAATGGCTATAAGATGCTATCAAGTCCTTGCTATTCTAAATTATTTGGATCATTTGCTTCATTGAGATGTTGATGGGCTAAAAAGTTTGTTGGTCACAGAGGCTCCTATGTGTTTGAAGAGGCTAGCTGAGAGAGAAATGAAATCCATACAGTCTCATGTTACAAATTCTGGATGCAAGATCGAGGAGTTTTTAGTCATAAGCTGTCTTTATAATGTGGGTACACAAACTGCTATCTTTTTATTTGTCAAGTACTTACCATGTCACTCATCCAGGCCTGGCCCTGGATCAGACAGGCAGGTGGCCTTGCCCCCTCTCATCGAGCCTGAGGCTAGCTCCGAGGCATTCATGCTGCCTTAACCCTGCTGTTTGCCACTGGGAAAGAGAACTCTCAAACTGGGTCAGTAGATCCATCAATATTACACAACGTGGAGCCTATTAGAAAATGAATTCTTCATGCCAACAAAAATGGGAGTTTTACCTTTCCAACTGCCGTGAGGGGCCCTTCACACATTCTGTAACCAAAACCGGAATGTAGAAATGTCTTGTCCATCTAATAACAAATGCACAGAGATTTTTACAGTATAGAATAAGTCATACCGTAAATTCCACACTTGGTTTTAACTAGTTTGACTGGGTTTATATCTATGATATGTGATAGTGTTTCATGTTTCTAAAGCTGCCCACTTTAAAGAAAATAGGCCCCATACATGTAATTTTGCATGACATGGACATAATTTACACAAAAATGCCCTCTGATATCGTGGATTTACTTTTTTTTGTCTGTATTTGATTGATTAATTTCTCTACTGCACATCTCCTTCCTTGAATTAGTAGGCTTTTAACTCCCTAATATAACTGGGGACAACATATGTAAATGCACAAAATAGTAGTCATAATTTTTTAGCTTTAGTCTATTTTTTTCGTTTAAATTCATCTTAATTGATTTTATTTCCCTTTTTATTATCATTCTAAATGTTGTTTGTATTTACCTAATGTAAAACACAACTGAATTTCCTTCAAACAAAACATACACATTCTAAAATGTCTAAAATGTTTCAATACAATCAGTTGTATTGTTTTGATGAAGTTTGCAATAAATATGAATCAATCAAAGCCTCATATCATATTGGATATATACGTTTCGGAGCTGGACATATCCCACAGGACTGTATTTTTTTTTGAAGGCTAATACACTCCCAAGTTTACGAGTAATGAGTATCTATTCAGTGACTGCAGGCTCCCTTTCTCATTAGCTGCTGATGAGGAATTTGTGTAGTTTATAGACAAATTCCAGTTCAGTTATTAGTAATACTCCCAATAGTGACATGTTGTCATTGCAGTTGAACATGTTATTGTCTTTGACACTACCCATTACTTGTTACACTGATCCATGACCTAATTTAACACCCGAGAGACCAAAGCTTTCACAGCTGGGACTTGACATGAGCTCTGCTGCTGACCTAAGGCCAGGTCTCTGCACCACTGACTGGGATGGAGTGAAACCAAACCATTCAGCATTTCACAACAAAAACAACGAAGTGAGCTAATTAGAGCAGATAGGCAACATAAAACTCTAGTTTAGAAGCAAAATGTCATCATGCCAAGGACTCCTGTAAGCATACAGCTTTGTCCTTAGCTTTGGGCTTTGTTTCAAGATGTTGATGCTACAGAGCTGAAACGACAGATGGGAGCTTCTCAAAACTTCAGTGGGTAGGGAATTTTTTATTCCAAAACAGTATGGGTTAAGGAGTAAGTCTGGAAATACAAAAATCTCAGCACAGCCAAGTATTGATCAAAAAAACCTTTACAGATCCTCCTGCAGATACACTCTGCTCATTTCACACTGTTGGCAAATAAACCTGAGGTGTTGCACCGTAAAATCAAATCTCTCCAACACTGTAAAACAGGAAATAAAATCACTGTAACGAAATAACCTTAATCGTACCTGTCCCACCAGTGTGCTGGTGATATTTGTCAGTCTACTTATCAATCAGTGTATTCCTTTTGAGCAAAATGAGGCTAATGCTTGGTATTTATTTATTAGGGGTGTAACGGTTCACAGAATCCATGGTTCGGTTCACGATTTTGGGGTCATGATTTTCGGTTCGGTTGTTTTTTTACATACACTCTAAAAAATACCATGTATCAGATCTATAGCCTAAGGATTAGATATTTTTTTTTAACCCTTTAAGGTACGCACCAAGCAAAGGAAAAATTATTTCTTTGCATTTTTTTATTCAATTATGATAACAATAACAACAATCAATAGTTTTTTAAAAAAAATTAGACTTAGGTAGAGACGTCTGTTCATAATAAAAGAACAACATTCAGAACAAGTCATATTAAGTGCAATTTTCTTAACCAATAAAAAATCTGATGGCTGCTATTGATGGCTCCAAACACATCAAGTGTGTGTGTGTGCTGGTGCAAAACTTCACACAAGATTTGATTAGAATTTTTTAAGTTTTTTTTTTTCTTTTTAATGTCAGTGGGAGAAAAAGAAAACCTCCACTAAGCTTTACAGACACTGTTATGAATATGGTCAGACTACTTTAAACCACTGTGCAGTAAGGTCTTCTTTGTAGAGTTTTACAGACAATATAAAACAAATACAACAAATATTTTTGGTGGTCGTGCAACAGCACAAATGGTTTTTGGTGGTCGTGCAACAGCACAAATTAGCACTAATGATTTTGGTCAGGGGTGCAACAGCAGTGGTGCAACAGCACTTATTTTGCCTTTGGCCATTCATTTCTGATGGTATGCTGCAAAGCATTCCTGCTTTGCATTCATACACAGGAATACATGACATTTCTGGCATGTACATCTCGACACTCCCTTCGGACAGAGGCTGCATCGCCCCCGCTTGTTAGAGTGAAGTGGCAAATGTCCGAAGTTGTCATATTGTACATCTAGTTGTGGGTGGGAGGGTCTTGGGGTATTGGACTTTTTGTTTGACGACATCTGTGGTGGAGAGGATGATGAAAGTCGGCCAACTTTGAATGCTGGCTTGTGTGCGACTGCCAGACGGAACTTTTTGAGAGGCAGCGGTGCTTCTTTCAGGAGGCTGCAGTCCCGCTTGTACACAAGCCAGGCATTTGAGATGCAGAGGTCTAGGATGTATCCAAACAGGGGAAGGTACCATCGCCTGGATTTTGCCGGGGTCTTATACATGTGTACCAGCATGTCAGACAGATCAATGCCTCCCATATGCTGATTGTAGGCTGGGATGAGTGATGGGCACGGGACAGCGACCTTTGCTTTGGCCTCTTTGCTCCACCGTTTGACAGAGGAAAGAGGTGTGATCCCACAGGCACTGCTAAGAAGGCTCACACATTTATTATCAAACCATTTCACTGCAAGCAGCCCTTCAGTAGACATGAAGTCAAAAGCTCCACGTCCTTCCTTCATCAGCTCTTTGTCCATCTTTAAGGTTGATCCACCCATGCGGTTTGGTCGGACAGTGCCAATGCAACTGATGCCCAGGTTCTCTTGCAGGTTCTGGACCAAGTCGAAACTTGTGAAGAAGTTGTCACAGAAGACGACTGAAAGTCTTGGCAGTGTGATGGTTTTGCAGTGTGTGTTCCTGTTCAGTGTTGTCACAAGTTTGGCCCCTAGAAGCAGTGCCTCCTCCTGCTCAGTTAGGGCAACGTTGAAGAATGTGGACGCCCCCTGATAGAGCAGAAAGTCATGAATGATGCCAGATGAGCTGGCCCGGCAGAACAATTTAAAGCACCACTTGTCTGGCTTGTTGGCAATATACTGGCGGAGAGAGACAGCCCTTGTGCCTTTATACGCCACCATGACCTCATCCACACTGTGCTGGTAAGTGGATGAGATCAGAAGACACTGCTGATGAAGCATGTCAAAAAGGGGGCGGATTTTGTAGAACCGGTCTGGACTGCCATCGCACTGCTAATTATCATTAAAATAAAGATACCGGCGTAACAGCTTGTATCTTCTCCTTGGCATAATATCGGCTACCACACTGAACCGTGACTCAATGCACCAGCAGTCATCAATGGCTGGGAAACTGAAAACACCCATGAAGAGAAGCATTGCCAGGAATTTTTCAATCTCTTCCGGACTGGTGCTGATTGGATCTCCCAGCTCCTGGGCACCGTAGAGATTGCTTTGCTCAGAGATATGTGTAATCATCTCATCTGTGAAGAGCATTTTAAAATACTGAAAGGGTGTCTTTACAGCATCAGGGAGGTCAAAACTTGAGTCTGGAACCTGGAATGTCTCAATGTCTTCATGCCGCCACAATCTTCTTCTGCCCTCCTTTCCATCTGGGGGTGATGGTTCAGGTGTGTCCTGTAGCTCTGCCAAAGAAACAGTTTTCAGGGAGTTTTTCCCCATTCTCCTCTTCTTTTTGGACGATGGTTTAGAAGATGAACTTGTTGAGGCAACCTCCTCCTCATACATTGACTCAAAAGAAGTGTCCCCATTCTCTTCTGCTGCTGTGGGCAGATAATCTGGATCATCTACGGGGTCATCATCACTCAGATCCGCATCTGAGTCCTCAGGATTTTCTGGCACAAGGGCCAGATAAGTGTGTGGTCTTGAACTGTAAAATGATTTGGCGTCCATCTATCATGTCTAAAACATAAAGAAAACAATTTGTATTACAAACCATGTACTCTTACAATGCTAGTCATATAGTAATACACAAACATAGTCAATTTTAAATCATGAAATTAATAGCAACACCAGAATTGGTATTAATTCTTCAAATGTATTGTTGATATTTACCATATACAGTACAGAAATGGTGCAATAATGATATTGATAAAATATTTTTCATCAAATATGTGATTTAATGATATTAAATTAATCATTTTAAAGCTACTGATTCAGTCAGTGATGATTACTTAGTAGATTAACTTTAACTCTGAAAACCAGGACAGGAGTCACAGATTTGTTTTTCATCAATATAAACCCAAATTTTGTATGAAACTGATATTTCAAAGTAACTCTGTATGTGCGTTCTCCAGTCTGTGTGTCATCTAATAATGTTCACCAATCACATAAAGAGGCAAAGTGACTCATCTTTTAAAATGACAAACATCATATGTGTAATTTATGCCACAATTCAAGTGAGATAAAAAAAAAGAACTTTGTCTCACGTCGTACCACCATGCATATTTGATGCATATTATATATTTTTCTGAAATAAGGTCCCATGTGGGTTCTGTGCAGTTGCCAAAAAAAAAACACACCCATGTTCACAACAGCAGGCAACAATCTGAACCAACGTGGTACTGAACCAGATGGAAGTTCAGTTTTTATCAGTCTTTCACTAAACAATGGCCTACATTAAACAGGAGAGGTTGCACCACAATCAGTGTGCATTTCCAGTTTGGATATGGTGTTGATACCGTAAAAAGCCTTTCTAGAGAGCAGGTACTGGCATAGGTATAGGTATACAGTAGATATAGGTATACAGGTATAGATTGGCAGATTGACCACCAGTTAACAACACTAACCCTTTTGTTCATTGTAAATAGCTCATTTTACCAACATTAGCTAGCTTCTTTACCATAAAAAGACATCTCAACCGTTTGGTAGAGCATGTTTTGAAAAAAATATTTAAACCTTATAAGACTTATTTTTGTTGAATTAAGTTACATAATTCTGTTTAACAACTCTGAAACGATAATATGTCAACAAAATAGTCTTACCTTTAAAAGTCCCGCCGATATGCGGACTTATGCAGAGGATGAGTGAATTTTCGCTGTGTCAGTTCCTGATTGAAGGAACACTGAAAAGGCATGCTGCTCACAGACACAGTGTCATCTAGTGGATTTCTTTTAGCATTGCACAACTACACCAAACGGTAGAGATGGCTCATTCAGGTTGAGTTCAGCTTGATGCATTTTTCAATGAAATATAGTGACTTAAAGTGTGGTCTACCAAATGGTTGAGTAGTACCTTTTAATCAGATATTCTTAAGGACATGTCATGTAATCATGCAAAAACTGAAATAATGAGGCAGCTTGATTAGGAATTAAGCACATCATTGTAACAATCTTAAATTAAAGTGAAGTGAGATTTTGAAACAGCAAGAGGAAAGACATTGCTGCATTTACACGTTTATATATTTATTTAGCAAAAAGATTAACAATTGTTTGCCTTCTTCTGCAATGAAAATGCACTAAATCACTAAAATACAACAGCAATCACTGAACTGACTGAAATAGGATCCATTTATATCTGACAAACATTGTATCCTATAAAGTAAAAAGAGGAAAATGGCTCTTAAAGCTCTGGCTCTTGAATTAGTGCAAACAAAATAATTTAACTTTACTATTTTTATGGCCACATTACAGGCAAAGGGCATCAACATAAAGCGGGCGGGTCTGCAAAATGGAGTATTTCATCTTCCACTCCGAATTACTGTAATAAGTCACAGTTAGAAAACTTTCAGTGGCCCTGGAGGTCCATCCATCTGTAGTAAGAGCCACGTAAGTTGTGTCGGACAGCTCTTTGACAATTCGTCATCGTGTCCCTTCATAAAGTTCAGGAATTACTGTGTTGCTGAAGTGACGGCGGGATGGAATATTCTACTGTGGCTCAAGTACTTTAATCATATGCTGAAATCCTGCATCCTCCACCACGGCATAAGGCTGCATATCTTTCACTATAAACACCCCATTGCTTTACTTATGGCTTTTGCTCTGTCTGACTTCTCACTGAGTGGCTGGCTAAAGGCGGCGGGGAGCAGAAGTTGCTTTTTCTTACCCGACTCTTTCTTCCTTATGCTGTCAAGTGTCACACTGTGGTGATGTCTCCGCAGATGCGCTAGCATATTGGAAGTGTTGCTGCTTGCATGAGTGACACGTGTTGTGCAGTGCTTGTATACAGTCACAATTTTGTCCACCAACTTTTTAGCGCTGTCATCATAGGTTACAGTAAATCCGAAATGCTCCCACACAGGAGAACGAAACGATGCTGCTGGCGCATCCTCCAACTCTGGGGCTCCTCCTGTGTCTTCTCTTGGCATTTTTGCAACAGACCTGCAGCACTCAGTACACGCCTCCTCGTACCAAATGGAAAAAACTTCACTGGGGTACTGGGGCAAGGCTTACGCTATGTTGCGCATCATAAACCGAATGGTACACACACACCCCGAACCGTGACAAGCGCACCAAACGGGACAGATTTTTTTGATGAACCGTTCCACGTTTTGAAAGTATCCAGCCAGTGAACCCCGCCCCCTGCACTCAGGCCTCTCTCCAAAGCCACTCCCCCCAAACCATGAACCCAACTGCCGAATATTGCTGACAGAATCCAACTCCTCACTTCTTCTCACCTTCTCACTTCTTCTCACCCCTTCCTCTAAGGACGGCACCTGACATCCCAGGCTGATCAGGGTGGCGGTGGCAGAAGTCCTGGATGAGCGTAGGCTCTATAATGTTACTGGATGGGACCCAGCTCCTCTCCTCAGGACCGTATCCCTTCCAATCCACCAGGTACTGGTGACCACGGCCCCGCCGTCGAACTACCAGAAGCTGATTCACTGTGAAAACAGGGCCGCCATCGATGAACCGGGGGCCGGTGGGGGTCTGGAGGCTGGGACCAGACAGCTCTACATCACTGGCTTGACCTGGGCCACATGGAAAGTTGGGTGCACCCTCAGGGGCCTGGGAAGCTTGAGCCACATGGCTGCCAGATTAACCACCTTAGCGATAGGGAAGGGACCCACAAAGCGAAGAGCCAACTTGTGTGATTCAACTCTCAAGGCAAGATCCTTAGAGGACAACCACACCATCTGCCCAGGCCTGTAGGAAGGAGCCGGAATTCTCCGAAGCAGGTTCTCTTGATCCCCGGATGACATGACAGGAGGGAGGTGTGGGGCCAGTGGATCACCTGCGAGCAGAGAGAGACAGGAACAAACAATGGGAGCAAACATCAGGTACAACAGTGTTAATAGTGGCTTGTCTGACCCTCTCTTCAATTCGCCAGGTGACTACCCCAACTGTGCAGGAAGGAGGCAGGATACAGCTGGGAGGTTTCGGACTGGAGTCCGGGTTGAACAGGCGGGACAGACCATCCGGTTTAACATTCTTGGAGCCGGGTCAGTAAGACAGGGAAAATTCAAAATTATTAAAGAAAAGTGCCCACCTGGCTTGCCTGGAGTTAAGTCACTTAGCAGACCGAATGTACTCCAAGTTTTTGTGATCTGTCCAAACCAGGAACGGGTGCTTAGCTCCCTCCAGCCAGTGGTGGCATTCCTCCAGGGCCACCTTAACTGCCAAGAGCTCCCGATTGCCAACATCATAATTTTGCTCAGCAGGTGAGAGTCTCCTGGACAGGAAGGCGCAGGGGTGCAACTTGTTATTGGCCTGGGACCGCTGAGAGAGGACCGCCCCGATGCCGAGGTCTGAAGCATCCACCTCCACCACAAATTGAAGACTGGTGACGGGTAGTGTGAGGATGGGTGCCAAGGTGAAGCTCTCTCTCAGCCTCCGGAAGGCAAGGTCCGCCTGGGAGCTCCAGTGAAACCTGACCTTGGGAGAGGTTAAGGCATGCAGAGGAGCAGCAATAGTACTGAAATTGCAAATGATTCGTCTGTAGAAGTTAGCAAACCCCAGGAAGCATTGGACTAGCTTGCGACTAGTGGGAGTGGTCCAATCCACCACCGCCCTGACCTCCATCTGGATGCTGTCCCCCGAAACAACAAACCCCAAAAATGACACAGTGGAAACATGAAATTCACCTTTCTCGGCTTTACCCAAAACCTGGTTGTCAAGGAGATGCTGCAGTACCTGGCACATATGCTGTAAGTGTGTCTGTTCATCAGCAGAGAAGATAAGAATATCGGTCAAGTACACAAATACAAACTGATCCAGCATATCACGGAGAACATCATTTACCAATGCCTGGAACACAGCTGAATAGAATAGGTCTTTATTGTCACTGTCACAGGTACAACGAAATTTAAAGTGCTCTCCAGTCAGTGCATCATGCATGAGTCTGTAAATATGAAAATATACTTTAAGTGCTAGTGTTCTAATAGAAACATATAGCAGCATACATAAACACACACAGTCATATGCACCCTGTCATTGCATAAAAACAGACATACATCTACAGACATGCATACTTTCTGTCATTGCATTGATCTATTTCACATTCAGATCCATTGCACATTATTTTTTGTAGCATTGAGGGGGGTTATTGCAATTGGATAAAAACTGTGTTTGAGTCTATTTGTCCTTGTGTTCATTGATCTGTACCGTCTGCCTGAAGGCAACAGTTCAAACGGGGAGTGACAGGGATGGTGGGTGTCCTTTATAATGTTCTGGGCTTTTTTGAGACAACGGGAACTGTATAGTTCTTCCAGTGTGGGGAGAGGGCAGCCGACAATCTTTTTGGCGGTGTTGATGACCCTCTGGAGTGCTTTGCTCTGAGCCACTGTGCAGCTAGTGTACCTTACGCACATGCAGTATGTTAGTATGCTCTCAATGGAGGCACGGTAAAAGGACACCAGCAGTCTTTACGTGATGTTATTCCTACTGAATATTCTTAGGAAGTACAGTCTCTGCTGGGCCTTTTTCAGCAGCTCAGAGGTGTTCACTCACCAGGATAGGCTCTCCTCGATGTGGACTCCCAGGAAGTGGAAGTCTGCCACCCTCTCCACACAGTCCCCACTGATGATTAGTGGTGGGATCTCTGTTTTCTTTCTCCTGTAGTCTATGATGAGTTCTTTGGTCTTTGAGGTGCTGAGGAGCAGGTTGTTGGCCCTGCACCATGTTGAAAGCCGCTCCACCTCATCTCTGTAGGCAGACTTGTCCCACCCCCCAGAGATGAGCCTCACCACTGTGGTGTCGTCCGCAAACTTCACAGTGGTGTTGTTGTAATGGACAGGGGAGCAGTCATGTGTGTAGAGGGAGTAGAGCAAGGGACTCAGCACACAGCCCTGGGGAGAGCCAATGCAGAGCTGTAATCCACAAAGAGCATCCACACATACCTCCCCTGCTGCTCCAGGTGTGATAGTGCAGTATGGAGTGCTATGGCCATGGCGTCCTCTGTGGATCAGTTTGCTCTGTGGGCTGCAGCGTTAGTCAGTCCAAAAGGCATCACCAAGTACTCATAATGTCCACTAGGAGTGTTGAAAGCAGTCTTCCACTCATCCCCCTCCCTTATTCTTACTAGATGATAGGCATAACGAAGATCCAGTTTAGTGAAAAACTTAACATCTTGTAATAGTTCAATGGCAGAAGAAATGAGAGGAAGGGGGTATCTGGTGATGTTGTTCAGGACTTGGTAGTCGATGCAGGGACGGAGAGTCTTATCCTTCTTGTCGACGAATAAGAATCCTGCCCCAGCAGGAGATGAGGACAGCAAGATGATCCCAGCGTCCAGAGAGGAGTGAATGTATGTCTGCATCGCCTTCTTCTCCAGAGCAGACAGTGAGTAGAGCCGGCCTCTAGGAGGAGACAAACCTGGAAGCAGATTGATACAGCCGTCATACGGCCAGTGGGGAGGCAACAAAGTAGCCCGGGTCTTGTTGAATACTTCCTTTAGATTCAAGTAGCAGGCAGGAATGCTAGAGAGGTCAGGGAAGTCCGTGTTAGATGAAGCTGGACGACGTGAGGAAGGTAGAGGTGCAGGAACAGGCTCTGAAGGGAAGCAGGCAGACGAGCAAATCTTACTCCAACCCAAAATCTCCCCAGACAACCAGTTGATGTGAGGCTTGTGCTGGGCGAGCCAGGGAAGACCCAGCAGGAGAGGATGAGAGGGAGAGCTGAACAGGTGAAAACTCAAAGATTCAGTGTGAGCTTTTGCCCTGAGGAGCTGGACAGGTTGTGTGTGGTGGGTTACCTTGCATAATAGTCATCCATCTAGAGAGCTGGCCTCCAGAGGTTTTGGCAGTGGTAACAGGCTCAAACCAAGTCTTTCTGCCAATCGCCAGTCCATAAAACTCTCATCAACTCCAGAGTCCACTAACAATGAATGAATGCTTGTGACGGAGAGACCAGCTTAGCCTGAACCAGACGGCGAGTAGAAACAGGAGAGGAAAGGGTACGGCTCACCAGCGCCCTCTTTACCACGGGTGAGCCCGACCTTTTACCGAGCATGAAACGATGAAGTGACCTACTTGTGAACAGTAGATGCAGTGGCCCTCTTGCATCCGGCAGCGTCTCTCCTCTGGGTTGAATCTCACCCGTCTTGGAGATCTTGAAGAGAGTGTCTTTAAAATTGTCTAAAGAGTTACATACCGTAGAGTTTCTTGCCCACTCCGCCATGGCCCATGCTTCTGCTCTGCCGGAGAGATGAGAGATCATATATGCCACCTTGGCATGGTCCGTCGTAAAAAAAGAGGCAGCTTGCATCTCGAAATGCAGCCCACACTGAACCAGGAAAGAGCGGCAGCTCTCAGAGTCCCCGGAAAACCATGCCAGGTTGGAGAGGTGAAGCACCCGAGTCGATGTCAAAGCCGGGATGGGCGGCGGAGCAGACGAAGGGGTAGGACTGAAGACTGGAGTCGCTGCTGGAACAGAAACAGCGGTACACAGATCCACCACTTTACTGGACAGTTGCTGGACTTGATCACCCAGAACGCGGAGCTGGAAACTCTGGTTAGAAATCCCCTGGATCTCCTGTAGGAGTGAGGTAAGTTGTTCCTCATTGTTATGTAGGTGATTACCTTGAGACCTGAGCGCAGCACACACAGCATCAGAGTCGGCTGAGTCCATGTTTTTGGCCAGTTCGTACTATCACGACTGGATTAACAACAACAATGGTTTGAACTCAAATTCACGACTCGACACAGAGTTAGGCAGAGTAATAGTCTTTACTCAAAAACAGGTTCGGTACATGGGTGGTCCAGCAGCGGGAGCAAACAAATCAGGCAGGGATCAGGCAGAGGAGGTCGGTACACGTGTAGTCAGTCAGCGGAGGCAAACAAATCAGGCAGGGATCAGGCAGAGGCGAGGTCGATCAGAACACAGGCTGTAGTCAAAACCAGAAAAACTAGTAGACACTTGGAATAAAGACTGGGACGCTATGCACGGGGGCAAAAATTTGCAGAGCTATCCTCAACAGTAGATGCTGTGTGTGAAGAAATTAATCTTGTTGATACATGGCGAACCCTCCACCCATCTGATGATAAAGAGTTCACATTCTATTCATCTCCTCACAAATGGTACGCTCAAACGTATTTTTCTTTTATACCTAAATCATTGGTGAAATGTATGGCATCTTGTGTAATTGGCAATATTGTTGTTAGTGATCATGCAATTGTGCTTCTGAACCTTTCTATTGGCAGAAAAGTGTGAAAAGTAGAAGATTTGATTCATGTCTTCTAGAGAACAACAACTTAAACTTGAGAATGAATTGATGGACAGAGCACTCTGCTCATCATCAGACCCCTTATAGTTAGTGTAACAATAGTTGTAAGTGTGCTACACAGGCTACCTTAGATGCCTTATTAAGTTCTTTTTTCAAAGCAAAGGCTTTATGAACATGGTGATAAGCCATGATCCCCAGGTGATACCTTCAATTTTGGATGTGAACGGTGTACGTCATTTTGACAACAAAAATATTAATTACACTTTCAGACAGTTTTAAATACAGATCAGTCTCTGGGAGCTTCAGAAAAGGTAGAATCTACTCTGGTAGGCTTAACCTTCCTACTATCTCTAATGCTCAGAGACGTGAGTTATGCTTCCATCTCCACTCAAAAGCCTACAGACAGGAAAAACACCTGGAAGCCTTCGCCGTTCACGAAGGGAGGGTGATATTACCTTAATCCTTAAAAAAGGTACATTTCCTGAAGACTGTTCGGGATATAGACCTATTGCCCTTCTAAATCAGGATGTTAAACTATTATCTAAGATTTAAGTGCTACAATTGGAGAAGTTTCTGCCATCTAGCATCAAGGAAGACCAGACATGCTTTATCAAGGGCAGGAATTGTAGTCAATTCAAGGCTCTTGAATATTGTTCATCTCTGTCAAACACAAGTAATCGACAGTATGGTCATCTCGTTAGATGAGGAAAAGGCCTTTGACCATGTCAAATGGCCGTATCTGTTTCGTGTTCTGCATAAATTTAGTTTTGGGGAAAACTTTATCAAGTGGGTCAAGCTCTAATATAATACCCCCTAAGCATCAGTTGTCACAAATGGTCACAGATCAGAAAGTTTTACACTTAGACGTTCCACAGAGCCTCTGGCTGAGGCCATCAGACAGGACCCAGCAATTAATGGTATAAATGTGGGTGAAGCACATCACAGTATCTCCTTTTACGCTGATGATGTTTAGCTGTATATGTCTGAGCCTGTGACCTCTGTTCCGCGTCTTGTAGACATCCTTTATCTGTTTGGACCCTTTTCTAGTTATAAAATTAACTTTTCTAAATCCCACTATAATAATGCCACTATATCAGCAATAGAGTAGTTACTTCTCCTAGGTCCTACCAAAACAGCTATAACTCGATTACATAGAGTTTTAAGCCAGACTGATGTGTTAAATGTACACAATATTGCATAGACATGGCAAAATGAGCTTGGTTTAAGTGTTGATGAGGATAAGTGGGATGTGATATGGAATCATACTAAGAAAATATCTGTGCGCAACCGTGCTAGACTGTTGCAATTTAAAATCTTGCATCGCTTACAAATCTCTCCCAACAAAAGACACAAAATGAAGGCTCTCTCCTTTATGCTTAAAATGTAAAATCTCAATGGGACCTATACTCATTGTCTTTGATCCTCTCCCAAAATTCAAGCATATTGGATGGATCTTTTGCAAGATACGGAAAAAATTGGTGCAGCTTTGTCTATAAACCCTTTTTCTTTGCTACTTAGGCTTCCGAGTCAAGATGCAGTTGTTGGTGCTTGTTCCAGCAGACTTTACAGCATCCTTGCATATGCAGCAAGAAAGAATATTTTTATGTCATGGATAAATGACAAACCTCCTTCTAAAGCAAACTGGCATAATATAATCATGGAGTGTTTTCCTCTTGAATATTTGACCTGTCTGCTCCACTCTTCTAAAGGACAATTCATGAAGATATGGACTCCATGTATCCGCTTTACGAATTTCACAGTGGCTTCAACACTTGCAAGCATTATATTTGAATGACTATGACTTTATTTTAGCTAAAGGGCACGTATGTATTGTATTTGATTTATTTTGTTTTTGAGATTTATTTCCTTTCTATTACACAATTGACTCTGATTGTGTAGGCCTATGTTTTGCTGAGCTTGTTGTCATTGTTACTGTTGTGTTTAAAAAATGAGAAACTCAATAAATATATTTGAGAAAAAAAAGCTTTAAAAGTACTGAAACTCACTGTTTCCTCCAGATGCAAGTGGTTTTAAATTCACTGGGAGAGAATGAAGTTTTCATTTGGGCTATATCTGCGGAGAAGAGTATATCTTGTTGGTCATAGAACTTCGCCCTAATCAAAACCAGGGCTGCCACAGTTCAATATTTTGAGCATTTTGGCAGAGGCAGTCGCTTTCCCCCATGCATTTATTTTACAAATTGTTCATAACTGACCAGTATATGAAAAGGCGGCTGTGACTCAGGAGTAGAGCCAGCGTCTTGTTATCGGAAGGTCGCTGGTTTGATTCCCCTGGCCTGCATGTTGAAGTGTCCTTGGGCAAGATATTGAACCCCAAACTGCTTCTGATGTGCTGATGGCAGCCACTGCCATCAGTGTACGAATGTATGTATGAATAACTAAGAATAACTAAGTTGCTTTGGACAAAAGCATCTGCTAGATGCCCTAAATCTAAAAGTCATGCATGAGCCACTCAGAAAGGATCTTCATGCAAATAGTGAGGCCAATGACACCAAGCAAGTGAAGAAATATATTTTGGGATTCTCAGTATGAGAAATACAAGGTGTTGCGTGGAAGGGTGTGAACTGGTTGTTTTGGTTAATGAGCACATGTAACACAGGGAGCCCCTGTGTTACAGAGAGAAACCCTGACATCTGCCTTATCATATCTTATAGATACAGTGAACCCTCGTTTATCGCGGGGTTACGTTCCAAAAAGAACCCGCGATAGGCGAAATCCGTGAAGTAGAAACCTTTATTTTTTTACAGTTATTATACAATGAAATACTCCATAAAACATTGAAAGCAAGGAACAAAACCTTTTTACAGGCCCAAGCATTTGTTTAACAAATAAAAGTACTGTATAAACGTTTGTTGTTGTTTTTTTTGTTTGTTTTGTTACAAATAACTACTGTACTGTACTGTAATATAATATATTTATAAATAAATAAATAATAATTTTAATCATCAATACGAACTGAAGGGTTGATATTGCGGGGATCAGCACCGCCCCACCGTGACGGATTGGAACGGGAGAAAATGAAAAATGATTATGAAAAAAAATACAAAGTACAGTAGGACAAATAGTGACTGACGTGTACAGTACAGTATTTCACTGCTCTTCTGACTGAGCCGCTGCATCCTGACTCCGCTCTGTGGCGTTTTTTTCTTCTAAAGCCTGCGGTGCAGGTGTGTTTTTTGGAGAGAAGAACATAGTTATCGGTAGTTGTTGTCGCTCTTTTTTCTTCAATTTGGCAAGCGGTTTTACGTACGTGTACATATTAAACCATAACGTCATTGACACACAGGTAGAGAAGACGCGGAGAGACTGTTTAGCCAATCAGAATGCAGAACACAATGCATGATGCAAATCCGTGAAGCAGCGAGACCGTGAAAAGTGAACCGCGTTATAGCGAGGGTTCACTGTATAGGTAATGGGATTAGTTGCTGTTGGTGAATGCTGAGAAAATAAATGTGAATAGTCGGTTTCACTGAATGGGATGAACATTTGGCACATTTCAAAGTTAAATGCGTCAATCTGGTACACTTTGAGAGAAAGATTAAGTGGCAATATCATGGTAAATGGTCTTGCATTTTTATAGCGCTTTTCCAGTCTACTGACCGCTCAAAGCGCTTTACAATACTTACCACATTCACCCATTCACACACACATTCATACACTGATGGCGGAGGCTGCCATGCAAGGTGCCACCTGCTCATCAGGAGCAATTTGGAGTTCAGTATCTTGCTCTTGGGGTTCAGTATCTTGCTCAAGGACACTTCGACATGCAGTTAGGGAGGAGTCGGGATTCGAACCAGCAACCCTCCAATTACTAGATGACCCGCTATACCTCCTGAGCTACAGCTACAGCCACCCACATCATAAATTCATAAATAATATGAACATAAATGAGAAATATGAAATATTGAAAATTATAACATGTAACACAGAGCTTTGGCTTAGCTGCCTGCAATCCTTACAATTCACTATATTATACAAACAGCTTTGGTTATACAATGTATAACACAAGTCTATAGGCTAGAGTCAACATTAGTCCACTGCTTTCAATCTGTATGTGTCCAGAGTTGAGGTCTGGATGAGGTTGCTGCTGGAAAACGCAAGTTTAATATAATGCAAACACAAATTAATGCATCTTCACTTGCCGACGCGATTATCTTTTCTGAGCTGCAGTTCATAAACACTGTTTCTAATTAGCCTTTAGCAAATTTAAGAGATAATGTGAGTTGTATTGAAGCAAAACACTGGAGCTCTTCAGTGATACTATGAGAAGTAAAAACTATTTTCAGATCATTATAAGACTTTGGCGGGCCGTCAGAGTCTAGTTAATTCATGGGAAACACTGGTACCCTCCATTTAGGAAAAAAAAAGGAATGTATATTATTTTGTACATTCTTTGGGGATGCACAATATATATCAGGCCAATAATTATCGGCCTGACATTGGGAGATTTATATTATCAGCGTTTTATCAGTGTGAAATTCAAGCTGACAAACAGCCAATAATATGCAGTCAATTTGCTTTCATTGACCTAACACGAACAGCATCTACAAATTTTCATTTAGTAGGTGGCTGTTTGTGCCTTGAAAGTTCGATTGCAATCCACCATAAAGCAATGAGAAGAAGAAGAAGAATACAGAATATTAAATCATCCATCTCTGCTCACTACATGTAAGCCCTTCTCAGGTGTGCACAAACTACAGGTTATGAATGTCTTTTTAAAATACAAAAACATTAAATTATCAGTTATTTTATAAATAAATAAATAAAATTTAGTTATCTTATCAGTGTCTGACATGAGAAACAGGTATTTAACGGTTATGGAATTAATTGAAAAAAGCCCATGTTGTGCATCCCAAGGGTTTACTAATTATGATGCTGTTGTAAACTCAGATTCAATATCGTTTGCACCAAAAAGCTTTACAGATTAACTGGATTCTTGTTTCGTAATGAGCTATCATATCTGCGGAATTACGTATGATAATATATGCATTTGTGACTAGATTACAAACAAGTTCTACATGCATGTAATCAAACATAAATCTCGAATGGAGGTAATCACATCACAGGTTTTGAATTTCCAAAAGAGCAAGGTACCCTATAGAACATAAAACACATTTATATTTGAATCCAATAAGAGACTATCTGTGGAGTGGAAGAAGCATAAAATTGCATTTTTTTTTAACAGTGGACAATATTTAACATTTATTTTTGAAATATGTTTAAAAATGTTGACACTCTTTCACTAGATGGTGTTTACTGCTTGAGGTTTACATTTAAACATTTGAGGTTCTTCGATTTTTCCTCAGGATGCAGAAATGAGCTGAGAAACTGAACAGCTTCAGTATGTCCTTGCTTGGCAGTAGATATGGGCTTCAAACACTGTCTGGCCTTTGTAGTGTTAAAAAACACAAAATGACTGTGCTGCCCCCCCCCACAACACGGACACACGGACACACACACACACCAGAAAAAAAGGCCACTCAGTCGGCCCATCAGCCTAATCCACTGTGACATCACATTACCGCCAGCACTCAGCACCAGCCCTCTCCCTCCACAGACACTGTTAATTAGGTTTGGACCAGCTAACACTACAACCGTAGAGATGGAATGCAAACAGCTGTTGGGGACGAATGCCCCCCCCAACACACAGACACACATACACACACACACACACACACACGGAGCACCTGTGCACTCAGAAATTCATACACTGTGCCATGCATTCCTGCTGCAAACAGAGCCCTACGCAGAAATAAACAAATATTGGTGTAGAGCTACATGCAGTTTAGGATTTATCTGTGTTTCTGTCACTTTCGCATGCAGGAATGGATGTTTATACACACCTGCTGATTATATCCACAAACTCACCTGAACAGAGATGGACATGAATGCAAAATGTCAAAGTTCCCTTACATGACAGATTTTCGCTCTTTATATCTCTTACTGACTCTAATGCATAAATTAATGCACCATGTATGTTGACACAAATGCACCCTTGCAATCGTCTTGTGGTTCAGATGTGACTGCTCCTAAGTAAAATCAATAGTGTTCTCCATCACCAAATCACATCTGATCAATAGATTAAATGCCATCTGGGTAGAGCAAGGCCCCTCTCATCAGCTTGCAGCTGCTGATGAAATGATGGAGGTGATGCTGAATGGCTGAATGCCATTTCTCTTTGTGCATGCTGCGTCTTTATCTTATCTTTATCCTCTGCATCTTTTTTTGTAGAATAATAATATTAATGATAATAAAAAGTTATTCTAAAAAAGTGTGAATTTTGCATTTATCATTCTGGTCAAAGTGCAGCTGTTAGGATCAGCTAAACTAGATTAGAGAATTTGCAGAGATGTCAGCAAAACAATGGAGAATAGAATATCTTACTATTTTTACTTTAAAAAATCTCAAATCAACCAAAATAATATCAGAGCAGCAATGCAGGCCATATCTTTACTATCCACAGCTGGATTTAGGGAGCCATGTCAGCAAACAAAAGCTTTAAATGATGGCGACTTTGGGACATAGAATTTAAAAAACAATCATTTCAACCAGTCCGGTTTTCAAAGTGGCAATTGTTACATTATACTTTATATTAAAACTGTTAATTTTTGCTTTGTTTGCACAAGAGACAGTTTTCCACCATGTTGACAGAAAGACTTTAAAGTCTAAGAAGCTAAGAAAGAATGAAAGAAAGAAAGAAAGAAAGAAAGACATAAAATCAACCTGACTTAAAAGACAGAGAAAGCTTCGATACAGAGCATCAAGGTGGCAGAGTATAGAGGAGACAGCATGAAGTCTAGTCCTGTCTAGAATGTAGCATGTACTAGTTTTTTCTGAGCTAATAAATTTAAACAAGCCTTGATTCAATAATAAAAACTGAGCCAACCCTCAGTTTCTTTATTAAGTTCTCAATATGTACTGAAATACCCCAGCCACCCAAACAACCAGGTACATGAAGGATGATACTCTTTCAATCGAGTCCCCTACTAAGGTATGAATGCCAACATTATCTGAGACCAGGGAGCGAGTTCTGGAGAGGATCATGAATTGTATTTTCTAAATCACAAAATGAGGCCTGCAGTTGTTGAAAGGCATTTTGAAGGTCATCAACAGCCTGACTCAGAGAGGAGGCGACTGAGTTGACCATTAATGAAGGTCACATGACTTTTTCTTTTCCTGAGTATTCAAATAAACTAAGATATTAAAGATACAGTGTGTAGCATGTACTGGCATCTAACAGAACAGACTAGGCAGAAATTGAATATAATATTCACAAGTATGTTTTAACCCTCTTAGCCCCACGGTCGAGTTTACTCGACAAGATGCGGCACTGAATAAAACGGCCGATTTTGTCAAATAGGGTGTCAAATTTCGTTCGACCTCCCCTCCACTAGATGGCAGACATGTTATACTTCATCCCTGACTCCGAAAAACGTCATGCTTCTATACAAAACCTTCGAGCAAGAGCGCATTGAATCAGTGCGAACAACAGCGGAGCTAGTGTGCGCGTGAGCCATTTTATCAGAGCGCTATTGTCAACGTGAGCGAGTATTTGCCTTAGGATTATCGTCTAATGGCATCAAAAAAGTTTGCTCGCAATGAAGTGTTTGGTCTACTTTTCGCTGACCCTTATTCTGAAGGGGAATATCTGCCTTCAGAAGATGACGGTGATCCGTTTAGTGACGACGCTTCAGATGCGTCCCTGCCGAGCAATGGCGCAGCTGGACTAAGTGAGAGTTTAGCCCTACACCAAGCACAAACGTTGAATCATTTGCCCAATGTTTCACCGGGTCAGAGTGGTCATCGGGAAGCTAGCAGGCATGTTAGAGGTGTGGGGAACGAGGCTGGAGGTTATGTGGGGACCCA
Source organism: Lagodon rhomboides (assembly GCA_039737535.1). Classification (NCBI taxonomy): domain Eukaryota; kingdom Metazoa; phylum Chordata; class Actinopteri; order Spariformes; family Sparidae; genus Lagodon; species Lagodon rhomboides. The sequence continues at coordinate 2,770,347 of CM077788.1, read as the reverse complement.
GTCTTTTTACCGCGCTAGCAATGTGGCGCTAGCTTCTTTGTCTTCTGACCCCGTGCCTCTCCGCAATCGCAGCGACAGTAACGTGGTGGAGCCTTTGTCTAATGCCACTGGGTATGTTAGACGAGGCCGAAGTGTTCATAAGAGAGTTAGGGGGCAACGTAGAGGCAGGGTGGGGAATGAGAGTGAGAGTGAGCCTGGTCCGAGCTGCGTATATTCGCTCCACTCGGCGCGCGCGCGCGCCAGATCTGGCCACGCTGCCCATGACCGGAGCAATGGCGATGGGGCAGGGGAGAGCGAGGCAGATCTGGCCGGAGCAGTGGTGGTGTGACACGGGGCAGGGGAGAGCGAGGCAGATCTGGCCGGAGCAGTGGCGATGGGGCAGGGAGAGCGAGGCAGATCTGGCCGGAGCAGTGGCGATGGGGCAGGGGAGAGCGAGGCAGATCTGGCCGGAGCAGTGGCGGTGTGACACGGGGCAGGGGAGAGCGAGGCAGATCTGGCCGTGCTGCTCGCAGCAGGAGCAGTGGTGGTGTGACTCAGGGCAGGGAAGCTATGATGCATAGTCTATCGCTAAATGATGGGAATGCCGGCTTTGAATACTACTTGGCCAATGAGGAGGAGTACCAAAGTTGGATCACGCCCTTTGATCAGCCAATTGGATATCTGGGGGAAAGAGTGAGCTTTTGAACTAAACAGGTCTTGTCTACTTGTGTTTTGTGTCATATGAATCATATGAATAATATGTATGTGCCCCATACATGGAATCAGAGTGCCTACTGTATGTAGTAAATGGAAAATCTCTACAGCAAAAGGCCAGCCTACCGCTACATGCATTCGGTTTGTTTCTGCCATTTATTAGTAATGATTTACACAGTTTGTTTACTACTTACTATTTACCTGAGCATTCAGTATTGTGCAATATAGCATACAGAAGGTGAGGGACATTTTGGGGGGAAAGAAGTGCTGCATTTTATCATTCAAACTTGTGACTTTTCATGAAAATTCTATAATCCAAGATGGCTGCCCCACCATATGACGTCATAATATGCAAATTAGATGGGAAAATTTAATCCCTACATAAACTTTGGGTCATCCTTAATATTTCTCTAATTTACAGAAAGTCTCTATCCCTTATCACTTTTAAGATATAGCCTTTTGAAATTAAGATGTCAAAATCGAACGTTTTTGGAAAAAACCTCTGGCGCCTAAAGGGTTAATTTTATAATCACCTGAAAATAGTTGTGTTTTCATTACCTTAGAATGAGCCATTTATATCTACATAGGGAGTGAGTCCCCGTCCATGGATGTCGCCATGTTACACTGCCATGTTTCAACAGTACCCCAGAATGGACAAACCTTGCATTGCTTTTTTTAATTTAGTGGCCATCCGCCGGAAATGCACCAGTTGGAAGACAAGGAGAAGAGCCAGTGGCTGCTGTTTCCTGCCAAACAATCTGTTCTGACCTGGCCAGAGCCACAGACTCTTTAGTTCATTTTGCAGCCACTAGGGGGTGCTAGCTCAGTTTGTGAGCCACATGGCTTGTTTGTACCGTTGTTTCTACGTGCTCGGTAAGGCATTGTGGAGCTGAGCAGCCAGGGGATTACATCCATCGTTTTGGGGAATCATTTAATGAGAGCATTGTCTGTAAGTATGTATAGTAGGTTGACATTACATGAGTATGTAAGCTTATATTTTGTTTCTGCTCTGTTCACTGCATAGATCCCTAACTGGCTATACGTTAATTGTATTTGTACCGCTCAGTCAGCTATATCTGTAGCCACATGTGCTTCATGAACCTGTTAGGTTTATGTATATGTTACAATGTGTACAAGTACATTAATGGAGTTCATACGCTAATTGTTTATTTGTATTCTTTCTGTATTACAGTTTTACCCTATTCTCACGCTTTTTACAATAAAGCGATCGTACATCCTTGCAGTGTGTGGAAGGAGTTATCTGTCTGTCTAGTCGAGGAAGGGGACTCTTTTGACAAGGGCAGAACAGTAAAAAGACAGCTCGTCGGTGGATTTCATCTCAAGCCTGCTCAAGTCCAGCGAAGATGTCAGCTGCGGAGGGGAAAAGTTATGAGATAAGATCTGAGTGCTCACGCTCATCAAAATCATCTAGAGCATCGAAGGCGTCTAAACACTCTGCTCGATCTGCTGCCAGCTTGGCTGCAATAGAGGCGCGTGCCAGAGCTGAAGCAGCATGTGCAAGAGCAGCCTACGCGCAAAAGGAAATTGAGGTAAAAGTAAAGATGGCTGAGCTGGAGGCTACTCTAGAAGCTATCAAACAGGAGAAAGAGGCTCACGCTGCCGTAGCTGAAGCTACTGTCCTTGAAGGAGTCATGGATTCAGGAGTCATAGGGGAGTTGCCGAGAGCTCGTGACATCGACCGGGCCTCAGCTCATATAGCAGCCGAGAGAACTGAGAGGTATGTTCAGGAGCAGCGTGCTTTCACAAACACCCTCCAGCCATCAGACACGCCACAGTTGAAGTCTGAGTTCGATTTGAGTCCCTCAAACGCTGTTAACCACAAGCCAAGTGATGACTCTCTCCCATGTAACAAACCTGTTGAGAAACATGAGACGCAGCTTTCATCTCTTAAAGTCCCTACTTCTGTTGAAGCAACTTCCTCTTTGAGAGGCTCTCTGGATCACTTCAGGCCAAAGAGAGAAAGTGAATGGACCACTCCGCAGTCTGTGCCTGGGTCAAGGAAATATTGGTCACCCAGAGTCAACATGGAGGACAATCACCAGTCACGTACAGGAAGATCAGGTGTGTCTGGTGATCCTGGTCACAACATGTCAGACTTAGCAAAGTTCCTAGCTCGGCGTGACCTAGTTACGGCTGGACTCACAAAATTCAATGACAAAGCCGAAAATTACTGGGCTTGGAGGTCCTCCTTCTCCAACGCCATCGAAGATCTTGACTTAAGGGCCAGTGAGGAACTCGATCTGCTGATCAAGTGGCTAGGACCAGAATCCGCTGAGCATACGAAGAGAGTGAGATCAGTTCATATCAGACGCCCTGCGGAGGCCCTAAGTCTGGTCTGGGAAAGGTTAGAGGAGTGCTACGGCTCGGCAGAGGCGATGGAGTCAGCTCTCTTTAACAAGCTTGAACGTTTCCCCAGGGTTTCTGCTAGAGACCACCACCGACTGCGGGAGTTAGGTGATCTTCTCCTTGAAGTGGAAGCAGCAAAGGAGGAGGGTTACTTACCAGCTCTGGCCTATCTTGACACCGCACGTGGCATTCACCCTATTTTGGAGAAACTGCCCAGCAATATTCAAGAGAAGTGGATGGTGCATGGGACAAGATATAAACAACAAAATCATGTCAACTTTCCACCCTTTTCTGTCTTTGCTCATTTCATTCGTGAAGAGGCTAGGATGAGAAATGATCCAAGCTTCGTCGCCCTAACCCCCAGCAGCACGCCGCCTCAGGGGGAGAAATTCTCGATGAGAACGACAAGAACACCTATAACGGTGCATAGAACAGAAGTGGACAATATTCAACGTGAGCATGAGGTCACAGGATTGGACAACACTAAGAAGCAGTGCCCGATACATAAAAAACCACATCCCCTGCACAGGTGTAGAGCCTTCAGAGAGAAGCCTCTGGAGGAGCGCAAGGCGTTCCTAAGAGAAAACAGTATATGTTTTCGCTGCTGTTCCTCAACCTCTCACCAAGCGAAGGACTGCAAGGCTGTCATTAAGTGCTCAGAATGCAACAGCGTTAAGCATATCGCAGCCCTTCACATTGGCCCAGCACCCTGGTCTGTGAAACAAGTCGCCAGCTCCTCCGAACAGCATGGCGGGGAGGAAGAGTTTTCCTCTTCCTCAATAACCACTGCATCTTGCACAGAGGTCTGTGGAGATGGTATTACGGGGAAATCTTGTGCCAAAATCTGTCTTGTCTATGTATATCCTGAAGGCCAGCGGGAGAAGAAAACAAGAGCATATGCCATTCTAGACGACCAGAGTAATAGGTCTTTGGCCAGGTCAGCCTTCTTCGAGATGTTTGGCGTAGACGACGACGCTTCCCCTTACACTCTCAGGACGTGCGCAGCAGTGTCGGAGACTGCAGGCCGTAGGGCGAAGGGTTTCATCGTGGAATCTGCTGATGAGAGGACCAGTCTACCTCTCCCTACGCTTATCGAGTGTGACCAGCTTCCAGATAACAGGACGGAGATCCCCACACCTTCAGTCGTGAAGTATCACCCGCACCTGAAGTCCCTAGAGTCCGAGATACCATCACTCGACCCTAAGGCCAAGATTTTGCTTCTTTTAGGGAGGGACATCATTCAAGCACATAAGGTTCTGGAACAACGAAACGGTCCTGCTCGTGCCCCTTTTGCACAACGATTGACCCTTGGCTGGGTGATAGTAGGAGATGTCTGCTTAAACGGTGCACACAAGCCCTTGCCTGTGAATATCTTCAGAACCTACGTACTTGAGAATGGACGCTCAAGTTTCATGAGCCCTTGTCTCAACAAGATTGAGGTCAAGGAGAACATCAGCCGCACATACAAGCTCCCTAATCCTCTCACCTCAAACCCGGAACGGCAATCCTTGCCAAGTGATTTAACGGGTCTCATGAGCGAGTCTGTGTTTCGCCACACAAAGGAGGATGACAAAACAGCTCCTTCTATAAAAGACCTTGATCTCGACACAGACCTCCCTCCCATGCAGAGAAGCTTAGGTGTGAGCTGGGACATCTCAGAGGATGTGTTCACTTTCAAGATGTCAGAGACCGAAAAGCCCTACACAAGGCGTGGGATCCTGTCTACTGTGAACAGCCTGTTCGACCCGCTGGGATTCGCTGCCCCAGTAAGCATCCAAGGAAGGTCCTTACTCAGGGAACTTGCCTCAGAGCCCTGCGACTGGGATGCCCCTCTTCCAGAGGAGAAGTACAGAGAATGGAAGATGTGGAGAGACTCGCTAAAGGAGCTTGAACAGGTCAAGATACCACGCCAATACACCTCAGTCTCTCTCAGTCAGGCTCAAAGTAAGGAGTTGTGTGTTTTCTGTGATGCATCCACAACTGCCATTGCTGCTGTAGTCTACTTGCGGACAATCGATGCAAGCAATAACGCAGAGGTTGGCTTCGTACTAGGCAAGGCGAAGCTCGCCCCTCGTCCCGAAACAACCATCCCTAGGCTTGAGCTGTGCGCGGCTGTTTTGGCCGTAGAAGTAGCAGGCACAATAGTGGACGAGATGGACACGGTTTTCGATGCAGTGACATTCTATTCTGATAGCAAAGTAGTCTTAGGGTACATTCACAATGAATCTAGACGATTTTATGTGTATGTGAACAACAGGGTGCAGCGCATCAGAAGGTCAACCAGCCCACAGCAGTGGAAGTATGTCTCCACTGGTGAGAACCCCGCTGACCATGCTTCACCATCAGTCCCGGCAGGGAATCTGAGTCACACCACATGGCTATCGGGTCCGGCGTTTCTGTCTGAGTCAGCTGGACGTGAAAGTTCTCCCTCTTCCTTTGTCTTGGTGGACCCGAGTTCTGACGTTGACATCCGCCCGCAGATTACTTGTCATGCCACCAGCGTCACCAGTGACCAACTGGACCCCAGGCGCTTTGAGAGGTTCTCTACTTGGCGATCACTAAGGCGTGCAATTGCAAGACTGGGTCACGTCGCCAACTCCTTTGGGCTAGGAGGCGGCTGCAAGGGTTGGCACATCCACGAAAGCCCCTGTTCCAAAGAGGATTTGGATCAAGCGAAAATCATCATAATACGTGCTGTGCAGCAAGATGCCTTCAAGGAGACGTTGGAGTGCATCAGGAATGGAATGGACATTCCAAAACAAAGCCCACTCTACGGCCTGTGTCCTTACATTGATGCTTGCGGGCTTCTCAGGATTGGAGGACGCTTGTCCCAAGCGAACCTAGACAGGGATGAAACCAACCCCTTGATCCTTCCCAGACAGAGCCATGTCACCACCCTGCTCATCCGGCACTATCATGAGCAGGTCCAGCACCAGGGGCGTCATATCACAGAGGGTGCTTTGAGAGTGGCGGGTCTGTGGATCATTGGTGGAAAACGACGCGTCTCCAGCATTCTTCATCACTGTGTCACGTGCCGAAGACTACGGAGGAAAATAGAGACTCAGAAGATGTCCGACCTACCAGGCGACCGCCTCAGTTCCGACCCACCTTTCTCATTTGTAGGTTTGGATGTCTTTGGACCGTGGACAGTGGTGGCAAGGCGGACCAGGGGAGGTCTAGCAAGCAGCAGACGGTGGGCAGTACTTTTTACATGTATGTGCACCAGGGCCATACATATTGAAGTCATCGAGTCAATGGACTCCTCCAGCTTCATAAATGCGCTGCGTCGGTTCTTCTCAATCAGAGGACCTGCCAAACAGATAAGGTCCGATTGTGGGACGAATTTCGTGGCAGCGTGCAGTGAGCTGCAGATGGAGTCGAACATTGATAAGGGGGTGCAGGAATATCTGAGCGACAGTGGGTGCAAGTGGATTTTCAACTCGCCACACTCGTCACATATGGGAGGCAGCTGGGAGCGACTAATAGGTCTCACAAGGCGCATCTTGGACTGTATGCTGTTGAAAGCCAGCCCAGCTAAGCTCACCCACGAAGTCTTGACCACATTCCTGGCTGAAGTCTCAGCTATTGTGAATGCTCGCCCATTGGTTCCCGTATCCATGGATCCAGACTCCCCCTATATCCTGACACCAGCGACGCTTCTCACGCAGAAGATCGGTGCACTTCCTCCTCCCCAAGGCCACTTCGATGAGAAGGATCTATTCCGTAAGCAGTGGAGACAGGTGCAAAGTCTCGCCGACACCTTTTGGCATCGCTGGAGGACAGAGTATCTACCCACGCTGCAAAGACGTAGGAAATGGCAGAAGGGAGGACATAGTCTTTGTGAGGGTGACATTGTGCTTCTGAGAGACCACCAGGCAAAGAGGAACTATTGGCCCATGGGTGTCATCGTCAAGACATTCCCCAGCGCAGACGGTAGGGTCAGTGTAATGAAGGTAGTCTTCATTACTTACTTTTTGTTACAAGGAACACAGGTTAGGATGTTTAAGAATGAGGCACAAACAGATTCACAGATGTTTATTAAATGTGTGAAGATTGAAAACAGTGTGTGTGTGTCCTGTGTTGCCCTCAGCAGGGAATGAGTGAAGATCAGGCCTGAGGAAGGAAACATTCAGTTAGTTGTGAATTTATGTAGCTAAAGGTATTTGATGAAATGTGATCTGACTGTGCCATATGACAAAATGAAGGGTGTGTGTATGTGTAAGTCACTCACCTGTTGTGTCTCCTCTCCAGGGTGTTCGGGCGAAAAGAGTCCCTGTGTTGACTCAGATGTATTTAAAGGCTCAGGGTCGTACCAGGAACTGATTGGTGTAGGGGGGACTGCACCTGAATCAGTTCATCTGAGTTCTTGATATATTTTATGATAATGTTTAGACCGGTCTAAGATGTACATTAATTGATAGTATAGTAGGGGGTAAATGTATTTTAAGGGTTTGTCTATTGTTGGTGATGTGGATATGTAATGGGAGGGGCAGAATCCCCTTGGGTCTTGTTTGGTAGCAGCCACAAGGTATTTAAGGATGTCAGTTGTACCACGCGTGTTGTTGCTTCTGCTGCTGCTAAGACCCTTATGTGCTCAGTCCACAGTATGTGCTTGTCCAGACTGTATGTTATTCAATGTGGGTGAATAAACGCACAGTGGGTTTCACACGACCTCTGCCTCAAGCCTCCTAATATACCTTGCAAAATCCAGCCGCTACATGGCCATCCTAACAGTCAGGAAGGTGGAGGTCAAGACGGCTAAGGATGGTTCATGCAAGACCTTCTTACGGCCCGTCTCAGAGACGGTCCTACTCCTTTCCATAGAGTCGGAGTAGGTTTGTTTTAGTTCTTTTCTGTATTGTGTTATCAACGGTGGTATCTTCCAGACACCAGGCGGGGAGTGTTCTGACCTGGCCAGAGCCACAGACTCTTTAGTTCATTTTGCAGCCACTAGGGGGTGCTAGCTCAGTTTGTGAGCCACATGGCTTGTTTGTACCGTTGTTTCTACGTGCTCGGTAAGGCATTGTGGAGCTGAGCAGCCAGGGGATTACATCCATCATTTTGGGGAATCATTTAATGAGAGCATTGTCTGTAAGTATGTATAGTAGGTTGACATTACATGAGTATGTAAGCTTATATTTTGTTTCTGCTCTGTTCACTGCATAGAGCCCTAACTGGCTATACGTTAATTGTATTTGTAGCGCTCAGTCAGCTATATCTGTAGCCACATGTGCTTCATGAACCTGTTAGGTTTATGTATATGTTAAAATGTGTCGACATGTACATTAATGGAGTTCATACGCTAATTGTTTATTTGTATTCTTTCTGTATTACAGTTTTACCCTATTCTCACGCTGTTTACAATAAAGCGATCGTACATCCTTGCAGTGTGTGGAAGGAGTTACCTGTCTGTCTAGTCGAGGAAGGGGACTCTTTTGACAAGGGCAGAACACAATCTGTATTGTGAGAAGTTTGAAACCACAATCTGATAAAAAACGGATGATCATACTTATGTTCTACAAGAAAAATCACAGGAGCGTGAATCGCTGTCAAAGAAACAAACACTCCAAGATGCTAAATGAGATCGGGACAAGCGATGACATAAAACAAGAATAAACATTGGAGTTGCCTTTCCTGATGGAAACCTCTGATGATAGAGAAATGTTTACAGGTTGATGCTAAACTGTCCTGCTTTCTGCTCAACAGGGAAGAGTAACATTAAAGATTACAACTGACTGTAATGTATATTGCCCCCTGCTGCTAAGTGTGCAAACCTAGATAATGTACTATATTTATTAGCAGTACATTAGTTTCACAGAAAAGTAATGCCACCACATATAATGTAAATATTAGCACACCCTAGCCTCAGTTTGTGAGAGCTGGTGGTAACATAGAATTAGCAAGATTTATTTAGATTTAATTCCTTTTGAGTTATAAATTATAGTTTTATAGACTAAATAACTGAATACATCTTCACCTCATCAATTGAACTAGTAGAAAGACTCAACGTTGTTGTGGACGAGAAGAAAAAGGCTTCCTCCTCCATGAGGGCCACCGTAGCTTGTGGAGCTTATCCAACGTCTTCAGAAAGGGAGGGGTGAGCAATGGAATGTTGCAATCTAGAACCTCAGTGCTAGATGTTGCTAAATACCTTTTAAGGGCAAAAAACCTTCCAAGCAAAAAAGTGGGAAAGTGTAGTTTTGGATTTTAGGTCTTTAGAGCAGTAGACTCTTTTTGGAATAACATTTTGTTGGACAAATGGGCTTCTGGTCCAATCAGATATATTTATTTTGGACTATTTGGGTTTTGGAATGACTCCTGGGACACAGTGCCTCCCTCTTCCTGTGCATGATGTCTACCTTGCTGAACTTCTGTGGCTTGCAAGTCTGTGGTGTCCCCTCAGACAGTGTTGTTTCTGTGATGCTGCTACTGCCAGAACCTTAGGTCTAACCTGATAATGTAAGCACCAAAATTAAGGAAGAGATTCTGTGGTGCTCATGCGTTGTTCAGGCAGGCAGTTTGACCTTGAGGTCATGGGCTGTTGAAACAAGGGTCAGTTCCCAACTAAAGCAGCTATGGCAAAGGCAGTGCATGAAGATGCAGTGGCTGATAGCTATTCAAAAATTCTGCTACATTTAGTATTTCTGACCGTCATTTTTTCAGTTTTTTTTTTTTTCCAAATTTCTTTATTGATTTTCCATTTTAATGAACATGCATTTATTACACACAACAACAACAACCATCAGAAACACACAAACAAACAAACAATATATATATATATAAAACAAATAAATAAATAAAATAAACCTTAAAAAACAAACAAACAAACAAAAAACCTTTAACCCACCCTCGTCCCACCCACAATAAGATCTACGGTGAATAAAGTTTTGATAATAATAATAATATCAAAGAACATATTATACTGTATATTCAGCCAGCATCCATTCCAGTAAACATCAATATGCACAGAAACATTTATTCAAACAACATAGGTCTATAATTCGGTCCTTCTCTTCATCTCTATTTCTACTTCACAGTGTTAATACTCCAGCTCTGGAACCACTATTGAGCTATTTTAAGGTCATAAAGGTGATGGCAACAGATCTTGTTCAGTTCTTGGTTGCGCATCCAGGTTATTAATAAAGGTTAAGAAAGACGACCACATATTGTTAAAGTCCTCAACTTTTCCTCTTGCCATGTAAGTCAGTTTTTCCAGTGCCAAATTAGAGGACAGCTCTGTAATCCATTGTCCCGAGGTAGGTCCCTGGGCCTCCTTCTAATTTAAGGCGATCACACGTTTAGCTTGTAACAGACAGAAATTAATCAATTTACGTTTTTTTACAGTTACTGGGAAATTCTCAGGATATATGTGCAACAGACATATCTTAGCTTCAACTGGAACAACCTTTCCTGTTAGTTTAGAAATTAGGTTGAGAACCTCTTTCCAGAATATCGGCAGTTTTCGACAGCTCCACATACAATGTATCAGAGTACCAATTTCTTCTGTACATTTGGTGCAGTAGTCAGGAATATTGGGATCAAAGTGGTGTAATTTAACAGGTATGATATATGTTCTAAACAACCATTTATACTGTAGGAGTTTGCATCTTGTGTTTATAGTTTGAGTTTGAGCCAGAAGACATGCCTTCTCCCAGTCCTCTATACTGATGTCTGACTGAAGATCATTTTTCCATATAGATAGATGAGAGAGAGAGTTTTCTTTAGAACCTGCTAATAGCACACCATAAAAGATGGATATTTGACCTCTGCCATGTAGGTCGTTTACAATGAGTTGTTCAATGGTAGATAATGGGGGTTCTGAGGTAGTTTTAATCTGGGAGTATATGAAGCTTCTTAGTTGCATATACTTAAAGAGATGTTTCCCAGGCAGGTCGAATTTATTCTTTAGTTGTGTGAATGACATTAAAATGCCTTCATCATAAAGATCTTTTATTTTGCTTAACCCTCTCTCCATCCATTGTCTGAATCCCGTATCGCGCCTTCCAGGAATAAAATTCTCGTTTCCCCAGATAGGTGTGAAACAAGAAAGTTTGGGGATGTCATTTAAAAAGGTGTGGGCTTCATGCCACACTGCCAGAGTATTTTTGAGAAAAGGATTTTGTGTGTGTTTTCTAAGTATTTTAGCTTGTGATGAATAGAGGTATTGACACAGTGGAAGTTCTATTGCATTATTTTCTATCTTTACCCAAGCTGGAATTTCTGTTGTATGGAAGTAATATATAGCTGCCCGAATTTGGGCTGCCCAGTAATATAGCTTCATATTAGGCAGTTTAAGCCCACCGCGTTCATAGGGTAGATAAAGGAGGGAGAGACGTAGTCTAGGGCGCTTGTTGTTCCAAAGAAAGCGGGTAAAGTTTTTCTTAAGAGTAGAGAAAAAAGAGGCAGGTAAGGGAAGTGAAATCGCCTGAAAAAGATACAAAAACTTGGGCAGGATGGACATCTTAATAGTATTTATACGTCCTATCATAGAGATGGGCAACACATTCCATTTTTCTAGAGATTCTTCTATGGATTTAACCAGTGGGTTATAGTTGATTGGTATTATGTCTGCAATGACAGGTGATATTCTAATACCTAAGTAAGTAAATCCTTCCGGAGTATTAGTGAATTGAGTATGGATCTGGGCGCCTTCTCTCTCTTCCCTGTTCAATATTAGCAAAGCACTTTTTTCATCGTTGTTTTTATAACCAGAGAATTCTCCAAATATTTTCAGCAGATGATTGAGAGCCTTAAGTGAAGTTCCTAGCTTTGTTAAAAACAAAACAATATCATCAGCAAAAAGAGACAAACGGTGTTCTGTCTTACCAATGGTCATGCCCGTAATGTCAGATGACTGACGGATTGCCATGGCTAAGGGTTCAACAGTAAATAAAAATAACAAAGGGCTCATGGGACAGCCTTGGCGTGTAGATCTACTAAGATTAAAAGACTTTGAAATTTGATTATTAGTCGCAATTTCTGCTATTGGGTCAGTATATAATAATTGAATCCATTTAAGGTATTTTTCCCCAAAACCAAATCTTCTCAAAACGTCAAATAGGTAGCTCCATTCGACCCTGTCAAACGCCTTTTCAGCATCTAATGACAGGATCGCGTGGTCTCTGGCATTCTCTTTGGCATATAGAATGTTCAACAGCCTACGTGTATTGTGAAAAGCATGTCTGTACGAATCCATTCTGGTCGTTGGCGATCAGATGGGGCACTAGTGATTCTATCCGCCTAGCCAGAGCCTTACATAGTATCTTGGTGTCACAAGACATTAAGGATATGGGTCGATACAATGTTTTGTCTAAAGGACATTTGCCCGGTTTTAAAAGCAGAGAAATAACAGCCGCTCTTAAAGATGGTGGCAGAATTCCTTTTTCATATGATTCATTAAACATCTCTAAGAGATGTGGTAACAATTTTCCTGCAAACGTTTTATATAATTCTATGGGTAGGCCATCAGGCCCAGGTGCCCCTCCACTGCTCAAACCTTTCATTGCTTCTGACAGTTCTTCAACACTCATATTTTTTATCAAGATTAGTTTTAGTTTCTTCAGTTAAGGTTGGAAAACTGAGTTTATCTAAAAACTCCTTTTGTTTTCCTGAGCTATTCAGTGGGCTATATTCAGATTTATACAATTCCTCATAAAATTCTTTGAAAGCAGTGTTTATTTCAGTTGGATCGATCAGGATTTTCCCATCATGTGATTTAATTGAGTTTATAGCTCTATCAGTTTGTATCTTTTTCAGCCTCCATGCTAACAGATTTCCAGCTTTCTCTCCCTGGTCATAGTATGATTGTTTTAACCACAACAAACTGGAAGCTATTTTGTTGGTGGTTAGCTCATTGTACTGAGATTTCAGTAATAGCGGCTCTTGTTGTTTTTCTGGGGCATCACTGTGATGAAATTCTTGCTCAAATTTTTTAACTTTTTGTTCAAGAGTGTTAAGCTGTGAACGATATTTTTTGGATTTATATGTAGTATAGCTTATGATCTCACCTCTTAAATAGGCCTTGAATGCCTCCCATTTTACCGACGCATTGGTTTGGTTTGTATTTAGAGAAAAGTACTCGTCTATTTTCCCATCGATATACTTTACAAAGTCTGGATTTTGAAGCCATCTAGACTGAAAACGAAATCTAGGCGGTGAGGTCATTACATTAGTCAGTTGCATTGTCAAGGAGATTGGTGTGTGGTCTGACAGTAATATACTGTCATACCAACATTTCTCAATTTTTGACAGGAGCCCATGTGAGATCAAAAAGTATCTATTCTCGAATATGTCTTATATGTGCTTGAAAAGCATGAATAGTCTCTTTTGTTAGGATTAAGATAACGCCAAGTATCAGTCAAGTTTAAATCATTCATGAACTTTTTAATAATTTTTCTTGTTTGTTGATGGGAGGTGTCAATACCAGTTGAACGATCCTGTGTAGGGTCTAACACACAATTAAAATCCCCACCAATTGTATACTGACCAGGGTATGATGATATTGAAAGAAAAAGGTTTTGATAAAAAGACGGGTCATCACTATTAGGAGCATACACACTTATTAAGTTGACTTCAGTGGACACTATGGTACCGTTAAGTATAATATATCTCCCTGATGGATCTATACGTTTGTTTTTTTAATTGGAAAGGAATAGATTTATGAATTAATATTATGACTCCTCTGGCATGAGATGAAAAGGAAGCAAAATGAACTTGCCCTGGCCACTTGTTCCTGACTCTATTTATATCATTTTCTACCAAATGGGTTTCTTGTAGAAAAATAATGTTGGCCTTCATTTGCTTAATCCTATTCAATACCTGTTTCAATTTTACCAATTTGTTCAACCCTCTTGTGTTCCAGCTAGAGATTTTTAAGTCTAATCTAGTAGTCATTTGAGCGTAAAATAAAGTAGCGTATTTGAAAGACCTGACCGAAAACTGTAAAGACGAAACCAAAAACATAGCATCGAGATCCTATTCCCTCCCAAAAACCCTTCATGCACTTCCCCAAACGAAGTACATGTGAACTACAAAACGAGTAATAAACTCTGGTTATGATCATCGTTTGATCCACACATAAAGGAGTAACGTGATTCATGCACTTATAGGCCTCAGCGTCACTGGGCTCACTGACATATTGAAAACGGTCTTATTTACTTGATTTAGTCCGGGAAATAGACTCATCTGCTCTCGGAGCTTGGGGATTTCCTCGGAGTGCCCCTGTCGGTGTCGGTAGATTGTTGTGATGAAATATTGCGAAGGAAATCCTCCGCCTCGGAGACGGACTTGAAGATCAGGCGCCTGCCGTTGTGGGTGATGACCAGGTGAGCGGGGTAGAGCAGCCCGTAGCGGATGTCCAGGGCACGGAGCTTCGCCTTCACACCGTCTAATAGACGCTGACGCTGTCGGGTCTCAATTGACAGGTCTGGAAAAAAGCTGACCCGCTGTCTCCTGGATACTTTGAGTGTGTTTTCACAGTCTTTGTAGTTCAAAAACTTCATAACAATAGGTCTGGGCGCTGAGGACTTGTGCTTGCTTGGCCGACCCAGTGTGCATGCTCGATCACAGGGGTGGGGGTCAGAGTCTCACCTAGTAGCTTGGGGAGCCAGTTTTCCAGAAAACTACACATGTCGGGGCCCTCGGTTTTTTCAGGGAGACCGATCAGTCTCAGGTTAGAGCGTCTTGCCCTGTCTTCTTGATCTTGGAGTTTATTGCGCAACGTCTCCGTAGTATTTTCCAGTCCTTTAACTTTTTGTTGGAGAGTGGTGACATCCTCCTCTGCCTGTGATATTCTCTCTTCAGTTTTGCCAATTCTCCTCAATTGGGACAACAAATCTCCCTTGAGGCTGTTAATAGCCTCCAGCATGTCAGCTGATTGTTGGCCGAAATCCTTCTTCAGAGAGCGTATTGCATTCAGTATCTCAGTATTTGACGCATTAGCCCCCTCGTGGTCGCTATCTGCTTCCTGGCTAGCGTTGGACATATCTGCGCCGTCTTGTGCTGTTTCACTCGTCGGTTGTTGTCCACGTTTGCTTTTTTGTCGTTTCATATTTTCTTCAGGGCTTTTCCAAGTATAAAAGTGAATTTGAGTTAGCCTTTAGCCGTTTCTTTTAGTATTTTCTCAGAAAGTCAGTGAGGAGCCAAGTTACTGCGTGTCTATCAGTTGCACTCCATAACCGCTAGCACTCCGGCCGTCATTTTTTCAGCTTTATTGCTGAAACACGTATTGCCCATGGCAGCTTTACTATCATCATCGCTGGAGAAGAAAGCCCACGGCTTCTTTCAACCATACTACCCAACCATTTAGACCACCCCAGAGAGAAAGAGATTCGTAATAATAATAAAATTTGAGACTGTACCCATTAGTTCAAACAATTATTAAGTTACAGAGCTGATGGTGGTTCATTGCCCCAAACTATGGTAAAACCCAAACATTACATCCATACTTGATAGTTGAATATGTGATTCCAAAACCCTGGATATTATCTGCTACTATGACAGCCTCCACTCTCAAAAGGCCTTTCACCAGGATTTCTAAGCTGACTGCAGGACAGCTACTAATGAGGAAAGAGAGGTCATGTCCTTGTCCATATATTTTCTCTGGAAAGTTGGGGATTTTAGCTACCTCAAGGCTTTCCACACTCTACTGTTAGAAACATACAAACCTATGTGAATGATTCCAGTACTTTAGGACACAATTATTTCGGCAGCTGTTAAGTGGCGAGAGACTCAGGTGGTTCAGTTTTGCACTTTACAACTATATAAATAAATAGTTACACCTCAAGTGGTAATCACTGTTATCTTCTTACTTTAGTTTGATAATTTAACTAGAATGTGAATGTCTATCAAATTTTATGTCAATCCATCCAGAGTCCAAGACATTTCACTTAAAAACCACAAATGTCGATCTCATGGTGGTGCTAGAGAAAAAGTCACAGCATCACCAAAGTTGTTATCCTCTGAAGTATGAATGTCTGTACAAAATGTAATATATAATAGCAAACCATTCAATAGTAGTATTGTACAGCCAACACGTTACAGTGTACAGTTCGTCAAATACAGCAGCTTGGTCAATGGCCCTAGGCTTTAAAGTATGATACTCTATTCACAGCTGTAGTATCAGTTGTGCTTGGGAAGTCAAGTTAGAAATATGCAATGTCCAGTTAGACTTTCAAAATAACGCTTGCAGACAAATATTTCACAACATATTACAACATATTAAGACATGTGGACTGCTAATCACATTGTGAAACGGTGAAGGTTTGGTTAAGTTCAATCACAAATCCAGGCTGCTGGATTTGATGCACTGGGAGTGAGAACAGGCTGGACCATCAGACTAACTTGGTGTCTGTCTCGGTGGGGAAGAATATATGCCCCCACCCCACTCCTGGCCTGTGTCCACATAGCGTTTTTTCAGGCACCTGGTCTCTGTGCCGGCAATATGTTGACAGCTGCAGTCGTATGATGGATACTGCCCCTTTGCAGTCTTTCTGAAAAGCTGTGCCTTTTCTCTGGGTGGCCACCCGATGAACGCTTGGTTCTTGCTAGCTATACTACCTTCAGGATTGCTTCAGTGTATTAATAAGCAGAGAGCAATGTTGAAGGTATCGGACAGAGCAACAGAAGAGTGTTAATGTCTCCACTGATCCACTCCAATGATTAATCTGCTCAGCTGCCATTAAGACAGCCTCCATAACCACCCCTCCTCCCTCACTGCTACCTATGAGCCCTACCAGGGCATGTATCATAATGCCAAGTATCGGTGAATGCAACATTTATTTCATTAGCAAAAAGTAATTGACTAAGGTTTCTTCTTTATGGAGGACAACATATAACTTCGAGCACAGCGCTCACATTGAATAAAACCTGAGGAAATCACTTTTACTCACTCTCCTTGATCTACTCGCCATTTCTTTATCTCTCTCTCTCTCCATTTCTGGGAATAAGCAAGAGAGGAGCCTTGTATGTTTATGCGAAGGAAGTCATCATTTGCTTTAATGTTTATTTGCTGAGCTGAAAGGGAGGCAAGGTGACAAATGTGCTGACTGGAGTAAGGAGCATTAGCAGGTGAGGCAATGCATTAAATCCCTCAGACTCAATCATTTAGGTAATGTCCCGTTTGTTTTAGATTCACGGCTCGTACTGCCTTTTTACAGATTGAGTGTGGCCAACCGTGAATCTCAGGCCACCATTATCCTGCAGCATTTCACACTGTTTATGCACCGCTCTACATCATCTGTTGCAAACCAGACAGGAGGCAACAGGAGTTTAAAGAGTGGACAAACAGCTTTGTGATAAGAAAGTCGCTGCTTCGGAATTGCTGAATGCCACTAGGAAGTCCATAACCTAAATACACCGCATTCCAAAGTATTATGCAAATGATATTTCTCTCTGATTTTCCTAAATAGTCGATGCAAATGACAGTCAGTATAATTTAATTATTGAATTATTATAATTAAGTCATCAACCTCCCAATGATAACAGTATTTTTTTCAAAAATAAAAAACTCAAAATGCAATGTTCCAAATTATTATGCACAACAGAGTTTCAAAACATTTTATAGGTTGTAAAGAACTGAAAATAGTCATTTGTTGAATTTGCAGCATTAGGAGGTCAAATTTACTGAAATCAAAAGCTATTTCAATCAAAACCATCTTAACAGGCCAAGTTACATGTTAACATAGGACCCCCTCTTTGATATCACCTTCACAATTCTTGCATCCATTGAACTTGTGAGTTTGTGGAAAGTTTCTGCTTGAATTTCTTTGCAGGATGTCAAAATAGCCTCCCAGAGCTGCTGTTTTGATGTGAACTGCCTCCCACCCTCAAAGATCTTTTGCTTGAGGATGCTCCAAAGGTTCTCAATAGGGTAGAGGTCAGGGGAGGATGGGGGCCACACCATGAGTTTCTCTCCTCTTATGCCCATAACAGCCAATGGCACAGAGGTATTCTTTGCAGCATGAGATGGTGCATTGTCATGCATGAAGATGATTTTGCTTCAGAAGGCACGGTTCTTCTTTTTGTACCATGGAAGAAAGTGGTCAGTCAGAAACTCTATATACTTTGCCGAGGTCATTTTCACACCTTCAGGGACCCTAAAGAGGCCTCCCCATGATTCCAGCCCAAAACATGACTCCACCACCTCCTTGCTGATGTCACAGTTGGGACATGGTGGCCATCTACCAACCATCCACTATTCCATCCATCTGGACCATCCAGGGTTGCACAGCACTCATCAGTAAAAAAAGACTGTTTGAAAATTAGTTTTGATGTATTTCTGGGACCACTGCAACCGTTTCTGCTTGTGCTCATTGGTTAGAGGTGGCCGAATAGTAGGTTTATGCACAACTGCAAGCCTCTGGAAGATCCTACACTTTGAGGTTAGCGGGACTCCAGAGGCACAGCAGCTTCAAATACCTGTTTGCTGCTTTGTAATGGCATATATCTTATGTTTTCATACCTTGTCCAAGGCACTGTACTATTTGATGCTTTTCGGTGGCAGAGAGATCCTTTTTCTCTCCTGTGGCCTGCTTAATAACGTGGAACATCCTTCTTACTGTAAGTAGTTTTCCTTTAATTGGGTTTACCTGGCAAACTAATTATCACAGGTGTCTGAGATTGATTTCAGTGATCCAAAGAGCCCTGAGACACAATACCACCCATGGGTTTAATTGAAAAACAAAAATATAAATGTTTATGACACTTCAGACCAATTTGCATAGTCATTTGGAACACAGTGTAGTAGGTGACTCACTGAACTTCCAGCAGCTCTAAAGGCTCTAAAAGAGTTCAGTGTGCTTAAACTAAAACTTTCCTTATCTTTACTGAAAAGGGCACTGCTGTTACACTCTAAAAAAGAATGTACTGAGTTTACTCAAAAAGGTATGTTTACTTTTTGCATAGATCTTTTTGAGTTGTCCTAACTTCAGTGTTAATTTAGTAATCAGTACTAGTCCAGCATCGTAAGGCGAACTTAAATAGCCACACAAATCTAAAGCTGTATTAAGTTGAATCTAATTGATTTTTTGTATATACTACTTGAATTTTCACGTTGATTGTACTTGATATACGTTTTAAGTACAAGATAAAATCAAGTACAATGACCATGATTTTTATATATATCCAAGAGCTAAATCAAGTAGTGCTTACTTAAATAGGTTGTCATCTCATCATTCAAATTTAAGTTGTTCTAACTTTATTTAGTGAATGTTTTCTACTCAGAAATGTCCATGCAAAAAGTAAACATACTAATTATAGTATATGCAACTCATTTTACTCAAGTTGGGGTAAATAATAAACAAGAACCACAATTTACAATTCAAATACTTTATTTTGTGAACATCCTTTAAACTTTTGACATCATTCATCTGTAACAGACCTAACAGTAGTACGTTGCGGCAGTGATGTCAAAACACTGTGACCCTCAGAGGTAAAAGAACAGTTCTACATTTTGGCAAACTCATCAACTATGCATGGTTGAGGATTCGATATAAGTGCAAATATTGCCGACAACATTATCAAAAACTTGCTACCCATAGTTGTCTGAATCAAGAGCTGTTTAACATCAAATTCCATTTGTTGATCTCGATGCTGCCATTTTGGTCAGTAGTGTGTGTGTATGTAGTGTGCTACAGTGTGTGTAGTGTGTTAATGAGTGTGTTTAGTGTGGGTCTGTAGTGTTAGTGTGTATACTAGTGTGTTAAGGGAAACTTAGGTTTATTTCAACCTGTCTCCTATCGTCATGAATGTGCTTCATGTGACTAGAGGTGTAAATATTAGTTGTCATGTTAGCCGTCATCTAGATACAACTGGGGCGCAGCTAGTAGCTTCAGACCTGTTACAATGTAAGTAAACAGGCATATTTTTCCCCACCAAGACCGCCTCACATTGTTAGTATAAATGTCAGAGAACATAGAAACCACATGGAAATGTGTTGTGTTAGCTTACCCGTCATCCGGTGCAGCTTTCATTGATTGCCATACAAATACCATGCAGACGAGTGGAGGTAATTAGCTCAAACAAACATGTAAACAAAGATGGCTTAAAACGGGTAAGCTAACACGACACATTTCCATGTGGTTTCTATTATATTCTCTGACATTTATACTAACGATGTGAGGCGGTCTTGGTGGAAAAAAAGTTTGTTTAGTGGACTAACTTTGCCCGTGAAAGTATGCCCGTTCACTTAGGTTTTAACAGGTCTGAAGCTAGTAGCTGCACCCTGTCTGTATCTAGGCAACGACTACCATGACAACTAATATTTTCACGTCACTAGTCACATGAAGCACACATGACAGGTTAAAATAAACCAAAGTTTCCCTTTAAGTTTGTATGGTGTGTGTGTGTGTGTGTGTGTGTAGTGTGCCTAGGTGTTATATGTTGCACCTGTTTAAGTTTTTCTGATGGGTAAATGGGTTTGACTATGCTGTTTCCCACCAGTCACAATTGTGACCAAGGATAAAACGTACATTTTCATTAACTAACTTTTTTTGGCAAACTCATGAACTATGCCTTTATGGTTGTGGATCCAAATGCAAATATCGCTGACAAGCGCCATCAAAAACGGTTAACATTCTGGGTCAGCTGAAAAGAATACAGTCCACAATATTCCAGCTCTCAATCAACGACAATCAACTTCAAAGACTGGAATAACACAAGCAGCAACAATCTCAGATGCAAGCTGGATGACATTTAACCACGTAATCTAGAAAGAACAACTGGAACAGCAAGTCCATCACAGCACAAATGAGGTGTCCATGTTTGATTTTCAGTCATGAGGCTCAAAGGCTTTTCCTAGCAGCTTTTGCTTTAGAGATGTGACTTTTGGGCTGCTTTTCTGACCATCTAATTTCAGGAATACCTTCTGAAATACCTCACAAGTGTACTTCAGCTCTCGTGGGTAGCTCAGATTGAGGGCATAGATGAGGCCCATCAGCAGAGCACAGGCCCTTGGTACATCCAGCCCCTGCAGGACTTCTGTTCCCTCTATCATGATGGTCGCACTGGCTGGATGAGATGCTGTGCCGCCTTTGGTGACTAGGATCTTCATGACCCGACTCTCAAGGTCTCCACTTTGGCCCTCAGAATCCTGAATGCAAGAATATGAGAAACACATGTCAGTATTCATTGTCATTAAGCTGGCAAACTCGACCCCTAGCTACCTATGTTTGCTTTTACTTTTTTTTTAACCCTCGTGTTGTCTTCTCACGTCAAATTGACTCCATATATTTTTACTGTTCCTTCTTTCCTCCGTCCCTCCCTCCTTCCTTTTCCTTCCCCTGCCTTCCTCGCTCCATTTCTCTTTTTACCTTCCTTCTTCCACTACTTCCTACCTTCGTCCTCCTTTGTTACGTCTTTCCCCTTTCCATTCTCTCTTAACTTTCTTCCCTCCTTCGTTCCCTTTTTCTTTTCTACCTCTTTCTTCCCTCCCTCCTTTTTTCCATCCTCCCTTACTCATTTCCCTCCTTCATCCTCCTTTCCTTCCTTGACCTGAGGACAGCATGAGGGTTACCATAGTGGAAGCCTGAAATAACGTCAAAATGTTTTAGTTTTTCTGTTAGTGGACACAGCCGCTTTACTCCATAGCTATGGCACCCACTCACCTGTGCAGTTTGAACGTGAACTGTGTGGCCTTCTTTGGTCCTGGGAGGAAATGTTCCTGTTCGAACCTCACATTCTTGAAATTTGGCGCGTTCTCCAAGACACCATCGACATACGTATGAACTTGAAAAACTCTCAACAAATCCACCGATGGAATGAGCACCCAGGTTGTCTGCAATGACAGAAGATACAGTACCTTTAACTCGTCTACCAAGAGAGGGAATGTAAAGTCCGTCCTCCTCAAGACTACCAAGATCTTTGAGAAGTGGCTCTAACACGGCATCATATCCATATTGTTTTATGTCCTCAGCTTTGCAAAGAATGGCTAAAAATATTGAGGTCAGTGAAGACCGAAGCAATGGTGGGACATTCGCAAGAACCCAATAGACAGCAGTGATTTTGTGCTTTTTTCTCGAAGTTCCAAGTGGATTGCACACTTCAAATTCATCCACATATAAATTGAGAGCTATTGCCGGATTACTTTCAGAGAATAATTTGTTCGCTTTAAAGTGAGTACCATCATAAAATGTTGTGTACTGAGTTTCTGTATTTTCTGTGTTCAGTGCTTTTTTATCACTGTTCATGAGGAAATCCTGCATTTCCTTCTTCTTAAAAATCTCAGATAATGACTTCAGAATAGGTACATACTGGAAGCTTTTATGCTCCTGGGAATTAAGCACATACTCAACTGGCTCCACCACAGAGAAATTTTCCTTATAATATGTATTTCTCTTGTAGGCGGTGGACAGAGGGCCATCACTCCTCAATGCTTGGCTGATGGGGTTGGATCCACAGAGTTCTGTTACCATGTCAGTGATCACAGAATCATCAAGTTCACATTTATGCTTCTCTAAGCATGACTGCAAAATTCCTTTCATGATCGGACCTGATGCTGAACTTGAAATAAAGTTTAGTTCTTCCACCATCTCATCAATACACTGCTTGGGCACATTAGATATGCTTTCCAATTTCAGAAAGAGGTGGGCAAGATTAGCTTCAATTATGTTAGGCAATTCTTTTCTTTCTTCATCATAACTCTCTCCACACTCAACATCTTCCTCATCAGCAGGATCATCCCCTGCATTAACAGGATTCACATACCTGTGTAAGAGCTCAGGCTTGAAGTCATCCAGTGAGTGAGGTGTGTGTTTCCGTGTCCTATGAGAGGCAAATGTACCATATATGTTGGTTTTGAAATGGCAATTTTCAAACACACATGTGACGGTTTCTTGTTTTTTTAAGTGACGGCCAATATGTTCAAAGTACTCCCTCTCTGTGGTGATGGTGCTTAGGGTACAACATGGACATTTAAAAGACAGGACATCATTAACTTGTGTTGTTTTATAAGATGTATGACTTCTTGTCATGTGTGATTTAAGGCTGGCCCATGTTTTGAAAGAGCAATAGCATTCCCAATGGAGACACGGCAAAAATTGCCCACCATGCATGTGCCGTAGCCTGTAGTGTTTTAAAAGCTCAGTCTTTCTGGGAGTTTCATATTTGCAAATTTTACAGCACCAATTCATTGCAAAACTGTATGCTATTACCCAGATTCGGTGAAAGACTTCTAAAAAACTACTTCATAATCAGATTCGAGCAACAAGTCAGAATCAATCAGTCAAACGGCAGTAGCTCTTGATGCTAACGAAATGCTAAAATGGCAGCCGAGCTTACCTTTCAAGCAGCAACAGCAGCCACCGGTGCCGCGTCAAATATGCCCCCACGACGTCCAGCAAGAAGCCTCCGACAGGACCTGACGTCTTTGGCAGCGTAGCAATCCGGGTACACAATAATAAGCAGTTCCAAACTCTTCAGACTGAAGACGTGAAAGTTCAAACTAAGCAAACAGCAGCGTTCTCTGCGAGCAGACAGCGTGTCTCAGCTTCCCAAATTGGCTGCACCTGGAGCCTCTCGTCTGGTGCATGAGAGACCACGCCCACGCATCTTTTGAATTTCAGGATAAAAGTTTGCATAATGCCAACTTGATATTTGTGTCTTGTTGAGCTGTTGCACCGTTATCCATTCAAAATACTCATGAAAATGAGTATGGATCATTTTTTTATTTTCGACTTGGTTTAACTAGATGAATAAAGTTGGTTACTTAGTTAAACAAATAGATGCTGCAAACTTAAATGTTTGTATTGAAATTGCATATTTATTTAAGTTGAATTTACTGTCACCTTGCTTTATTCTTTAGAGTGTAGCCATTACATCTGAAACACTATTACAACTGCACAGTGCATTGTACTATGGACTTTTTTTATTGTTGAATTTTTTATGTATTTTTTTCAATTGTGGCTGCACAGGCGATGTCATGTACTGAAGTTGTTCACCCCAGCACGTGACAGAGGTTTTTGTTATTACT
Organism: Lagodon rhomboides; assembly: GCA_039737535.1. Classification (NCBI taxonomy): domain Eukaryota; kingdom Metazoa; phylum Chordata; class Actinopteri; order Spariformes; family Sparidae; genus Lagodon; species Lagodon rhomboides. Next base: position 2,746,322 of record CM077788.1, on the reverse strand, counting down.
TTTTGATCACATGTGTTAGGCTTATGAGTATAATGTTGAATAAACACTTTGGCCAAATTCAATTCGAAACAATATTCATATTGATGCTACTTGTCGTATCTGTTTTTATCAAAAAAAACAAATGCTTCCTAGAGCCCCTCACATATTGGTCATTCCCACCTTAACACCAGCAGAGAAAAGAATCGGGCTCCATCCATGGTGTGATTACTATTGAGCAAAGAGTGCTGATTCATCCAGCTACTGCCCAATTAAAAACCAAGGTGTTTGCTTTCTATGGCATTTTGTGTTCACTATGTTTTTACAACTTTTCTGTAATTTCTGGAATTCGTCATTAAAAGCCTTGAGCATAAATCCCACATGCCAGTACTTTATACCAGTGAGTACTGGCTTAATTGAAACACAATTGCTGGGATTAGTAACTTACTAATAGTAACTAACTCGTAGTGTCAACTCTTGACACTATATTGCCATCTCTTGGAGTTTGTGGTCTTTATAGTCTGATCTTGCGTGTTAAATGTACAGTGTTCTTGGGCCTAATTGAAAGTAAAAATAATGTCATTGTGCATTTAATGAAGAATATCAGCATGCAACTCCTCAACAACAAAGAGAAGATGACCTCAGCACTCAACGGGAGTCAGTCAGCATGGACAAATGCTCTATTTCTAGCGGAAATGTTCTACACGTTTTAGTTTTACATGATTAAATATTCTGTACCTTTTCACAGATTTGAGCAGTAAGAGAAATTATTGCAGCAGGGGGCTGAACCCAAAGCTTGAGCTATTCAGACAACTTGCCCATGAACAGAACAGAAAGTGACATTGTAGAAGTGCCCACACCATAACCCCACTGCCACCATGAGGCACTCTGTTCACAATGTAGGATTCATCTGGAAAGAGGATACTTCTCAAAAGTGCCAGACAGCCATTGAAGGTAAAGCATTTGCTTACTCAGAATCTTCTCAGTTTGAGCAGAAATTCTTTATTGGAAACCAACTGTTGCATCAGATTTCCTGGTGGCAGGTCTCAGATGATCAGGCAGGTGAAGAAGCTGGATGTGGGGGTCCGGGGCTAATGTGGTTCCATGTGGCCTGTAGTTGTTAAACCAGTTGGGTGTACTGCAAAATCCTACAGTCAGCGTCCCAGTTGAATCTTCAAAATTTGCAACATATGTTGGATTGAGTTGTGTGATAAAATTGCACGTTATAGAGTGGCCTCTTATTGTGACCAGTCCAAAGCACCCCAGTGCACTAATGATGCTGTTTAATGACCATCTTGATATGCTACACCTGTCTGGTGGATGGTTTATCTTGGCAAAGGAGAAGTGCTCACTTAACACAGATTTTTTTAGAACAAATTTGTGCTTGAAATCTGGGATAAATAATAATTTTGTACATAAAAAAGTATTGTTTTACTTCAGCTTCTGAGAAATGGGAGCAAACATTGTAAACATTTCACCTAGTAACATCAAAATGTCAGGACTGAGAGCATGTTAGCATTTAGCCCAAAGCACCCCTGTGCCTTCAAACAGCCTCACAGAGCTGAGAGACTCCTGACTGTTCCTCAAACACATATTACATATTATACACAAACCTCATATTAATTGTGTGTAGTACATGGTATATCACACACTAGTTAGTGTAAAACAATGTTTTTTAGTCATACCTGATTCAAATCAACGGGCCGTTTCAGCAGAGCTTGATGACAAGCTGATCATTTGAATCAGGTGTGTTGGTGCACGGAACCATATCAAATATTCGGGACAGGGGGCTGCAACGAACAGGACTGAGAACACTACTTTACAAAACACAACCCACTCTACACTTAATGAGGCCTTGCCCACACCTACACAAGTATGTCTTAAAACGAAATGTTTTCAATGCATCTTGGCCCCTTGTTCACTTGTGAACAGGGTTTTAGGTCATTGAAAGCGGACCTTTTTGGGAGCTCCATCCAGGGTGGAGATATTCAGAAACTCTGTTTTCAGAGTTTACGTCTGGATGTGCACAAACTGGAACTTTTGGAAATGATAACGCAGACACTCAGACATTTATCAGTGTATGTAGCATCACTGGCCAAATTTGAATACTCCAGGAACATTATGTTACTAGTTGGAGTATTTGACCAGTGACGCTACATATACTGATAAATGTCTGTTAGCTACAATGTTAAACGTTATATTTAATAGGACACAAACGAACATTGATAATACAAAGATGGAAAAGAAATAATTGCGGGGGTACAATTTATGACAAAAGCACATCCAAACCAAAGTGTTTGTTAGTCTCTATACTATCTTGTCCCTTTTCCACTGTGAACATTCTCAAAACGTATTCAAACCCCGCTGAGAAAAACTGTGTGTAGCATGTAGACTCAGCTGTCGTCCTGTTCCCTATGAGGCAGTACATGTATTGTGATGGTGGTTCTATCCACATGTGCCCTTGACATGGTAATGGAATGGGTAACATACTAACAGGTCAAACGTGAAAACCTTTTTTTCATCGTTTTTGGTTTTTCTAAGTAAAGAACACAGCAAAGCATGCGGCCCCGTACCACTGATTGTTTACCTTCAGGGTGTAGTCCAACAGTCTGTTTGGAGCCTTTTTCATGCCTCCTCTTTTAAGTCTTGTCAGTGTTCTGTGCTCGGTCCAGGCACTCACCTGCCAGGATTCGCTCTCCTACTGATGACAATAATCCTGTCCTCCCTGGACAGGATTAGTGTCATCAGGGAGCTCTAATGATTTGTAATTATTACCCCAGGACTCCACAAATTATATGTTGTCCGGAACAAAGGTAGCCACAGGTGTTTTCTAAAGTACCAGTTGTTTTCAGATATAGCCCTCAGATCCCTCAGCTGTCTCACTCAGCCTTTTGTTTTAAATTGAACTCTACCCATGCTGAAACTTTTGGTATGAAAAGGGATCGGCACTGTTTCTAGCACTGTTTTATGGATGATATACAGGTTTATGATGAAATCAATGAGATACAATAAAAACATAAGACTAAAGAAATTACGAACTACATTTTCTTCATTTTCATTTACTTCATTTTTTTAAATTAAATTACTGGACATTTGAAAATGTAGGATACAATCATGACTTGTAATAAAAATAGGTGATTAAAATAACCGGCAGGAGTATCACACTGGTAAGCATAATGGAATCCCATGGACCGTCCTCTCTGGACCTGTAAACAAGAAGAGACACAATTAATCTATTTGTAGGTGTAATGTAACTGGCCTCAGGGATGTGTTAGAAGGCATTCTACACAACTAGCAACCCAACAACAAATGAGGGAATGTGTTTTTGAAGAATAAGTCAAAAAACAGCATATCAATAGTTATGAACACTCTCCAAGCTAAATGAGTTGCATGTGTGTGATTTTAACACAGATTAAAATAATGCATTATTTACACTCAAAATAGCTTTGAATCCAAAAGAAGAATGATTATGTGATTCAAACTTCCATTTAGTCGATGTTCTCAGAGTGTTGTGTGACAGGAGAATACAGTTATACAGTAACGTATTAGTGTAATCACATTACATTTGTCTGTAACACAGTCGTTTCCGTTCCTAATTTGATTATCACAATAGAGTTAATAATCAGACAATTACTATGACTTTCGTTACACAAGTTCTTCAGTTGTCTGCATAATGAGCAGATAGAAAAAATCACCAGATCAAATTCCATTCAACACACAGCAGCACTTTAGTTTAGTTTAGTTTAGTTTAGTGCGCCCATGAAGAGTCACTTCCTCTCGGGCAGTCCGAACGAAGATTATTTTTGAGCCAAAAATGAGCAAACATAAGACATTGCAACTACCCAAAATTATCTCAAGCAGGGTGAAATACATGTTTCTGTCCCACAAACTTTGATCTTAATGCTAACTGAAAATGACACACCGCTGTCCCACACATGAAAGGGGCTAGAGATGTATTCTTTTTTCGAAGTTTTATAAGCAGAAACTCTACTTGATTAAAATCTGTGGAAAATGTGCAGTTGAATTCTGAGCCCGCATTCTGTAGGACCTGCTCAGGAGGTATAACCACTGCTTTAGTGATGAATACGTCAAATAAGATGGAATACTGGTCTCGTCCATAAAGTCAAGGTTTGGTAAGCGAGCAGTTAGTTTTAGTGAGTTTTTAAGTTTGAGACATTTAAATATATATATTTTTTTCATTTTAGAATGTCATCCACTAATGTTGCTAAGAAGACCAGCCTCATATTGTTTTTATTTATTTACATATTATTTTCAGGCAATTATAGTCACTGCCAGTATTGCCTTGGTTGTCCTATGGATGGAATTGAGTACAGTTGAGCAACTACTTGGCTGAAATTAATATTTGGTAGAGATAATGTAATTTTTTACGAGGAGTACTATTGGAGTATAATTTGCCAATGTCCTTACCAGTGGCGATTGCTCTAAGACTGCAAGGGAAGCTCAGCTTCCCCTAAAATGTCACCAAAAAAAAAAGAAAAAAAGGGGTGAAATATGTACTGCTGTGTGTACATTTCATTGACTAAATACGCGCTAGAAAGCCTTCATCTTTTGTTCAGAATCAGCTACTTATCACAGGTAACCGGCGCAACTTCCTTCTCATTCATCCCCGCAGCGCCACAGCGCTTTCCACAGTCGGACGCTCAGCTTCTACTGACTTCAATGGGGAAGCGTAGAGCGGGTTGTTCCACTGCAGCGAAACCAGACGGTCATTGGATAAATGCTGGGCTTTGTCCCGCCCATTGGAAGCTCAGCTTCTCTGGGGGTCTATGGGGCAGTGGGCTGGCCTGGAAGCTCAGCTTCTGCATGATGATTGGATGAGCTGTCTGAGGCGGAATCCTTTTTTGATTGACAGCTAAATGAGCGAATCAGCGATCTTGAAGAATAAACATCCACCGGAGCATTTTCCAAGTTTTTCATTCCGTTGTTCTGAACTGATCCGGAGACTTTACCGATCCCCAGCGACTTTGTCACTCACACTCACAGGCGGTCACACTTCACAGTAGCCTGGTGCAGCAGCTCCAGCTGCTAGCATTAGCAAGGTGCACATCATGGCAGATAATATGAATGTTGTTAGAGTTAAACAGCAGGGCAGGTCAACTCCTAAGATTGATTTAGTGCAAAAGGTGGGGAAAAGTAACAGGTCTTTTCAGGTGTCCTGAATAATAATAATATATATAATAAATAAACAAACACATTTATGATGTAGGCCGGAAAAATGAGCTTCCCCTCCTTGAAAGACCAGCAGCCGCCACTGGTCCTTACTCATGATGAAGGAAAATCCTCATTGGGTAGCTGACTGAAATGTGTACATTCATACATTTCATATATATTTGCAGTAATTCTATAAAAGACATTGTTCTCTGTTCATTATGAATACAGATATGGATACAGGTAATTAAGTTGGTAGAAAAGATACAGATACAGGCGTACTTGCTCATCCCTAGAATGTTCGCACCAGATAATTTTTCTTTTGCTGTTGGCTTATTGTAGACCAGGACAGTGGTTTGTGCTGATATGTGGGCATTTGGAAGGGTTAACATTAGGTTGTTAACTGGCAATAACATGATAATTTGTCTCAGCAATACAACGTTCACTCCAGCTTGTTATAGGCATTATTGTTCACTTGAAAACTGAACAGGATCGTGCAACACTGTTGTCATAAATACAAATCCCAGGTCTGTAACAATTTGTCAGATGCGATGTAGGTGCCAGCTACAAACAAATCTCATTACCTCGCGACAATGTTATGTCTGGAATACCTGTATCTTGAAGTATACATGTGTGTGTAATGCTGTGATCGTACCCTCTCACTGAAGTTTTATAGTTCAGAAACAAGTGATAGCCAGTGGAGTTCACCCTGTTACAAGACACTGAACCATCAAAATTATTTTGAAGCTACTATTCTAAGCTAAAAAAGTTATATTTCTGATATTCTATTTATTCTTGCACAGAGGTATCTTTGTCACTTTCTGCCCTTTCAGAGGTCAGTCTGGACGAACCATTGTACAAATCAAACAAAACATATTTTTAAAGAGGACTTTCTACAACCAGGCCATTCAGAAGTACAGAGAAGACCTCTCAGCTACCTGTCTGTACCAAATCAAGCTTATGGGCAGGTGATTTCAAACTTTTGAACGGTCTTGTATGTATAGAACTCTCAGTACACCCTACATGAATATGGCGTTTGGCCATCTTTATCCCTTTTTCTTCCCGGTTTTCTGGACACCTGAGGAAGTTAAGTCCAACGTCTTCTCTGTTTTGCCTCCATTAATTTCTGAACACAAACAACTATTTGTCTGCTGAAAGGCCATACAGCTGCTAATATTGTTTCTCTGGCTTTCACAGTGTTGTGAGCGGGAACCTAAACATTAAAGCTGTGGAGTCAAAAAATCAAAACACTGAATAGAAATGTTAAAAATTATTTATACATTTTATCTATAAAAATAATGACTTGCAAAGGTTTGTCACTTTCAAACGGGCCTATTCACATTACACACCATTATTTGACACATTGTTACACTAGACCATCTTTAAAGCAAAGGTTTAACATTTTAGGAAATGTGGTTATTTCCTTGCAAAGAGTTCCAAGGCTGGAAGGTTGACACACTCTTATATCAGCCAATCATGTGTAAGGATCCAGTCAGGTGGTCTCTGCTGGTCGCTGAAGCTCTGCTGTGACCTACCAACACTCAACCTGCAGTATGTTCTTTCCCTGCTGCATAAAACCTTGCTGGTAAATATGGCTACCTTCTACCTTCTTTAGATTTATTGAATGATTCTTTAATAAATTCAATCTTTGCCTTTTAAAATATAACAGGTCAATGATTTATTAAGTCCTGAAAATGAACGAGGAATGAGGATTTTTAAAAATAATTTTCTTAAACTAAATTCTAAATTCATTTTCTTTATTTATCACATGTGCATGGTAAAATTGCTTTGTATATTTTTGTCGGATATATATATATATATATTTTACATTGTTGGCATTCTGTGGACAGCAAAGGAAGAATTTCATTGTACAGAGAAACATATTTCCTCACTGTGCATATGACAATAAACACTTTGAATCTTGAATCTTCTATCTGACTTTACTTAGGCCTGTGAGGGCAAATACATACAAGACTAACAACATTTTTAGTGATTAATACTTTTTAATACTTTTTTTTTTTTTTTTTTTTACTATTTAATAAGCTTTAATTACAGTGATTTAAATGGCAGCTCCATTCATAAACTCGTTCAGTGATTGTCTGTATCCGGCAATTCCTCTGCGCCACCCATAGTCTTAATAAAAAACACAGACAGAAATATTATCAGATTGTAAATGATGAAAATGGAGTTATAAGGAAGAAATACACTCTCCTCACATTTACTTTTGTCCCCCTCTGTGTCTTCTGGTTTAACAAATGAACCACCCCAAAATACTGACGTCTTATAAATATTAATGAATACCATTGAAGAGCGACAAAAAAAAACAACTGCCAAATGTCATGGGAAATGTATTCAGGTTTTAAATTATTAAATGGAGTTAGCAGCAGGTGATAGTTATGCAGTATTTAATTATTTTTACCTCATGGCCCAGTTAATTATCTTCCTGTTTGACAAATTCATCCAACACACAATGGCTGACTAATGGGGGGTTGTAGTGTGCAACATGCTCATATACTTAAAAATAAAGTTTAGAAAACACAACAACAACAACAACACATATACATGTAATGGTATAACTAAGCTGCTTTAAGTCAGTTTGTTACTGCAAAACCCCAATACTGTAATTTTACTGAATCCAAAGCAATGACAATGATGTTCCCTGCTTATTTCCTATAGTCTGTTGCTGTTTTGCAATAATATACTCAAAGGCCTGCTCCTTATACAGAACTGATGATGACCTGTATATTCTCTAATATGAACTCAGTAACAGTACCTTCAGTATAGCACCTTTTCGAACGCCTTATGTAACTCAAAATGAATGTGCCTAAACCCTAGATCTATTCTGCGTTCCCCCTGCAGAGAGTACTCTTTAATGTAGGTGGGGTTGTTACTGGCCAGATTTGAGGTGCTTTGAATGTAACTCCTCTGTGACACTGGCTTTCTTGGGAGTGAAAAGAATGGGGAGACACACATCATGTTATGTCTTGGGTTCCCCCCTAGACCAGGGGTGTAACACACTATCCAGAAGTTAGAAAACAACTGGGGACAGCGGTCTTAACGCTCAGTAGGCTGCCGCATTCGTTGACTGACACACCGTAACCTATACAGTACAGTACATTACTACCTGATTGACAACACATACAAACTGTACACATCGATCAGGTTCAGGATGATTTTTTGCGACAGATGAAGGTAACTCTTTACATTGGAGATTCATAATTCAATTTTGGGTTACTACTAGAAAAAACATTAAAAAAAAAAAAACACATCAGTTTCTTATACTGTCCAGGGCAGCAGCTCACACTAGTGTCGCGGGTAACTTGTTACAAACTAATCAATTAGAGTACTTTTTTGATGTAACGAGTAACCTAACAAATTAGTTCTGCAATTCAAGTAATCCAGTATTTAGTAATCTGTAACCGGAAAAAAAATAAATTCCTTTTGTTGCAAAAAAAATGAAATAAAATCCCTGAAGCACTGTAACTGTTTCTGTCAATACATTCAAAGGTACATATACAGTTGCCTACACGCCGTCTAGATAATATGACCAACATGTGCAACGAGTCGCAAAGGGGTCTTACTGTAATTTTGACTAACTTTTCTCAGTAGATAATGCAGTAACATAACGAGTTACTTTTTAATGGCAGTAATCTAAGTAACATCACCCAACACTGGCTCACACACACCTGAGGCAGCACCACAATAACAACAATAGAGCAGCTGTGCTGAATCAATTATTATGCTCCTAACTAGCTGCAAGGCATAATTTATGTGAAGGTGTGACATGATGACATTGTGTAATGTAAAGAAGTCACAGAATTAAAGGTGAGACTTCAGGCACTTCAGGAGCAGTGTTTTCTGTTTTTTCAGATTTTGACCCTTTTCAACTTTTAAGACCTTTTACATGCTCAATAATCTATATAAAACACTAACAGAAAGGGAAAAAAATGAAAAAGCACAACAGGTTTCCTTTCACAAACCACAAGTTAAGTTTAAAGAGAGTCAATCTTTATGTGTGTGAAACTGTCAGACTTGCATTACACTGCTAAGACTAAGATTTGTGTAACCCCCTTTTAGAAATTCCAGAACACTGATTTTTTCTTTTAAATAGGATTAAATAAACCACTAAAAAACTAAAAATAATAAAATGCACTAAGGTGTAATTTATTCATACATAAAGAATATTACAAAAATGTGTGTGAAACTATCTAAATTGGACAAAATCATTTGTTGCTTTTGGCAAAACCTGTGAGTACTGTAAGGCATGAACTGTTAATACAGAAATTACCTGGAAACAATCGCTCTATTTGCAGTTTCACTCAGGTGGACTGGACTAGGACTCGGCTGACTCGGCCCACCAGGCGTTAACTGTCCTTGGGGCTGACGCATTAGGTTTTCCTCCTGCTGAGGTATCACTTCTGAAATTTGGTCATTTCCTTCAGAAATCTGAAACATCTACAAACAACAACAACAACAACAACAACAAAAATGTTGTGATTAAACTGGCCAGCACCCGGTAGGAGTTTACAACCTGTGACAAAGGTTTAAAGCTGCACTTTTCTTTGCTGATAGCGGTTAGGGATCATTGCTCTGGGCAACTGTGAAACACACAACAGAGAAACTCATCAAGTACAGTAAATACTCATTTTATTGCGTATGTACTTACAGAAGATATGGTATATTGTCTATCACCCCACACCCTAATTCCATTCCAACCAGTACTGTTGGTCTCGCACTGGATCTAGGAAAAGTAAAATAAAAATGCCTGGAATACAGTATTTTTATACAGTTAATGTAATAATATTCCATGGTTAAATATTAAGTCTGCAATGTCAAAAATGTTTATACAGATTTAAATGCAGTGCAGCTATACAACTGACATGCTGCTGTACAACACGAAGGTCATAAAAAAGAGACAGTTACACTCACTGGAGGGGACAGATCCTCTGGAGGTATGAGTCGAACCTGAGTGTGAAATAGCAGGACAAGGTTACATTTTTTTGTTTGACACCAACACTTGTCCTCTTAAAGTCTGCCAGAGTCAATGTTAGACCCATTTTTCTACAAAAACTCAACTGTACATAGTGTGGATGAATGAGTTCTCTCCGTTTTAAGACAACCAAACGTTTAAGAGATAACTGCAGAATAGTATTGAACCCAACAAGCCAGAAGCTTTCATGTAATATTGCCTAATGAGCTCATAACTCACATCCTCCATGTTACAATGAAGCTTGAGAATGGACATTATATTGCCCGGATATGAAAAATAAACACACTCCTCTCATTAACTATTAACTGAAATAAGGAACTGAAAATCTAGTTCCTTGATTCAAGAGCTGACATAAAAAAAAGGACAGGTATTGTTGAGTGTTATCGTCACTCAACAACTCGACTACACTTGCTAACAGGCTAACTAGTTTGTTGACGATCCCGAGTCATTACTACTGCATCAGGAAATACAGGTACAGACAATCATGGGTGTTAAACAATTGAATAACACCAATGACCTTACCATCCCACAAGTAATAATGGAACTTTCAGCTCTCTGCCGATCGAATGCCTTTCAAGCTTTCTTGTTTTAGCTTCGAGTGCTATTGATGCTAACACGCTAATCACCGGAGAATAAGGAAGTGGCAGGTGATCGTTCTCGCATACAACGTGAGAGTTAGAAAGTCTTGTGCCACGTCACCAACCAACTGAACCACTAACAGTTTTGTTGTTTTTTTTGTATTTATTTTTTTTAAAATAGTTTACTCTAAATCTAATTTCAAACACCCAAGTTTAATTTCAAGTTTGTCAATGTACCAGATAAATGAAACTTTGCATGCATTCAGACTGAGAATCACTGGTATTGTCAATATCGTTTTTTGCCAACATCATTGAAGTGTATGCCACTAGATGTCATCCGTGTTAGTTTTAGTTAAGCCTATCTCCGACTGTACCATGATTTATTAGAGGGAGTTATATGTAGCAACATAATAGTCATTTCTGCTCAGATTCTTTGAGAACCTCTTAAAAAGCAGAGCCTTTTCTACCAAACTATGTGGGGGAAAAAGGCTAAAAAATAAAACACATCTAATGTACATAGGTAAAGAATTTCAGCTTACCTTGGGTGTTTGGTTGTATCTCTTGGACAATGCATCCTGTTCTCTTGTTTCAAAGTGATTGGAAGCACATGGCTGTGTAAAAAGGATGTTCACGACATGTTCTGTTGAATCTCCTTGTTAGTTCCTTCCACCGAAATTTAAAAGACTCCATTGCTTAAACAAGATTCTTATTATGTGTGATCCCCACATTAATCAAAGAGGAAACACTGACAAGGACCTCAGCTGTAGAGTACAGGTGTAGTGGGCTGAAAAGTGTCTTGCTCTCTGACAATAGATGTGTACAGTCCCATTATTATCACTGAGGTGGTCTTCACTACAACACTGGCAGTAGCTGTGATCATCGTCATCTTTCAACTTTTGTACAATCAAGTCAGATCTGTACTATCACTGCCACTCAGTTTTGTTGCCGAGTCTCAATCTTGTCTCTTTAGCCCGGTAGTATCTACTTGGTCAGTCCTTTGGTGTATTGTCCGCATTCAAGAATATTTCATGGAAGATACAATCATGTCCTGAGGTGTTGACCTTCAAGCCACCCACAGCAGTCCCACACACACTTGAAAGAATTGTAGTATCCACATTTGTAGTCCGATTTGGTCCCATGTCTGCAAGAAAATGAAGAAAATGGCAATTAACTATTGTGAAAAATGTGGTTAACCTGCTTCTAAAATCCTTCAACCCTTCTCAAGCTGAACTCGATGGTCTGTGTCTGATTAACACTGACTCATGAAATCTACATGTATGCAAGACGTTTTTTTCTATTGCTCATGACTGTGAGGGCATGCTAATCCTTTAAATCCTACAGATCATTACACCCTACAAGTCGTCACTTGCCATGCCAGGTGAATTCACATGCAGCACCCTATTAACTGAATTCTCTCTGATGCCAGCTATAGCCTGGCTCCAGCCATTAACGTCAGTTTAAGCTGGTCACTTTTTCATCCACTGCCTGCACAGATTCTCCACTGCAGCAGCAACTTTGTAGAATTGTATAATGTCAATGCAGAGGTTATATGTGAGAATGTGAGAATACAGTTTCAGTTTTACCTCAGTGTAACAGAATTATTTACTATAAGTTATCCAGTTTATTCTCAGGGGCAATGCATATAATGGCATTACTGTAAGTGTGGCAGAATTAGCCAAAAAGTTACTTTTATAATGTAGCATCAAAATACATGGAAGACAACCCTTTTGCTTAAATAAACAATAAAAACAAATAAAAAACAAATAACACTCACTAAATTTGCCCAGCAAATACTTAAACATATGATTAATATACAGTCTCCTTAAAATTGAAATGATTTACCTAAGAGAGAATTCCTACTGACATGGTCAGTGTCTGTCTGAAGACCTTGTCTCTGGATAGTCAGCTGTGTCAGGTGTGGCACACACTCATGCAGTACAGGTTTCCTTCACACAGCTTCCTGCATCATTGTCATCAGGTGGGTTGAACCGGTTCAACCAGCAGTGCTATAAAAATTTAAGGAACCAACTAAGAGGAAGTTCCGTTTCGCATAAAACAAGGACAGGCTGATCATCTACAGTCTTATGTAGTGGTTTGGTATATGCGGTGTAAGTTGAGGATGCTTTGACCCCACTATCTAAATTATCACTGATACCTTCAGTACCTTCGTCAGATGCTGAACAATCATATGTCTGGCTTTAAGAACTCACCATGTTTCATCAACGTTTTATCCTCATGACAAGAACAAACTTGTTTGATTTCAGTTGATGAGTAGTCTTTCAAGGTCATCCTCCTCTCTCCATGAAACACATTTACCTGCAATACGACAGTTTGACAAGAAAGTGACTGAGCAAAAATCTGCATTTTAATTGCAGTTTAAACACAATACTGAGCACATCTGATGATCAGATGTAAGTTTATAGCTGAGATGTCAGGTTTACAAAGTGGACTTAAATGAAAACTGACGTTTGTGATTGGAATTAATTTTTAAACTCTTACTTTATATATCTTGTCATATCCGTGTCTTTCTATCTTTTTCATAACTGTCACATTCAGAGAGGCTGAACATTCAGCTCTATAATGTTTTTTTCACAGTCTCTCACGCATCCACGCCCATGACGCATGGCATGTTGTTGAACCTGAAACTATGTGGCCATGGCACACACAATCATGCCTTGCTCTGCTGGAAGTCAGTTGCCAAAGCACACATCCAGCTGATAAAGGGCATCATTAGAACGTTGGACTCCTGTTTCTGGCCATCTGATGAATATAGGTGTGCTCCTTTAAGCTGTGGTTTGATCACCATTACCTCCGGAGGGAAATGTCTAGCTCTTTAGCTGATAATGATCCACTATGTTCATCAGCTGGTTGATAAATTGAACTGTCTGCTCTTGGTGGGAATAGTGTACAGTGTGACAACTGTGTGCTGCAACTGAAAATAAATGCTGAGTGGTGACACTGAAAACAGTAAAGTTGACAGTGTCTGTTGATGAAATAGATTTAGTCCTCTGCAACCAAACTGCCAAAGTTAAAACTTCTTCATTTGCTTACTGTTTTGTATGTCACTGGTATAACCTGGGAGTGGTAGAGTGAACCTGAACTAAATTTGCCTGAATGAATACTGACATCACTCTCTCCTGCCTAATTTGCATGACCCAGGGGTGAAGCCTATCAGAAAAGGTTAGTCTACAATAAATGTACAGCAATGAAAAAAAAAAAAAACATTTATTATTTTATAATAGTGCAAAGCCAAACAGAAAGCCAAGCTAGCTGCATGAACCAAATATTTTATTTCCTTTAAGTTGACAGAAGACAG